>OY974083.1:68070-448564 GCA_963854165.1 Sylvicola cinctus | reverse complement strand
CGTATTAGTTGAATTATTAATTAATATTATTGAATATGGACGATGCTTCAGCGCACGAGCCGGCTATAAACATCGAAGGAATTGAGAGAAATATATAAGTGAAATGTGCAATATAATTGTAGTAAGTGAATTTATTGTGAGTGGGTATTTATTTTTTAATTTTCTTTCGGAAAATGCTTTTGAATTGTGCCGAAAATTAAAATAAATCTACAAATTTGCCAAAATCTGTAAATTTTATTTACTTTTTGAGACCTTTTTGAAATGTTTCTTTTTGACATTTTTGTAGCCTCTAAAAACCTTTTCTTTAAACACCAACTTCAAGGTCACAAACCATCCTTTTATTTAATCCTTTGCTTCCCAGTTCTACAGTTATTATGTTTCTTCAAGGGCATATATAGATTTAAGCATTCCGACTTTTTTGGAAATAAAATTTAACAATTCAGAAACTTATTTTGACACCCCCTAAGCCCAAAAAAGTGGTCTAGAAAAATATTTGCAAATGTAGGTCGTTACGTAGCAGTAACATAGTAATTATAGCAACAGTAAATTGAATATGGTCGATACTTGCGACAACATTGGTTAATGTAATGCCATTTTGTTTTGTATTTCATTTTTCGACAAGTGCTACAATTTTTTATATATATTACGTACCTTTTTATATTTAACATATTATATTTCAGTTTCATATATTCTTACGACCTTACATAACTCTGACGTTTTCTGACATGACGACACATGCGCGCGGAATTAAGTACATATATGTGTTACACGGACAAATATAAATAATTGAATTTATAAACATATACATTTTTGATTTCCTCCAGAATAAATGTATGCTGCTTTTTACATTCAAATTATAATTGCAGAAATTTTTTTTTATCCCCAACTGTAACCTTGAAAATATAATACAAATGAATTCAAAATGTCAATGTATCGTGTATGTACATGAAACAGTGAAAAAAATGAAAGAAAGTGTTAAGGCACGACTCACGAGTGACATATAGCAACGAAAACGGAACGGTTTTTATAGAACTATATATAAATATTTTCTGTTCCGATTTCGTTTCAGTTCAGTTTCCGTTCTTTGTCACTCCAAGCCTTTACACAACAAAATTTCGGAATATTTTTTGGCAGCAATACATATTTCTATCTAAAAATATAAAGCATATATTGGGAACTAATGAAAATTTTTATTTATACAGTGTTCCATGCATCGTCATTGGGTTTTCTATAGACGACTTTTTTTTTCAATGAAGGCAGAAAACTCACTTACCAAATAATTTTTCGCATAAAATAAATTCGTTAAGGTGCGTGAGTTACTTCAAAAGAGTCGGTCATATTTTTGTGGGGATTTGGGGTACATAGATTTTATTGTTATATGTATATATATAATCTTCAAAGATACGGCCGTCGGCCGCGCGCCTTTTGACTTAAATGTCAAGTAAATATGTATTATACTGTAGCTTAAACGTCAAATTTTGGCAACCCTATATTTAAATAAATATACGTTTCGATATAGCAAATAGCAAGGCTTTCTGTAAACTCGTGAGTCGTGTCCGTGGGAGTAAGGGAGTTGGGACTTGAGACTTTTTATACGATCGACTACAAACCCGAATTGACCTGAATTTACCCTGTAAGGGCAGATGAAAATACAGGTCGAATAGACCACTTAATAACAATAAAAATGAAAGTAAAATTTCACGGAGATCCCAACCTAATATCAGCATTATTAGACACTTCTATGCAAAAGCTTAAATATATAAGTTTTAAATATCGATGGAATTATATTAACTGTCAAAAATTATCAAAATTATTAAGCGCGTTCACGCTGAAAATTAAAATATTTATTTCATTAACCAATCAGAGCGTTTGTCAAAAGTTCTGAAAATTATTTTATCAAAATTATATCTTCTGTGAACGACCTTAATATTTTAAATTCCATTACCAAAAGGAAATTTGCGGCCGGTAATTTATATAGTCAAACTAGGCTGGGCACATATGACATTGACATTACAAAATAAATTAATATACAATTTACATATTATTACTATGAGTACATTTAGTCATAGTAGATGTGAAATTAAAGCTGCAGCCACAATTCACAATACCTGGAAGATTTAAATTCGAATTGAAGACACATTGAAACTCTTTAAAGAACCCATTTCGGAAGGATACAAATTCTGGTAAGTGTTTTATTGAAAAACCAACGATGTATATACTAATGACAACGCCAAGGTCCTACTGACTGAATTTGTTCACTCCTGTTTTCCTTTATTTAAATCACCTTGAATTCGAAGCACGCGAATGGATAATATAAAGCGAAAGAACGAAAGTCACCTTGCGGCAATAATAAAATCTGCAAGAGAAGATCTCTCAGGAAACGATATTGAATTGTCAAAGTGAAGCCGACTATGTATATTCGTTGTAAACGTTCGATTGTTGTCGTGAATAAAAGTGTCTTCATTAGTTTCAAAATCTGCAAAAGAGACTCTAATAAATTTATTGACCATAAACAATTAGGTTAAGTGTGATTAAGTGCGTTATTGTTTTTGTTGGTAGGAGCTTGTTTTTATTGCAAAAAGTATCGGTGTGACATATCAGAAGAGCCAACGCAAAAGTATCCAATAGAAATATCAACAGTGAAGGGTCCTTCCTGCCAATCACATTAATATTCTCCACGAGCAGGTGATGCACGTGTCCAGTTATTCACTATGGAAGCATCATCACCGCGATATTTGCTGTATCAGGCGCTGCAGTGTGCGTGCAGTCAAGATGCTACACTGCTAAAGCCGGCTGAGCAGAAGTTATCTGAGTGGGAGGTGGAACCTGGATTTTATCCGGCACTGCTCAACATATTCACGGATCACAGTATTGATCTGCATGTGCGGTGGATGGCTGCGGTGTACTTTAAAAATGGCATTGACAAGTATTGGCGTCGAAATGCACCAAAGTTAGTTTGTTCTTAATTGGTTTGTTATAAATAATAACTAGTTTTAAAAAAAATTGTGTGCTTAAACAGTGAAATCAGTTCCACGGAGAAGGCTGAATTACGAAGAGCACTTCTTAATGCTGTGAACGAGCCGGTACCACAAATTGCTATTCAAATTGCTGCACTTATTGCAAAAATCGCAAGGTAAATTTTGTAATTTGAACACAATAGGGAAACCATTAAACTATGAATATCAATTCAATCCAGATACGATATTCCTAGAGAATGGCCTGATCTAGTTGAAGTTCTTGTAAAAGTAGTGAACACGAATGATCAATTAATTCAGCATCGAGCTTTACTAGTCCTACAGCATGTCATTAAAGCACTAGCATCTAAGCGACTTATTGCTGATAAAAAGATTTTTGAGGTTAGTGTTTATTTTTAACAAGGATTCATTTCTAATTTTAAACATTCGAAAACCGCATCCTTAGCAACTAACAGGTAACATATACTCATGCGTAGTAAGTTGGTGGGAAGGGTTCACCTCTATGTATATGAACAGTTTAACGGACGGTTCATCCACAGAAGTTTCCGTTATGTACATCGAAAAATCAATTCTTTCATTAAGAATAATTCGCAAGCTGACTATTTACGGTGTGACGCGGCCTCGTAACAAGCCGGAATGCATGCACTTTATTAAGAGCATGTTTGAGTGCATGAAACGCTCCTTAGAGATCCGGCTCCAAATTAAACAGCAGCAGTCTCAAAACAATTTGGTGGATCTAACGGAGAAATTTATTTTAAAGCAAATGAAAATTTTGCGCGAATTTCTTGAGACACACCCCTTCTGTTTCGTGGAATTCATCACAATTGGGCTGGAGTTCTCATTCAATTATGTATTTGATCAAGGCATCGATATGATATTCGAGAATGACAAAATTAATTTCATTAGCTTTGCAATTGCGTGCATTATCCTGATGAAGGGTATTGTAGGCACAAGTGCGTATAGCGCATCCGCCATGTTGAAACCAAATAAGGATGTTGACGCGGCGGCCGCATATGAGTATCGCAACTCTTTTTTGACCAGAGAAAGAATTGGTTATATATGTGACAAATTGATTTCGCATTATTTCTTATTGACTAAAGATGATCTGGATATGTGGGATGGGGATCCAGAGGAGTTTGCGGTGGATGAGTGTGGTGATTCGTGGAAGTATAATTTAAGAGTAGGTTTTTGGAACTGCAAATTTTTACTAAATATGGCAATAAATTAATCATTCAATATTTCTTCTCTGCAGCAATGCACCGAGCAACTATACATGTCGTTATTCAGTGCATGCAAAGAAGTGCTCATACCGATTGTATTGAAGTATGTGCAACAGGCACAAAACAATACTCTTTCAGAAAACTCAACAATGAATGAGATTGTTGCGAAAGATGCGATTTACAATGCAGCTGGCTTAGCTGCTTTTCATCTCTTTGAAGAGGTAATAAATAAATGTCTTAAGAATGTGTTTGTCTCAGATTCAAAATAAAATTCTTTCTGCGCCAAAGGTGGAATTCGACCAATGGTTCAATACTCAACTTCTATTCGAGTTGCAACAAAAAGGCAACAACTTCCGTATAATACGGCGTCGCATTATCTGGATGGTGGGCCAATGGACGGGGGTAAACTTTTCCACCAACAATCGACCTGTACTATATCGTGCATGTCTACAGTTGCTTGGAGCTGATGAAGATATGTCCGTTCGGCTAGCGGCCTCACGCACTCTTATGTCAACCATAGACGATTTTGATTTTGAGGCTGATGGCTTTGTTGAGTTCCTGGAACCGTCATTCTCTTTGCTCTTTCAGTTACTGAAGGACGCAAAAGAGTGTGACACGAAGATGAAAGTGTTGTACATAATGTCATCCATTGTCGACAAAATGGGAGTGAAGATACACACACAGGTGGATAATTTGATTCGTTATTTGCCGATGCTGTGGGATGAGAGTAAAGAACATAGCTTTTTGCGGTGTGCCATTATTTCGACGTTGTTCCAAATAGTGAAGGCATTTTGTGACATACCGAAAAATTTAACGAATTTTTTGTATCCAGTTATTGAGTTCAGCACCAACATATCAAATCCGTCGCACATATATTTGCTTGAAGAGGGACTGGAATTATGGATTGTGGTTGTGGAAAATAGCAAATACCTGACTCCAGAGTTGTTGACATTGTGTGAGAATATACTTCCACTAATTGGTATGATAATAATATATAATAAAATTTATTAATTACTAATAATGCGTTTATAATTTTGTTTTTACAGACAACACATCTGACAGTTGCCGATCAGCTCTGTATTTGATACAATCGTATGTGTTATTGAACCCAACCGTTTTTTTGGAAAAGTTCGGTAAGAGTATCGTTAAAGAGTGTAACTATTTGATGAGTGATATGTCACCCGAGGGAATGTTAGTTGTGTTGAAATTATTCGATACATGTTTACGTGCAAATCCGGAGTATTCTGTGGAGATGATGAGGCCATTTTTTTCTGATGTTTTTAAGTATATATAGAAAATATATTTATGTAAAATTTTGGTTGCTTCAATTTTTTGGTTTCTTAGAAAAATATACGACAACAGTGAGTTTCCAGTAGTAATGGGCTGGCTATTGTCCATAATGGCTCGTGTTTTGTTGCTAAATCAAAGTGTATTCATACAAGTGTTGCAAGAGATGAACGTTACAGAGCCATTGCATAAGCTGTTAGATGTTTGGATTTGGAAGATGCCTTTGGTGACAGCGCCAGATAAACGAAAACTTATGGGACTGGCACTGGGTAGTTTACTCGTGGAGCCAAATGAAATTATTTACGATCGCTTTACTGGCATTCTACAAAATATTTGCGAAACTTTGAACGATATTATGAAGGATGATACTGAATCTGGTGGCATGATTGAGTATGTGAATTGAATGATATACAATTTTATTGAAGAGTTTTATTACATGTAATTTTTAAACATTATTAAATCAGTTCATTGATATTGAGTGATGAAAGTGATATCGATGCGGATGCATTCAATAAAATTAACACCGAGGAAATCGACAACAAAACTTATCATTATGAACGCTTTCGTCTGCTTTGTCTCAAGGATCCCGTTTACACAGTTGTTTTAAAGGAATATATTCAATGTCAGGTATGTAATAATTTTTGAAATTGAATTGAGTCGGTGACTAATAAACAAATTTAGATTACATTGCTGAAAAACAAAATTGGTATGGAACGTTACAAATCCTTGATGTCGACTGTCGATGGAGCCATTTTACGTAACTTGTCTGAGTTTGTGGTTCTGCATATATAACCAGTTTAAAGCTTCAGAAGAGTCCACCAAGTATAATTCACTGTTTAACAACATCTGACCAGGTATAATGCTCTATTATAATTTGTGTGTGTCTATATCGATGTACACGGTTTCATAGGATTCAATTATGCCAATGCACATACATTTGGGTAAGAAGGTTTTTCGATGCGTGATGCCTCTTTAATATACTAAATCGTAAATAAAATCAATATGGTCTTAGATTCCCCATACACGGCGAAGTTTTTTAAAAATATTTTCGAGAAATCATTTTCCTTTAAACTTAATAAAAAAATTTTCGATACTTTTCAATGCATGCATTTATATTTAGGTTATAAATATTGCTGAAAAAAAATTCTAAAAAATTCCGTTTTTGTTGATTTTCTTAGAAACTTTTTAAGCGTCTGTAAACGAAAGGAAAAATATTTTCTCGAAAAGTGTATGAAAAAATTTGCCGTATATTTGTATAGGTAGTTTCAGAGTCGCCTTTTAATAAGAGTAACAAATTATTCATGAAATCAGAGGTGACCTTTATTAAATTTACATTTTAGTAAATAGTTACTTTGTTTTATGGTCGTTCACGGTCTCAGTAATTTTTTTTTTGCAAAAATATAATATTTTTTTAACAAATGCTTTGATTTGGGCAATCAGAGCAATGTTCAAAAATTATTTTATTTCGGTAATAAAAATATATCGCAGGGAGAGCGAAGTGTAAATTTATATACGACGAATTAAAATCTTTGCGTTTTGACCTTGATGTTCATCAAGATTTCTTATCTTACGTGGAATTTTTTTTTTAATTGTGTTTAGTAACGCTGCCTATCTAAAAGTGCTCCTTCGGCTTTTATAAAAATAGACTCATAAAATCCGAAGGACCATTTTTATCAATTTATGCAGTATGATAACTTTTTTTTTAATACCATACAACTTCAGTTATAACGTTATGTTGAACCAGTGACGTACAAAACACTGCTCCCCTAAAAAGATGTAGTTGTTGCTAAATTCGTGACGGAATTCTTTTTAAAAGGCGACTCTTATGGCAGAATCACATAATTGCCGCTAAGTCGAACTCAATCACGAAGTGCTCCAAATGTGGCAACATTCAAAACATATTCAAGGTGTTTGATAATTAGGAAAAACTTCTTAAATATGCTTTTGGATAATTTGGGGAGGTCCCATTTTAATCAGTGTATGCATTTGTATCGGATCTCGTCCTCATTCAGGATTTAGCGCATTGTGTTTCTACGGTAAGACCTCATTGGTACAACCTATCATGGTTATGACCTAACTACTAAAATGAAAACAAGTTTTGTGTTGAAGATATTATATTTTTCAAATAGTAATTTAAATGATAAATGACTGAATACTAATGTAATGTGCTGTATTTTATTGAGTCAATAATTGTAGGATTATTCCATATAAGTTTCAACCAAAATATGTTTTAAATTATAATGATAAAGCGATTTAGGTTATTTTGAGTTATGTTTTTTGTTATTTATTAGCTTTTAATGTGAACTATTCTTCAGGAAGGAGAACAAATTTTTTACAAACATGTTATAAGTACCTAATGAAATTTGAAATACAACAAATAGAATAAAATAAAAAAAGTTTGTATAAATTATGTACCTAATTTCCAATAAACAAATATTGTAAAATATGAATAAATGTTTGATTAAAAGTTTTTATTATTTAAATTGGAACTTTTTTTTCTAACTTTATATACTTAGAGTGGTATATTATTTTCCTAAAATAGCTTAGAATTTTTTTTATTTTTTTAACAATTCTGCATTACAATTTTTAAGAAAAACAAAATTTAAATTTTTTCGCTAAAGACTGAAAAGTTACAAACATTCGATGTTTGCGAAGCACCCAATTTTCGGTGCTCGGCAAGCACCAACGACGAAAGTGTTTGTCTACTTTTATTTGTAATAAAATAGCGAAAAGCGACGGGAATGGCGAGCAAAATTTGTTGGGTTTGAGAAGTCACAATATCCAAAATTGGATGTCAAATGGAGTGAATCAATTAGAGTGTCATGACAACGTCAGAGAGATACTTTCTGCATCATTAAAAAAAGTATCTAGGCTTTAAAAATTTCTAGAAGTTTAAAACAAAAGACATGTTAACATTACATGACTCATTTTGCTAATTTGGGTTTCTCAATAATTTTGCTGAAAAAGATGTAGACTGTCAAAAAAATCGATTCACTGTTTTTATGTTTATTTTATGTAAACTACATATTATATTGTTTATGTACACTCCTGTGATTCCATATATATTTCTTTAATTAGAATATCACTGACACATCACTTGCGGCGCTGAGCCTTTGATGAAATATGTTCTCACATTATACAATCATGCATTATAAGTCAAACATCAATACGATATTCAGGTTGATTTCTGGCAAACGAGAAACTGCGGATACATAACTGCATAACATTCATGCGCAAATATTAAGAGGGTGCATATGGCAGGGGTCATTTGTTATATTTAATAAAGCAGATGTTTCGATTAATAACACAATCATGTGACAAAAGGGCTTCAAAAAGGGGATGACTACACCAATTATAAACCGATTAGACATTATAATACGGCTAGGATAATTTTTTCAGCTATCATAATTCGGTCTACACGTGACAAGTTATTAAATAAATTCTAAATTCTGTGTGTGAAAACTTGGATTACAAATTGATATGCAATACAGATGAGAATTAATAAGGTTTGTTTTATTGTTTCAAAATAATTTATTAAATAAAATTTAGTACTTGCCCCGAACTTCCGTTTTACCTCAATTAAATATTGTTATATTTTTACAATATAAAAATACACGGCACAGAGATCCACGTCACAATAACTTTACACGGAGTACTTTTATTGAAACCCCCATTTAATAATTTAAAGCATTTTGCTTTCTTACCACACAACAAACTTTATTTTGTGTAGACTATTAACTTATTTAGTGTAACAATGTCAAGGCTGTTCACTTAAGTGTGTACAACGGTGCACTTGTCCGACGGCTGCCACTTCTTCTTCTAAAGTCATTTTTAGGCATCAGAGCGTATCCCGGATTATGCATTTCAATTCACATATTAGGATATCTAATTCGGTGGTAATATATTCAAAGAATTGCAATGCATTATCAAAAATTCTAATGATGAAAATAACCAAAAAAAGGAGTTTAAAAACTCCAGTCCACCCGAGAATAAATTTAAAATTCTTAAAGCATGACAATACACAGTTTGAGTAACCGTAACAATATGCTAAACACTTTGCAGCAATTCAAACCTGACCATATAATTTCATCAATAAAGTTTGCTTCACTTTTAGGGGATGAAATATAAATGAATCGTATAAATTTAGTAATATCACTCCCTTCAATTCGATATAAACAACTGCAACAGTTATTAGTTATGGTGTGGAGCATCTAATAAGGTTATGATTTATGGGGGTGAGAAATATTATGTGGGGTGAAAAAAAATTTAATAAACCAGATGTTTTGATTTGTAAACGGAATAACAATGCTAAGTGTATTTCAACTAATACAGATTATGACATGAGTATTAGGGTCTTTTTACTACAGATTCAAACTGTATGCCGGAAGCAGTTTTCGGTACTCGTCGTTGTCATTTCTCAAAGAACACTCAGGATAAAAATCTTCTTTTTTTGTATACTAGCTGTAACTTCAAAAAAGTGATGTTTTTCTTTTTTGTAAATTTTTTCCCACATTTAGATGTATTGTAATATAAGCATAACATAAAGATCGATAAATGGTGTTCTTTAATTCATGATTTTATTTTATTTTTAAATTTATTATCCACGCGGAAAAAAGTGAAAAAATTAATGTTTTTGAATCAAAAACTGTTTGGACAATAAAACAAGTGGTCTTGCAAAAACTGTGTGTGTTTGTCTGTTCGGTAGAAGGTGATAGCTTGATTCAAAATCCAAGGTCATACTTTAATCAAGGAGGAAAAAATGTATCGCTGGGAGAGCGAGGTGTGTAGGAGGCAGCGTTCATGTTCCTGAAATACCTCAGAATATAGAAAGTGATGTTCAACGTAGTCAAAGCCGTCGCCAATCATATTTGATAAAGTATTTTAAAATACAATATTAAAAAAGTATTTTTTTAAGTTTTGTATTTGTCTCTAGCTCGTGTTTGACAATATTTGTTTCGAATGATAACCGTAAAAAAAAGTTTTGTAGAGTAAATAAGAGACTTTTATTTTGACTTACAATTCCTGCAGCAACTTTTTGAGCTATTGCAAAAGAAGTGTTTTCTCCACCAAATCTACAAATTTGTCATTATTTATAGAAGATATCTAAGCTGTCTAATTATGACTTAAAATTTAGCAATATTCTTGACTAAACGTTTGAAACTCATCTTTGGGATTATCAAACGTTGCATTTTGAAAACACATTGAAAACCGTGGAATTTGTTATGAGTTCTTTTATAATATTTGGATTATTATATCGCTTTAATACCACTATCGCAATGTTGGCAAATAAAATGGTGTGTAAAATTTCTTAAACATCCCACGGCCAGTTTTACCAGTTTTTGATTAGTTAAAAGAATCAATATCAAAACCAGAAATATCCTTCAATTTCATAAAAGGTAACACAAAAAATTCTTCGTAATTGAATTTTGCGTTTTTCCGTTGCTTTGTCAATCGTCTTACTTAAAACTTTCATTGTAGGACCAATATTTAGGAGCACTTTGCTTTTGCAAATAGTACGGTGTACATAAATATTCGTTGATTTGGCAATATATTTTTTTAATGCAAATTGAAATTAATGTGTACAAGAAAGTGACAACGTTAGAAAAATAATTTATTCGTTACTTGAATCAAATGCAAATGGCATAACGCAATTTTTATTTCGTTGCTTTGGCAATTTACTTTAATGGTTTATGTTATAAATTATATTTAATTGTAAAGATTATACAAAAAAGTTATTTGAGAGAAGGACGCTCGGATAGGAAATAAAGTGACTCTTCCGAGAAAGATTCAAAAATATGTCTATGTTTCAGTTGTAATTGTGACAAATTCATTTACAAAATTTGGTAATTATTATAGATTTCAGGCTTTAGATCACAAACGATTATTATAAAACATTAAAGCTGAAAATCGAAACACAACTCGATTCCTGCAACTATTTTCGGAATTTAGTGTTTAAATTATTCCGCAATGTTGACATATAAATGCTATACACACACCCACGCGGTAGTTTAAATTTTTATATACTAGATTCGAATTTAATTACATCTCAAATTATCTAATTTTTTCAACCTCTTAACTTATTAATTACAACTCAAAGCTTATTCGTGCAACATGATTCAGCTGTACAATGAACATACCTATATGTAAATTAAACTTTGTTTCAACATTTCAGCTTTTATCCTCCATACAGCTCTTCAAAATTCACCCCAATTGCTTAAGCGCCGCCCACAACGCAAATTCGTTCATCCAATCAAAACGGAGTCAAGTGTTGCTGTACGTAAAAAGCCCTAGCAAATTTTCCACCACCCATTAACATAGAAATACGATATGTACACCCGAAATAAGATACACCAAACTCCCTCATTCCTAGTAGCATTGACGAGGCACGCCTTTTGAAAATCTTTTGTGCTTTTATTGCACGTGGGCTAACATATATTCCAACACACAAAAAAAAAAAATGAAAACAAATGTAAGTTTTCCCTTTCATTGTGTATCGCCTCAAAAGGGCTGTTATCAGCATCGGTTACAAGGATTCAATTATTAGCAACACACAGTCTGCGACTGGCGGTGCACATTGTGTCCCTTCCACATACCCACAATAGTTATACGAAATTGTGATACGCGAATTAGCTGCAGTTGGAAGTGACAGCTTGTGAGGTGGTCGATTGTTGGGATTCCAGTAAATGTGTAATACGTGTGTTGGGAGCAAAAACATCACATACAGCTAAGAGGCAACAAATTAAATTCAACCTACAACTCTCGCATAATACACAGCGTACGCGGCAACATTTTTCCAGCCAGCACAGCTAGTGCAATGTCAACCTTTTCCACGGATAATTGGGATAGCAATAATACTGGAGTACGTTTCTATACGAAAATCACCGTGAGAGAATTTTTTTTGTGTTCAAAATAGTTTTAAGTTTATTTGCCATTTTATTTTTGGATGGCAAATGTTTTTTTAGATGTTACTGTTAATTGGCACTGTGTGTGTTTTCTCTAAAAATCGTATTCATTACAAAGTAATTTATCATTTGTTCATTAAGAATATAACATTACAGAAGTATTGTTAATCTTGAATGATATTCCTAACTACGTATAGATTCATAAAATTTCGTGAAAGAAAAGTTCATTTCCAAAAAAAAAAAAACATTTAAACTGGGTAATAGTTGATTAATAAATATTAGTTACCATTCAGTGATTTAAATAGACAGCAATCCCAAAATAAAAGTGAGCCACTGATTTAAAAAGCAGTTTAAAACGGGTTTCATTTAATTATATTAAATAACTTTAAACCTCCTTCATTCATTTTTCGGTAAATAAATTACCAGTAAAATGCAGTATGCCAATTTATTTCTAACTAACGGAGAAACCCGTGATTTGTTCAATTATTTTAAAATAATAATTTATGAATTTTAATGTTAAATAAAATTTAATTTCACAAAAACCCTATTTAACAAGATATTATGTTTTCAATTAAAAATTGATACCGTTGACAATTATTATTGTGAAGGAATGTGATTACGTGATTCATATTCATAATTGCTTCAATTCTTCGTAATTTGATTTTGCTTTTTTCCGTCGCTTCTTCAACTGTCTTTCTTGATACTTTTATTGAAGGACCAATACAGCACACCGCTTTTTATTGTAATGCAAATTGATCAAAAAAGTGACAAAATATTAAATAATACACTTCATTGCAAAAAAAATTTAATCCTTACTTGAATCAAATGCAAATAGCGCAACACATTTGCATTCCGTCGCTTTGGCAATTTGCTTTAATACAAAAAAAAAAGTTAGTTTAATCAGATTTCCGTTTTGGGAGTGACAAGAGGTCAAACATTTAGGATAACTCGTGCAATGTGTTTGTAATTTCATAACTCGAGACAAAGCATTTCTTTTTTGCACGAAAAATTGACTAATTCCAAAAATGATTGCGGAAATACATTTTTAAGTGTCCGAATTGTAAAAATCACCTCGCTAAAAATTCCATGGTATAAAATGTTTCTTTGAAATGAAAAGGATTCGATAATGAATATTTAATTTTGAATCAAACCCAAAAGCAGAGCTTTTATAATCTTAAATTAAATAATTAAAATTTTTTTTTCAAACCTTTTTAAATAAAATTTATAAAATAATGAAGAACTCCATAAAACAGTGATCTTAAAAATTTAGTCCTTGAATGAAAGTGTCTTGTCGTAAGTCAATTGAAGCGACGGAAAAAAGCAAAATTGTATTTGTGTTTCAATTTATGAAATTAAAAGACATTTCGTAAGGATGGCGAAAAAAGTTATTCGAATCAAAACAATTATGAATGCATTTTTATTTGAAAGCTACTTATTTTTAATTTTGTTTTCAAATAAAGTTCATTTGATTAACATGTACAATGTACATGATTATCATAAACACAATTTTTCAAAACATTCTATAAACTGATTTAGTTGGAGATTTTTTTGAAGCTTTTCATAATTATCCAAGTCATGAAAGATTTTACGAGTTATGGAAAATTTAAAAATCATTTACAAAAAAAAAACAACACCGCAGGCGTAGACAATACTTTGTAGTCGAGGTGAAGGCAACACAATGCCCATGAAAAAAGATAATGATCGTACAATATGTACCTATATACGACACCTCTAAATTATTTTTAGAATTATGAAAGACATTGCTTATATTTCGTCACCAAAACACAGAATACTGATCCCGCGTTTATACCAGAAGTAACATCTTTCGCCCCGCTTTGGAGCCAGGAGGCACTCCCGCCACTTGTTTCATATCCAGAGCTAATAGCTGGATTTCCGTGCACCGACTTGGCGATTTGGCCGCGCGCCCAAGTAAACAGCTTATCTCAGCGTATTTCACCGCGTGGCGGATTACCAGCACCAGCGACGGCCAGTACAAAAAAAACGAGGCGACGGGTTGCCTCGCTGGCGCAGCGAAGGGCGGCCAACATTCGGGAGCGTCGAAGAATGTTTAACCTTAATGAGGCTTTTGATAAATTACGGCGAAAAGTAAGTGAAAAAAGTTCTACAAGTTATAGCATTTAGTAAAAGACAAATTTGGCAACTGAACGCAACATATAAGTTTGCGTTTTGGTTTAATTTTATGAGTTATGTATGCATATACTAACTACATATTTTGTATGGTCGGTGTAATATTGGGAAAGACATTGCGAAATTTAAAATTACAATTAACTTATTCTTTCATAATTGAGGATTGAAATTGATTCGCACAAATTCGAGCCCGCGTTTGTTTTGCTCTTGATCTCAATATAACGGTCCATATTTCGTTTACCAATGCAGTTTATTATTTTTTAGTAAACCATTATTGAAAATAATAATTAAACTAAAACTTAAATGCAATTGCACGTCCTTTCCAAACAAACAGGTACCAACATTTGCCTATGAAAAGCGCCTTTCACGCATCGAGACCTTACGTTTGGCCATCACGTACATAAGCTTCATGACAGAGTTGCTGACAGGTACACCCGGACATGAAACACGTGGTGCCGAAATATACTCCCCCATTGTACACTCCCACATCCATCCGCCTCTGCAACGGGAATTCATGTCACCTTATAGTTCATAATATTGAAAAATATTTCCTATTTATTTACATAAATACTAGCCAGCCCCATTCAAATGTATGTCTCCAATACTGAAATCATTTACAGTTTTTATTTCAATTTCTTTGTCATCAATTTTAGCCACAACTATTTTTATGTTTGTTTGAGGCACAGAAGCTGTAGCTTATTTTTTTAGGGAACTTGACTGGACTGGTAAAGCTCAAGGAGTCTTTATTGTTTTTAAATATTCATTTTAAAATATATTGTAGCAAAATTGCTTTGCGATAATGACGTGTCTTTTTCTCGTAGTTAAGGAGTAGTCTTCACAAAGCCATAAATGGTAAGTATAGGCTATACCGCAAGTAGTGTGCAGGTTTAAAATTACATTGCCGAAATGGACAACATAATTTGTACTCGATCTAATATAATATATAAGTTTGCTGTTTGGTATGTATTAAATTTTTAAGGCACAAACAAAAATGGCAATTTATTATTATATTTAGTATTAAGCTGTTTTAAAAAAAATTATGGTACTTCTAATGCAACTGATGTAACCGAGCTCATTGGGTGCAACAGCAAATATCTCTAATAATAAAAGGCGATGGAAGCAATTACTATGATACATCTCAATCTGTGTTCAAAAAGTGTTCCTATCATCATTCAAAAAAAAAGAATATCAAATCGTTAGTACGGCATCTCGAAACCGTATCTTGCACCCATTTTGTTCATTTTAACAATTTGTCTACATACAGAAGAGATAAACCAGAGGTGAAACCTCGCTGAGGCAACAAATTTAAGTCTTCGTAATTCGTATATCCAGAAGAAACAGCATAATTTTTTCCAACATATCATATTAAAAGGAGTGAATGAAAAGGAAAAATATATTGCTCCCTTTGGGTGCTAAATTGCCTCTCATTGCAATGGTAACAAGATGATTCTGCGAAGGAAAATCACAACACGCATAAGATTGAAGGAGAAACATTCCGTTCTGGTACTTTTTATTCTGTGATATAACAGAAAACATTTCTTCTCCGTATATCTTATCGCAATTAGTAGTATTATTATATATATATATTTTTTGGCATATAAATATAATATATATATATATACACGTTGCAATTGTCATTATCAACAATTCGAACCGTATATAAACGATGATGAAATATCGCGCATTTAAGCAAAATAAAATGATATACATACATATATATATATAGTGTTTATTTCAAAACACTTTGATTTTTGAGCTTAAATTAACCTATATGCATAACATATGTAATAATTAACACTACATCAATCAAAAATATTTTTTCTAACTGCAAAATATGAGCTATGTCAGTTCTTTGGAAAATTAATAATTCGAATCAATTACAAAGGCTATTCCAATCAAATTACCAAAGATGTGCATTACCTGCCTGCTATTCGAGTCGAAGCAACTCCAAAGATGCAGACTCTCATTACAAAGTGGTGAAAACTAAAGTGCGACGTTTCGATGGTAACAACAACGCAACGATTACGTGTTGTCTTCTGTTCTAATATTTTGTATAACTTTTGTAGATGATTCCAAATATTTGGGTTCAGAGGGAGGTCCCAATTGGGAGCTGTTTGCTCCCAAAGGGAATCGCTTTTACTTGCCAGGTTCCATGGGACCAGCTTGGCAGAGTGCTGCCACAACAATTCAGACACCCACTCTACTGTCATTGGTGGACTTCGATTCTAAGGTTAATTATATTTTTACTGTATTTCAAAGAAAACCTTGGGTTTTCTTGCTTTAAAATTTTACTCAATGTGACTTTTTTAAACATAGCAATCAAATAAGCTACACATTTCAAGTCAATCGTGTCCTGTCCTGCTAAGACGTAATTTGCATGAAATTTTTCCGACGCCGGAAGTGGTGTCCAAGGATGCGTTGACGCTCATTACTTTGGATTATAAGGCACATGATAAATCGGATGTTGGGGCGAAGAAGGTGAGCGATTATCAAAATTATTAACGAACTTAAGGAAAATTGTTGTAACAAGTAGCACGATAAACTTTATCATCATAAATAAATGGAAGCTAGTAGTCCCAATTCAGTGAACATTTTCTATGCAAATTTTATCCACTTAATCTTTATTAATACGTCCAACATCTCGTTCAGTTTGTTCTAGCAGCTCACGAGATATGCTCCCGCCTCCGCATCAATGGCTATTGGGCTGACTTCATGAACCCTTTCAGTGGCAGGCCATTTTTCTCCTTCTCCAATGGTCGTCGACTTTACAAACTAGACCAACGTTTTCGCGGCATTGATATTAAGCTCAAGGATCAAAATCAATGCATTGTCATCAGTTCGAATGAGGCATCAAATACGTTCTCCGGCAACGTATTCACAAATGCACCATGCAACTGGATAGTACTTCAATCCTTAATTAATACTGATGATGAGTCGTTGCCGTAAAGAGCTTCGTAAACATTTTACGTTGTTTTTGTTTTAAAGTCCATAAAACAAAATAATGGGATTTTTTAACGAGAACCACCAGTCAGAACTGTGTTGACTTTAAAGCTATATATTCTTTGGAATTATTGTTTGTGGGACGTTGACGTACCTAAACAAAAACAGCTATGAAGGACATAATTTAATGCGTTGTTAAGTTTCCTCTGAAAATTCTTTAAATAAATAAATAACAAAAAAACTTAATAGTTTTAGCATTTGCAATACTTGTTCTGTGTTTACATGTTTCTCTTCTTTCTTTATTTTTTTCTAGATTAATTGCAACTAGCAATTTTTTCACAATGTCTCTCGATGTCCTTCAACTTATTAACTAGTGACTGCAACTCCTCCGTGTTGCATACAAACTCAACAATGCACTCCCGTTCCCCCGTCTTTTCATGAAAGCGTCCCAAATTGATGCGGTAGTTAAGCTCCCCGTTGCCACCATCTAGAGTCGATGATTTTATGTCACAGGTTAGCTTCCATTCAACATTAGTAACGTGTGGCAATGAGTGGCCAGTAATAATGTTACGAATGCGCAGGTCACTTTTATTGTGTTCGTACACATGAATAATTTCTTCAATAGCCAGTTGGGAGACTTTGTGACCCTCAAGGAAGTCACGCATTCGATGGCTATCTAAATTGTGTTTGACTGCCAAAAAAAGGACGGCTAGTACTGCATATTCTGCCTGTTTTGTGTAATTTGGTTTGGATGCGTAAATCTCAGGGTTTGGTGGAATGTCTAAAGAAGAATTGTTAGAATGATATCATTGATAACACCATGTTAGTAAATTACTGGCATCGGAATGTAAAGCCATTTTGATGGCATTAGATATCAGTTTCTTGGTTAGATCTGAACTGATTACTGTGTTGAGACTGCGAAGACCATCCGCTACTTTCTCCGACAGCATTGGGTTCTGCATGTTGAACTAGAGATAAGATCCTATGGTGAAAAAAAATCTATGTATGCCCTTGGTTCGTATGTAAATTTATAAAACAATTCTATGAGTGTAAACTCTTTCCTGTGTTATGTGTAAATATTAGATAATTTCAAAGAACTAACTTCAAACTTCTAAAATCCTAAATTCTATAGTCTGACGTCTGAGCTATATATATTTATATATATAAAAATATATATAATTTAAATATATATGTAACAATGACATATATTATGATGTATATATAAATCCATATATATATTGCATACGTACACAAAGTCAGATGTCAAAACTATAGTGTGACCCCTAACACATTTCAAATTTCGAAAAGGGGTGAAATTATTATTTATTATCATTTTAACTCTGCTTTTGCTTAAATACTATATTTTGAAATAAATAAATAAATGACCACAATGACAAAAGCGGCATTTAAAAAAAAATACTGTGTTTCCTGATTAATATTTTAAAATTTTATAATAAGTTATTTTGTAAAGAAATGTTTTACAAATCCCGAAAGCAATTGAAGAATAATTGCTTAATTTCATTGATCGATGCACCCCTAAAACACACAGTATTTGAATAACACATTTTCATTATAAAAATATGACCTTGAGTTTTCAAAATTTGACCTTGAAATGTTCAGCAAGTTTTCTTATTTTATTTATTCCAATAATAATGTGAAAAAAAATTTTCAAAAATATTTAGGGTTTCTGAGTCCATTAAAGTTCATCTCATATTACATAAGCGGTCTTATAAAGCGGTTTATAAAAGTCCTTATTAAGAAAAAACGTCTGTTTTTCAAATGTTCCTATTAAAGCAGATTTCAAATTAGTCAGTTTTTTCGAATGTGATCCATAATGTTGCTCTGCATAAAATTGCTGTACATTGCAATAAAAAATTCAATAAGGTTTTTGATTTATAGCCCAAAAACTAAAAAGGATTAAACAGGAAATCTCTAATATCTCGCACGTTTTACATTTTACCAACATAGAATGTACTACAGATTTGTAGATCCTGAAAGCCTTAATATTTTGCTGAACATTTCAAGGTCATACAATCGATATTTTAATGATTATTGTTGTTTTCTTACAATTACTTGTGAAATAATAGTAATTACTTGAAAATCAGTTTAATTTTAAATTTATTAAGGCATTAGCATCGAAAATATTTTCTATAAAAGTAAAATAAATTTTATGAGGGCATAAAACTAATTTCCTTATCAAAATTTTTGTTTTGTATCAAAAGGATTTTACATTCGGATTTTTTTCCGTTAAAAGATGCGGGCAAAAATATTTATTACTCCCAAGATTGACTATATAAAGAAATTTCAGTGACTTGGTAAAGCCTAGGTAAATTTTTAAGAAAAAATCTAATGATGCAGAAAGTTTCCTTTGGTTATTCTGCTGAAACCCTCAAAAATTGATCCTATTTTGGAAATGTTGAGATCGCAAAGGCAAAGGATTTTTGAAGTTCATTATTACTCCCAAAATTGACTATATAAAGAAATTCAGTGACTTGGTAAAGCCTAGGTAAATTTTTAAGAAAAAGTCTAATGATGCAGAAAGTTTCCTTTGGTTATTCTGCTGAAACCCTCAAAAATTGAGATCATTTAAGATCCTATTTTGGAAATGGTGAGATCGAAAAGGCAAAGGATTTTTGAAGTTCATTATTACTCCCAAAATTGACTATATAAAGAAATTCAGTGACTTGGTAAAGCCTAGGTAAATTTTTAAGAAAAAGTCTAATGATGCAGAAAGTTTCCTTTGGTTATTCTGCTGAAACCCTCAAAAATTGAGATCATTTAAGATCCTATTTTGGAAATGGTGAGATCGAAAAGGCAAAGGATTTTTGAAGTTCATTATTACTCCCAAAATTGACTATATAAAGAAATTCAGTGACTTGGTAAAGCCTAGGTAAATTTTTAAGAAAAAGTCTAATGATGCAGAAAGTTTCCTTTGGGTATTCTGCTGAAACCCTCAAAAATTGAGATCATTTAAGATCCTATTTTGGAAATGGTGAGATCGAAAAGGCAAAGGATTTTTGAAGTTCATTATTACTCCCAAGATTGACTATATAAAGAAATTCAGTGACTTGGTAAAGCATAGGTAAATTTTTAAGAAAAAATCTAATGATGCAGAAAGTTTCCTTTGGTTATTTTGCTGAAACCCTCGAAAATTGAGATCATTTAAGATCCCATTTTGGAAATGGTGAGATCGCAAAGGCAAAGGATTTTTGAAGTTCATTATTACTCCCAAAATTGACTATATAAACAAATTTCAGTGACTTGGTAAAGCATAGGTAAATTTTTAAGAAAACATCTAATGATGCAGAAAGTTTCCTTTGGTGATTCTGCTGACACCCTCAAAAATTGAGATCATTTAAGATCCCATTTTGGAAATGGTGAGATCGCAAAGGCAAAGGATTTTTGAAGTTCATTATTACTCCCAAAATTGACTATATAAACAAATTTCAGTGACTTGGTAAAGCATAGGTAAATTTTTAAGAAAACATCTAATGATGCAGAAAGTTTCCTTTGGTGATTCTGCTGACACCCTCAAAAATTGAGATCATTTAAGATCCCATTTTGGAAATGGTGAGATCGCAAAGGCAAAGGATTTTTGAAGTTCATTATTACTCCCAAAATTGACTATATAAAGAAATTCAGTGACTTGGTTAAGCCTAGGTAAATTTTTAAGAAAAAATCTAATGATGCAGAAAGTTTCCTTTGGTGGTTCTGCTGACACCCTTAAAAATTGAGATCTTTTAAGATCCCATTTTGGAAATGGTGAGATCGCAAAGGCAAAGGATTTTTGAAGTTCATTATTACTCCCAAAATTGACTATAATATTAGGTTGTCAAAAAAGTCCTGCAGTATTTTTATTGAATTTTCAATTGTTCATAAAATTTGTTACAATAATGCGATTCAAGTCAAATATGCGCCGTTTTGTTCGATGATGCGTTCCCAACGAGATGCCAACTTCATAATGCCCCTCTCATAGAGAAGCTCGCTTCCCTATTGGCAAAAAACTCGGAGAGCCAATTTTCACAGGACTCTCTTGTGGCCAACTTCAGACTACCAAGCGCGTTCGCCATGGACAGAAACAGGTGGTAATCACTTGGTGCGAGATCCGGACCATACGGTGGATGCAAATGAACCTCCCATCCGAGCTCCCGGAGCTTCTGGCGCGTCACCGAAGATGTGTGTGGCCTGTCGTTGTCCTGATGGAAGACAATTCGGCCTCTGTTGATCAAAGATGGCCTCTTCTGCATGAGTGCTGCCTTCAAGCGGTCCAGCCGTTTAGGAAATATTCGAGTTTTCATTGTTTTGTGAAATAAAAATTTTTGATCTGATAATGGCCAAAATATGAGGGAATATCACTAGTAACTTTTACTTAGAATTTTCACTTTTTCGTGGCAAAAAAATTTTTTTTTCGAAAACACATACAAAATGTTATACTAATTAAACTACAACTATTTTTGGTATTTTGGTGATTAAATTTTTTTTAAGGATTTTTAGTAAAAATGCTGTTAAAAAGTGAAAAAATGATACCACCTGTACAATACATCAACAAATCACCACGAATTCATATCATTCTCTCTTTCTTCTTGCGTGTGTGTTTGGGTGTGGATTGTGGTGTGTGCTTTGCGGACCACACCAATATTTAGCCTTGGAATTTATTATGCAACTGTGAAAAGTCCTCACGCACACTATTTTGAATTAATTTAAAATTTCGTTACAATATTCATAAGCGGATTTAATAGAAGCGTTATTATTTTTATTCCTAATTTTCATTTTTAATTTCCAGGCACTAAAATGATTCAATCTTATAATTTAGAAAGAAAATATGCTAAGTATCATTTGTCATGTCAACATTTTTTCATATAAAAAAAAAAAAAATTTTTGAACAAATGCTCGTTATACTATGACCTAAAAATAGAGATTAAAAATATGTAATATTTTATTTATTAATGAATTTTCCCTGTCATCGAACAATTTTCCATTCAAGCCAATTTATAGAGTTGGTTAAGCACATTAAAGTCAAGCCATCATGCGTGAGCTTGAGAAAAGTGGAAGATGTTCATATAATTCCTATGCGGCATACCTGTAGTGGTCAGTTACCAGAATTTCGGGTGGCTGTACCGCCGGTATTCCTACCGACACACACTATCATAATTATTAATTTTTCTATTATGTGATTCCGGGAATTCAAAACTATTTTTGTATGGATGTGGTCGTAAGCGTTTTAATGCAATGGTAGCACTTTGTACTCGTCTTTTGGCAAGTCCATTTGAAATCAAATTATAGAGCATGCGGCAGGGAGATTCCTCTGTATTTTTTTGTTTGTATTTTTTATGTGTATTTCAAATAAGTCTAAATACTTATTAAAACTGAAATAGAAAGTTACAGACATAAATAATAGGTTTAATAATCAGGAAAAACTAAAGGCAATTTTTTTTTTATGACACTTGAAAAAACAGTCTTATTTGAATGTCGTCTTAACGGTGAATTTAACACGTTTTTTGGCAATAGCTTGACCTTGAGAGTGGTTTTGATCTTGAGACTTCATGTAACTCTTAATGACTAGGATCTATATCCATGAATTATCGTAAAAAAAGCAATTTGGAAAAGAAAATCCTTCGGAAAAAAAAACCCAATTGGGGTTGATGTAGCGCATTAGTAAGTGACGCCAAGTGATTTCCGAGAAAAAATCGTGATAACGCCCCGGTTGGATTAGTGTACCGCACGCAATTAAACTCGTTTATTATATTTTGAAGCACAAGATAAAAATTTTCATTTCTTTTAACTGCCTTCGACACCATATGGAGAGGTTGACAACAAACAAACTTTCCCTGCATTATTTTGTACCGCTATGAAGTAAGATTATTCAGAAATAAGTAAAGTTTAGATCCGTAATTTTAGAGATATGGTAAAAGTATAAAAAGAAAAGTGAAACACAAAAGAAGAGTAAAAGTGATAAAAATTTAAGTTACCGCAAATGTTTTAAAAAAAGAAAATGGTAATAATTAGTGAAAAAATGTATTTCTATTTGAAAATGAAAAAAAAGAAAATAGGTGAGAAATTTTCCAGTAGGAAAATACTATGTAAATTCAGTGAGTGACGAAAACCGCCACAAATTGAAGATCGAGAATCGTTGATACCACCTGATTGGATATAATGGAAACGTTGCAGGAAATGCCGCTTTTATGGAAGGAACAATGTAAGTAGTCTTTTATTTCTCCTTTAAAGATATATTGAGGCCATTGCTGTATTACTAAAAACCGCTATTACTTACATAAATTCTATTAATCGATGGAGAACCGACAAATTGACGAAATTCATTCCGAGTGTTATAATCAAATAGGTGGGACGTTTAAATTTTTGTGTGAGAAAAAAAACCTAAAAGATCTGTTGTGATGTCACCGCCATTTTAAACCCAAATGTCCTTGTATCATTTTGCAAATTTTAAGATGTTTTTTGGCCGCCGAAGTCATGGATCTCCGGGTGTGACTTCCAAATGATTCTGTCGGGATGCTGAAAAGACTGTAGTCAGTCACAAAGTGCGTGCAGGTACGTTTGGCAAAATATCTACATTCTTATACAAATTGAAATTACATGGGCCTTCCTCTAAAACGCAAATTCTATTTCTCATTCATTTATTTTCCAGTTTCAAACAGGCTATATCTATGAACTTATCAGTTATGTAGGTATATGTTTTTATAAATGCATCTCTCTTCTATTCTTTAAATAGAATGCGTATATTTATCGGGGCATAAATTGTATATTTCTTAAACATAATGCATGTAATTACTCGTATTGAGTGATAATTGTTTACATTTGTTTGCATTAATATTTTAATACATGCTTCAACTTGACTTAAAATTGTTATTTTAGAAAAACTCATCTATGTATTTGATTATACGCTATTTGATTTTAAAGTAAAACCCACAAATATTTAAGATATTTCATACTTATTTGAATATTTTCTCAATGTATTATTTAATTTTACATATTATATATTATATATTTAATAAATCTTCCTTGCATTTTTCGTGTTGTGTTTGTAAGTGTATGTATGTGTGTGTTTAACATTTGTTTTAATATTATGTTTAAATAAACATTAATCGTATGTTATATTTAATTCTACAACTAGTGTTTCTTTGAGAATAACTTTGACTATATATCATATAATTCTGAAAAGTTTTAAATCGTAAAACGGTTACCATCTGCTTAATTGTACGAGTATAATGCGTGTTGGAATTTTGAAATGTTAATTAATGTATATGAAAACTATTCAATTATTAGTATTATTACATGATTTCTTGTTTCTCACAGTTTTTTAATTAAATATTTACTTAATTTTCTCTCTTTGCGTTTACACTAAAAGTGTAATCGAAACTCATTCATCATTTTCATTGAATACACAGTATTTTCAGATGTACACGATTGACGTGATCTTTTTATAGCTATATTTTAATTTTCAATTCAAGTATTTTATCCCGTAATCTAATTTTTTTTTCAATAATACGGTTTGCGTGTCATAAAAAAGGGTTATAAAATTTTGTAATATTTTTTTTTGCATTTATGATATTACAATTTGCAAAGTACATTTTATATTAATTACGATATAATAATAATTAAGGTTAGTTGCATTGTTAATATATCCATTGTTTTCGTTTTGCTTTTGTATTAATAAGATTAATTATATAATTTTTTGCTTGTTGCCAAACTTTTTTTAATTATTACAATTAATTAATTTAATCTGAGTGAAATAATAATTTAAAATCTTGCAGGTCACAAAAGAAAAAGGCAAGTATATTTAATAGCCCTACCAAGTAAAAAACAAAACACTCACGCTTAAGGGTCACACTACATAATATAATATTGTCAATTCGGGAAATAACTGCCGTATTATTTATAATTAATGTAAGTCAAAACAGTTATTAAACATTAGTTAAATATAATTAACTGTTGCAATTAGCATTCTATTTCGATTGACCGTTTAAACCTAAATACAGTAAAAAAGTATTTTTAAAATTAAAAGGGAATATGGCACATTAATGAACAAATTGAAAATTTTGTACAAAAATTTACACAACAATTTTTAATAGGGTTTAAATGGTAGTTTCCAAAAGTAAATAAAAAACATTTAAAACATATAACAACTATTTTCTGGTTGGTAGGTGTATATGATAATTTTGTTGATTCCCCTCCTCAAGATAGTAACAGTAATTTAATTATCTAAATATAGTTTTTAAATGGCTATTATTAATGTTAATGTATAATTGAAAATAAGACACATAAAAATTACTGACTTGACAGATTAAGTTAACATTAACGCACAATTAAAATGATTTGTGTATAATGTTGTTTTGGTTTTGTGAGTGTGTGTGTGTGTGTGTGTGTGTCTTATGTGAAAATTCAACAAAGAATTTTTATTTATACCTCTCAATAATCACTATCATTAACATTCTAATCGTTGTCTGTAATCGATTACATAATATATATTTAAATTGCTTTATTATTTATTATTGTATGTATATTTATTATTTATAGTTCCATTTACTAAAATTAGATTGCAACTACATAACTGGTTCAACTACAATGGCATTAATTAATTAATGCGATAAATACACATTTAATGCGAACTTCTATTTATTAGCGGTTCATACATTGAGAATAGCCAGTCATAATAATTACATGTAGATGTTTAATTAACTTTAATTGATTTAAATCATCTTAGTACATTAACTAGATATTATGAGCCTTAATTAATTATATAACATAATATCATTAATGATTTGCATTCATTTGACTTTTTACGATAAGATTATATTTTTAATATACTGAAGAATGTGTTTTGTGATAATTTTCTATGTATGGTATCTTAAACTCAGGGAGCTGGGGAGACGACGGTTTCATAATTATTTATATATTGTAGTATGTGTTGTGTGATTTAGATAGAAAATGTTTGTTATATATTTTTTTGCAAATTCCTTTTGTGATTTGACGAGTGGGCGCGAATATTAGACCACTGTCAACATTTTCTGTGAACACTCAACACACATGCGCAATCACTCAACCCCGCAGTGAATTGAATTTAAGGGTGATGGTATTTCGTCTCCACCCCCATCTCCCTGCTAAAACTGATTTTTTATGAATGAATTATCTATATGTGTATAAATATTTTCATTTTGAATTTAATTAATGCAAGTGAAGAAATTACACATTAAATAATTTCTCATAAACTGTCAAAATTATTCATCGTATTTATTGCTCAACACTCAATACGAGTGTTATACATTTTACATAATTATTTTATGCTACGAATATCATTCTAAATTTTAAAGCAATGTGTGGAATTTGATGTTTCAACCCTCAAAAGTTAACGGTTTAACGTAGATCAGCAACAAACATTTGTCCTCATTATGATTTGTGTTGTTTTATTTCTCTTATATTTGATCTTTCAGCAACAAAATCAAGTTCTACTTTAATTTCTCGTAATAATGAATATGCTCAGTAATGTGTTAAACCATTAACCACCGTAATTGATCGTCAAATATTTAGTGTAAAAATGTATGCGCTTAATTCATTAAAGTTTAATGTGTCTTGTCATATTACGAGTACCTATATTAGATTACACACACATACAATATATCATTAATTTAAACAAAATATTATTTGCTGACTAAAAGTAAAATAGAAAAATTCGCTGCCGTACACTGACACAGATGTTGTTAAGTTTTTGTTCATAATGTTATATTTTTTAACTTAATTTTTATTCTAATTTAAATATTCGCCTTACCGCATATAGTTACCTCTCGTTATTTCGTATGCATCGCAATTTATTCACGGTGTTGATTTATGATAAAAGTGTGCAGCATTTTACTTCCACATAAACGTTTTATAAGTTTTTTTTATTTAATATTATTTTATTAGAAAAAGTAAAAATTTTCTCAAGAGTTTTATTAATTTTTGCAGTTAATGTTAAATTCAAAACTACCATTATGTCGAATTAAAGTTGATGAAATTATATTGTTAATACTTTGGCACGGCAGCATTAAGTTTTGGTAAAATCGCGTACACTTTTGTTTGTAGGGAGGGGGGGGGGGGTAGGAATACTGGTTGCTACCTGTACTTATATAATTATTTTTGTATATTATACTTCTATGAGTAAAAATACTCATATTCGGCTAAAAGTATTTGATATTTACCTATCCAAGCAAGATATAGATTTGTCTATACTTTTATTTAAACGCGTTATTTGGTTTATCATGTTTTGGAATTTCATTCTTTAATTTGTATTTACTAATTTACTTTAATTCTTTTTTTTGGGGTTTTTATTAAAAATTTGTCAATTAAAACATTTTAGATTATTCAATTTATAAAAACAAAAAGTTCATTATTTAATAATTACGTTCTCAATTACAATTAATAAGGTACTTTGTGTTTTTGTATTTATGAGTGTATGTGTGTGTGTGTGTGTGTTTGTGTGCGCTAATTACATAAATGAGTAGTGTTCTTAATATTCTTATGTTATTTAGATTTTTTTTATCACGGTCGCTATCATATTTATAATAAAGCATAACATTCCCAACAGCAAAACGTTTCGTAAATGTTTAAATTAATAAATTTATAGAATTATTTGTATGTCGTTTTTATTTGTGGTACTTAACATTCAATTTAATTACATTACGCAACAATAATTCATTAACATTTTGTTCAACTATACATCAATTAATTTCGTCGACTTCCATTTTAATATAATGATAATTTTCTTAAAAATATAATTTGTTTCTTAATACATTGAGTGATTCATAAAGCAATCTAAAAACTATAATATCGGTTAATAGGAAGACAAATGAATGATATATGGAAAGATGTTGTATCCTCAAATTGGCTTTCATTTTACTATTTATTAAAGAAGCAGTTAAAATGAATTGACATTATTGGACACCATAAAAATATTGTTGCAAGAAATGGTAGGGCGAGTAATATTCTGAAAGAATAAAAAGTAGCACGCGCCACGCACCCGTCCTAATTTTAAGGGAATGCAATTTTTTACGCAAACAGCATGCATAAAACTCCTACACATGAAAGTTGCTATCAGTCTTCAGTGTTGTGAAATTTTATTTTAAATTGCATACAATCTGCAGTCGTTTCCAAAATATTTTTGTTTATTTTTAAATCATAAAAATTACTAAACGATAAAAATGTATCGCAAGTCTTTTTAAAATCTAGATATCCAATCACACTTTTTTATGCATTAAATACATAAATAAATAATTAAAGAATGGTAAAAATGTTAATGTTTAATCATAAATTTTCCCCACACTGTCGAGTACAAAAGGGAAGAATCATCATCTATGCGTGTGCATTAAAATAAAAAACCAACAAAAAACTTATTTCAATAAAAAATAGATACACACATTTAAAACGATAAGAAAGTCATATTTTATCAAAAGAAACTAAAAAATTATTATGGAAATTTATAAATAATTAACATGCACTGAAAATGTTATTAATATTACCAAACATACCATATACCTCAAAAATTGAGGCTATAGAGCTCTATTAGAGTTTCTGTAGTAAGAATGTAAAGCAATAAAAACTCCATTCGATTGAAATGATATAATGATAAAAATAAACAACTTCTGAAAAGGAAACACTTGCGTCAATTAAAATGAATAGTATTGCAGTATAAGTTAAGCCAGTAAAATGTGTTCAAGTCTTTCTATGCCATAACATTTCAAATGGAAGCAAACTTCGATTTTCCTCTTTTATACGATATGCGGCGGTATTCAACTATGGATTAAATCTAAAAAAAAAAAAATCGCGTAATAATAAGGAAAACAATTCAATAAAAAAGACGTGGAAAATAAAAGTGTATTACATATTGTTAAAACATACATATTTTCACCAGAAACGAAGAAAATCTGAAACGGTTAGGATAAATAAAATAAATATAAATGAAAATTTAAATATATATTTTGAAAAGGTTTTATATATGATATAAAAAAAAACACGAAAACAAAGCTGTAAACAAAATTACACGTACGCGATTAAGTCCTTGGCACGCACGCCAATATGGTTGTTGTTGTTAGGGGTTTCTTAATAAAAATGTTCTTGTTTCAAATTCTTTAAATTTGTTTGTATATATCAATCTCTATTAGTCAAATATATTTTTAATCTTGTCTAAAAGTTCGTCGGTTCGTTAGAATTTAGCTCTCATTAATCTCAAAATTACTGTCTTTAATATAATTTATAAATTATGTTATACTATGTTTTTTTTATAATAATAACTTTCAACAATTCCGAGAAGTAACTATAGAGGTAAGCTGTTTCTTAAACTTGTATCTATTCTTCAATCTTTTGTGTTTTATTTCTTGATTGTATTTTTAATTTAATTAGCTTTAATTTATTATTTTATGATTTAATTTACGTTTGAAATCTACACATTTAAATTAAAATATATGACATTTAACTTGTTCCGTTTTACCTATATTTATACTATACAAATATGTGTAATAATATTTTAATTAATTCGCAACGTTGTGTTTTCAAAAGATATGTTCATTTTTTCATTTTGAAACTAAACAAAAACAAAATAATTCATTAAAAATACATAAAAGAATAAAGCTGTCTTATATTTCAACTTTTTTAACAGCTATTTCATTTAATAGACTATATTCATTTTCACACCAAAATACGTGCTCCAAATATAATCCGAAATGGCAGTCATTACACATAGGCGATGTGCGTATAGATATATAAAAAATTGGCAAAATATCATACAAAAAAGGGAAATACCATGCCTGAAAACAAGGACATAAACAAAAACCTAACCATAACGAAAAAAGGCTTTGAATTTTAAGTTACACTGGATCTACACATAAATATGAACATTAGACATTGACATTAACATAAAAAAATTTTTGGGCAATTTCACTGCATGCAATCAGTAAAAAGATTTTTTTAACGTTTTTTTTTTAATTTGATCAACGCAAATACATGCCATGTCATGACAAGGTATTGCAAAGGTGTAAGTGACCCGTATACATTAAAAAAAAGTTTAAGTGACAGAGGATAAGGAACACAACAACTCAAGGCTATATACAACAGACACGGAGGGGGATTAATTATGTTGTGTTTGCAAAAAAAAAAAAAAAAAGTTTAATTGCGTAAAGCCTTTTGTTACTATTTGTTTTACTTGATTTCTGCGTGTTTTCCACAAATTACAATTTTACTTCCAATTATTTAATTTTGAATTGCTCAGCTTGCCGCGAGGAGTGCCTTTGCCTCATTGCTGATATCTGACGTTTTCTCTCTGTGATGGAAAGTGTTCTATTTAAAATACATTGTGTACAAAGAAAACTGAACATCGAGTGTTAAATTGGCTAGGGTTAATATTTAAGCAAGAAATACAGCTATAATAAACAAGTCCATATAACATATTAGATTATTTCTGTAATTAATTGCAATGTCAATGCCTAGTAATGAGCGAAATCAAAATGAGGTTGATTTATCAGAATGTATTGTATAAACACTAAATTGTATTTAAATGTATTGTAATTAAACTCTAAGTTAGGGAAAGAAGTAAAAACTCATGTCAATATGAATCTTTGTTGAAAAGGACAATAGAAATTATGAAAATGCTAAAATCAATAAATGTGATATGAACTTCCAGACAAAGAACAATGATCAGACTGCAAAAAAACTGCTAGTGGCACTCAATAGTTGAAACACGACGCCGTAAACTAAATCTGTAGACAAATTAGCACTTTCAAAAGATCATTTAAGCAGAATTAAACGTATTTAAAAAAGCAAGACAGACTACACTTTTCGTTTTTATGTGAAGTGGTTTCAATGAAAAGTATGAAAAGCAATCCAGATCGAACCACTTTTCATCGATATCGTCATTTAGACAAACAATTTTGAAAGCGTCATTTAAGTGCTAGTCTACAGTTTTACTGAGATATTAAAACGTTTTTAAGAGATTATCATTGTATAAAAAAAAGCAAAGAAAAAAAAACTATTCGATAAAAATGATAAAAGTTACGAAGTAGAGTTCGTACTGACCTTGCAGATAAATCTACAAATCAAAGAGAGAGTGGCCATTGAATTAGATAACTCGTTTTGAAGGAATTAAATGGTAAAACACTTTTTTAAATTTTAAATATCAATAAAAATATCATCTCGTCTAAAACTTGAGTACATCTGCGTGGTCATAATTTGTTTTTAAATGAGCCTCTAATTGGCTAAATTTTTGTACGCATTCACTTTTTTTTGTCAATTAGAAATAAATAACGGCCGTATTATAAAAGATCTTCAGTACATGCATGTGTAACAACCAGCCACCAACTATGAAGATACGTGTGCCTGCGGCATAGATGGCGGCGGAGAAGAGACACATGCCATAAACAAAACAGTTTACTTAAAAATATGTTTATACATTATGTTTAAATTTGATTAAAAGTGCAACATGTTTTTTTTTTGTCCCATTTTCCTCCCATCATAATATTTCAACCCGTCGGTCAGTTTATGCGCATATATTTATATTGTTTTGTATGATTAATGTAAACTATGTTGAAATTAATAATATTATTTTTTGTTTCTTTAAATTTACGACTAAAAGTTATGTGTATTTAAAAATCTAAAAAAATTGCCTAAATGTTAATGATTTTTTCCTATTTTTTTTAAAGTTTGTTTTCTTGCCCTGTTCTTAGAATAAACATTCTTAGTGAATGTTTTGTTACAACTTAATTAATCTGTTTTGTTGAGTAAGAGTGTTGCGATTATGTCCTATTTTCTCAGTTACTTATCTCTTTAAAAATACCAAAGTATTACTTGAGAAAATTGACCTTTTCGTATAATTTTCTATTACGTGCTTGCCACTAAAAGCTTTTTAGATAATTACCTAGTGGCGGAGCAGCTGCGTATGGTGGTTGCTGAGAAGCATTTTCGTTAGCGTAACTGGAGCGTGGTCCACCATATGGTGAATTTTGGTCATTGGCGTAATTACCTAGATATGATGAAAATAAAATAATATATGTATTAATGACACACAATTAAACATTTACCTAAAGTACTTAGAATACAAATCAAAATACTGCAATTCTTATATGTATGAGTAAATGCTTACCATAGTTGGTGCCGTATCCGCCATACTCAGAGCTTGCCTTGGAAACACTGCCTCCCGGCCCATTGGATAAAATTCCACCAGATGGCCCAGAACCGGATGGTGCACCACCACTGGATTGTCCACGCGAATACATATCACCTTAAATGAATGACATGACAATTAACGTTTCGTAAACAAAATCATAATATCAATAATGTGTGAAAAGAATTCAGCGCGAGATGTAAAGACTTATAACTAACCGGCAGTGGCGCTACCGCCAGCTGAATTTGGCGGCAAATTCCACGAATTCCAATTACCACCACCGGATGTACTTGATGGGCCTAAAGGATAAAATTTTTTGTTTAAGTAGCGCTTAAAAGATGTTACAGTATCGATTTGGTTTGAAATAAGCAGTGAATTATGCCAAATTTAAATTATAAAAAAAATATACATGAGCAAATTGAAAAACCAATTTATGAAAACCGAAAATGAAAGTCACTAATAAACAATAGACAAGCATATTGTCGTTAAATGATTGTTAGCCAAATTACATAACAATAAAATTAAAAAATACCATAATTTTATTTATGTTTTTATGGGTTTCCTTTGAAACCATGCAAATGAGATAATTAATAAAGCATATTTTTGGTAATCATATTAAAATAAAAGCAAACAAGCAAAAATAAAACAAAAACAAAGATTAATTATCGAAAAATTGATGTATGAAGCTTAAACCATTAAACAAACAAAGCAGTAGCCAAAACATTTATTAAATAAATATTATTAATGGAATAAAAATTAGTAACGCTGTGCATAGCTTAAAGGATCAATCAAATGTTGTCCAGTGAAATTACCGTAGCTGCCGAACTGCTGTTGTGTTTGCGCCGTAGCATAGTTGTTCCACTGATGAGGTGGTGGCCCTTGTGGCCCAGGTGGTGCACCCCAACCCTGGTACGAATTCGGACCATTTGGTGTGCCATAGCCAAAGCCCTGCTGCTGTGGAGATGTGCCCCATCCCTGGTAGCCGGCAGCTTGCAACATATTCGGTGCACCCATGGCCATGTTCATGGGAGGTCCACCCATTTGACCATTGGGTCCCTGCATCATGCTCATTGGAGCACCCTGTGGTGGACCCCACTGATTACCATCACCGCCCATCTTGTTGCCTCCGGATCCATCACGTGGTTCTGCTTTCTTGATCTCAACCTGCTTACCATTGAGATTAATGTAATGCTCATTGGTGACGCGCTCCACAGAGGCTTCGTCCTCGAACGAGAGAAAACCAAAGCCACGCGATTTCTTCTTTTCCTGGTCATACATGATGACTACCTCCATGACTTTGCCATAGCGCCCAAAATACACACGCAAATCAGTCTCAGTGACGTTGGATGGCAAACCGCCAAGGAATACTTTGGGATAGCCTCCGCCCTTTTTGGGCTTCTGCAAGGTGCGCGGATTGCATGGTTTGGGGTCGATTGTGCTGCAATGGCAAGCGATGGCAAATTTTCCATAAAAAATTATCACACAAACATAGGCACTTTTAAATTTTTATCTCTCAATATTTTATAATTACAATATTTGCTTATGAAAGGACAAGAAATATATACAAGCAATTTAAATATTTTTATCTATTTTAAACTAGTGTAGTATCTAATAGAACACTTACCGTCCATCAAGATTGTGTGGTCCATTCTGCAGTACCAGTTGCACATTGTTGGGATCCGCAAAAGTGACAAAGCCAAAGCCACGTGAGCGTCCACTTTCATTGTTCTTCATGACAACGCAATCGATTACTTCCCCATAGCGACCGAAATACCGTTGCAATGTCTCTTGACTGGTCTCCCATGAGAGTCCACCCACAAATAGTTTACTACAACAACACAAAAGGACAATTATAATAATTGATGTAATTCATGCTTGGGATTACCTATACTCTCCAGAAACGATATAAAACTCATCCAAAATCGTCTCAAGATTGCGACATTAAAACAATTGGCTTTCCACTTGCCAAGGCATAAGTTTCAAATCATAAATAGTATGTTCATTATAAATCTATAACGACACACTTCTTTATCAATAACGATTTTCTTTGAGTTTTTAATTTCATCTTTTAATCGATACCAATTTGCTTTAAAAGTTTATCATAAATCTATTTAGAAACTATTATTTAAATCGTTATGCATTGATTTTTGATTATGAAATCGGAAAACATTCTCAAGCTTCTTTTATAACCCTACTTTCATCAGCGACAAACAATTGTTGGAAAGAAAATCTATGCTCCGTAAAGGAACGGATTGACGACGTAACATTGCAATCAAATAACAGGTTTACTTTAGATGAAAAACAAAAATTGAAACAAAATTATTAACTTACCCTTTTTCGTCGTCTTCCATCTCTTGGGTCATACGCATGGTACGTACGAAATTCTGTTAAAGCGAAATGGAATAAATAAAATGACTTTAGTAAATCTGAAAATGACACAGGTAATACTATTTACCCATGGACGTGAGAATTAAGAAGAATAAATAATAAACCAACGAGAAAGTGTTTGTTTTGGGTGCGTAAAGGATGCACACGATTAATGCTCGACTATTTGGTGGCTAAATACGCGCGCATCCCTTCGAGTTTTCCACATACATATATTTCGACAAATCCCAGCTAAAAGCAACAACAACGTGAATAGCGAAAATGGGCTATGCAGAAAAACAATACCCAAACCCGTATGGTAAAGAAAATGAGATGCACGGACTTGAAACACACACGCAAACACAGCAACACATACACAAATGAATTACCAGAACATAATACACTGAATGAAGCCTGAAATATCACACAACCGCGTGCTATTGCCCGCGTTATTGCAATTCCTTTTTTTATTACAAAAATTTAGAAATATACCTATGGTTTTCACGGCATTTCCAAACAAATCTGCTTTCGCACATTAACATAAACAACTCAACGCGTTTGGTAAGTTTTCAAACAGCGTTTCACTTTTATTATGATTCTGAAAAACTTATATTTATTTTAAGCGAGTTATAATAAATACTAATTGCAGTTTTGTTCTGTGAATTTGTCTTGGAGCGGCTACAAGATTCATAAGGTTAATCGCATTAATATAGGAAAGAGGGTTGTTTGTGGTAACGCAGCGTGTAAATGTGTGCGGGGGGAAGAAAATACAAATAAATGTAAGAAATTTTAATTATAAGAACCGTTTGTGTTGTTTTGTTGCTTCTTGCTTCTTAAGAATTCACGTACGCCAATGCTTTGTAGTTTCTCTATCTGCGGCACGCACTCCTCGGTTGATTCTTGTGCTGGAAGCTGCCCGCGCCTTATACGCGTTTTTTCCCTTGCTTTTATGTTACCAAAAAAAATTTCCTTACATCTACTGAAGGGAATTTGTTGTCAATGTTTTCTTTGTACGATATTTAAACGAATTAATAGTTAATCAAACAACTTTCTAAAGTTAGAACAAGTTACCTAAGTTTACTTAAGTTGTACTTATGTTATTAATTTAAAAATTAAACTAAATGTTGTAACCCTTACTGAACTAACTATTAAAATAATTAATAATATAAATTTGTTGAAGCAAGCGCCGAACAGTTGTGAGTTGTGACTTGTGTAGGCAAGAGGGACGAGGGTTGCTAAAGCGATGCAAAACGATGCTCACACTTCGTATCGGGCAGTACTAATGTGCTATATCAGGCGAATTGAATGCGTTCAATGTAATTAAGATACATGATCTCGTGCAAACTCGGCACACAAGAAGTCAGCACTCAGCACTTACCGGCCAGCGCACACCACACACTGCATACCATTTAAAATGGCGGACTTCGAAAAATATTTAATTTCAGTTCATTTATTACTTTTTATAAGCATTATTTGTTAATTGAATTCACACAATTTCGCACAAACCATTTACCAAAATTACCATATTCTCATTTACTTTGATACTCATTAGTCATAATACTCCAGAGCTGAGGACAGAGCTCTGATTTGATTTTAAAAAATAAAATATATTTTTTCGCTTATAATACTAATTTTCACTTTTATTTATATAAGTTAAAATTACATATACATAAAAAAAATTTTTTTTACATTACTGGCACCTTTTTTAAGTATCGATTCACTGTACTATTTATTTATGTTATTGAATTGAAACCTGACTCTGTTATCTGCACAACTACCACTACTTACTGCGACTATGTAACTCAATATTTTATATATGTATATGACTATATTAATTTATATTTTTCTCCACGTTGTTTTCCACATGGAAATCCATGGTTGATATCCACCTTGTGTACACTTGAAGTCAGTGGCTGAGCATTTTCTAATTCGCCTAGTATTGTGAAAATGATTGAACGCACTTTTGTGGTAACTAGTATGTACTATATGTAGTACAAACTACTACTATGTAAATGTACTATGTAAGGTAAGAGTTAAGACTACAGTAGGCTCTGATGTGAGAAGTTTGAACAAAGAATCGAATTCGTGAGACTTAATTTCATAAAATTCACACGTTAGAGTTTTATAAATTTTAGTGTAAATAAGTGCACTGTGCAGTGTTTCTATTTGGTACAACCTTTTAAACATTGTGATTTTCAATTGTAAAAAGTAAAATATTCTTTTAAGTTTGCGGTAGAACTTGCATATTTGTTGGTACTAATTATTGTATTATTGGTGTAAAAATACCCTAAATAAGAAAATAGCAAAATGATGTGCAATTTTTCCAAACATCAAATTGACAAGAGTGGCTATGTTGTTAACCATACTAGCGCTTCTGAGGACATACATTACCGTCGTCGCAAAAAGCAGCTATTTAAACAGATTAAGGACCAAATGGAATTCTATTTCAGTGAGGCAAACCTTTCCCGGGATCGTCATTTGGGTGACCTTATTTTAAATGATCGATGTGTGTGCTAACTGCCACGATCTTCAATTGACAGAACTTACATATACTTAATCTTCCAAGCAGACATACCAATGAAAGAATTCCTTAACTACAACAAAATAAGGCAGCTGACGAATTCAACTGATGAAATTGCCCTTGCACTTAAGGGTTCTAAGTTGATTGAAACTTCACTTACTGGTGATTTGTGTTGGCGTTCTAAGAAATTCACTAAAATTCCTAAGGTTGATGTGGATGCTGCTACAGTGTATGTTGTAAGTTTTCATTAAACACCCTTCATAGTTATTAATTATGGTAGGTTGATGATCTATTATTAGCATTGCAAAGTCGCCATTTTGTAGTTTTCCAGTAGCTAGTAATTAGTAATTGCTATTTGCTAATAATTCATAATTGCATACAGTCATACTACATAAATTCATTAATAGTCACTCACACGCCCATATAAAATTTCCAAAGGTGTGAAAACAGCTATGGTACATAATAATATATTATAGTCTATGCCCGCTATGGCCTATGGATACTTTTTGCGGCTTATTAATTATAAAAACATTCAATACATGCTTCATATTTTGTTACTATACGATTAAAAGAATGTTGCATTATGTTATTATTATATAAACGCGGGTAGGGGGATATAAAAAACAAAAACAAAACAGCAATGAGAGCTGCGCAACAATTTCTGTACGATATAATATATAACAAAAAGCCCCACGCAAATTAACATTGATATTTTTCCATTTTTTATAAGTCGTATACAAATGTGAATATTTTATTAATTTTTTGCATTTTTGTCGATATTTTTAGTTATTACATCTGTCATAGAAGTCTCTTTGTTATTTACAAAAATTGTTATTTTGTTTATAATAAAAAATATCTATAAAAAAAAAACAACAGGAATCTCTACCACCCATAGCCGACCATGAATGGATTCGTTCGATGTTTGAGCAGTTCGGCAAAATCGTGTATGTTTCTATGCCACGCTACAAAGAAACAAACAAGTTCAAAGGATTTGCTTTCATTCAATTCGATATGAAGGAACATACGAATGCCGTGATTGCGGCATTCAAAGAATTCGATGGAGTTCTTTTATCTGACCATGATCCAGCCACTTTAGCAAGTGTCCGTACATATATTGAAGAGAATAGCGAGAGTAAAATAGCAAAAATGGACGATCCTTATGAATTGGTCGCTGGTGATGATGACAAAAGGGATCCTGGTGTAATTGAGATTCAACCAATCAAACGCAGTCGCAAAAAGAAGTCTAAAGCCAACAAGGGTCCACTTCCGGCTGGTGAAAATCTGTATGATCTTAAAATTATGATGAGGTTTGTTTTTTTATATACTCATTTTGCAATTCATTTATTTAACAACAAACCCCTGTGTGTAGAGCTGATTGGGGAAAGTTGCGCAACAGTTTCTTGAACAAGCAGCGCGACGTTTACAGGGAGGTGAAACGTAAACTAGCACAGAAACGTGCACAAAACACGCAGTCGGGATTGCCACAATTACCAGGCGACATGAATTTTTATGGTGGCCGTTCTAATACAGGTGATGATGGTGCTGTCGCATCAACCAGTGGTTTCAAAATTGATACTAGAGCCTATAGTAATGTGCTTACGCGACCACCTAAGTTTCCATATCAGAAAGGCATTATTGTTCACATTCGATTGGAAGCTCCACTGATTGATGTCAAATCTTTTAAGGTATGTTTTAAATGCTTTCACGTTGTGTTGCTGGCCAGAGATAAAAATGAAACATCTTTGTCATTTGTGCCTCATTAACATGTTACATAAACTATTGCGCATGTTCCTGAAACAGTATAAAACAGCTATTGACTATGTTATAATTTATTCTCTCAATGCTTTAAAGGAGGAGTTAATGGAACACGAGGGTGTTAAATATGTAGATGCCCCGGAGGGAACCACCGTTGCTTATGTACGGACTAGTATGCCACTGTGTGCCACCATTTTGGCAAGTTCATTGCCACACACTGCACACGTACTTTCCGGCATCGCAGAGACTGAGTATTGGCAAAAAATTCATTGTGATCGTGCGCATAAGTACAACAAGTCAGTGAAACCAAGAGCTCGTGGACGCGACAAACTTGTACGAGCTGCTACCCGTGTCTTCTTTGACTGAATTGAATGTTCGGAAATAGATTTTTTTTTCATGAACATTTCGCAGTCTGATGGTGAATATTAATATTAAGGGTAAAAAAATTTCTGTGTATAAAACTTTTTGTCAGTATTTTGGTTAAGCACATGCTTTCGTGGGAGATTCATTTGTGTGGAATGATTCTCGTCAGTAATGTCCCCAAAAATGGTTTAAAAAACGTTTTTACGCTATAAAATCACCTTTAAACTCAAAACCGTGAACGTATTCTAAATAAAGCTGCGTTGATTATATATCCCTAAAAATATCCTGATCTTCTGTCTCAAAAATCTTACGCAACATGAAAAAAATTCTTTCACATGAATATACATACTTAGTCTTTTATAATTTAAAAAACAAGATAGCAGAACAAATTTTGATGAATATCTCAAGGCCAAAACCTGAAAATCCATGGTCATACTATTTCTATCTCAGAAACCATTATTTTATAATTATTTTATAATTAATTTACCATTATAACCCTTTACCCGCGAGTTCTACAGTTATTATGATTCATATTATTAAGTAATACTTATAATTAATTAATTACAAATAAATTCACACTTGGCGACGTAGTTTTTTTTGCATTAGCTAAAACAACAATTTATTGGTTTATGATTACTATTTATTAAATAAGACTTCCATTTTTAAATGTTGCTATTATTAGTTACACATTTCCATATTTTTACAGTGTTCTTTACTTAGTTATTATTAATAATTGTATATGATATATTGTAATTGGGTATATAATTATTGTCAGTTTATTGAAATATATATTTCTACATTGAGAAGTTCTCTAAGAATTTTACAACTTCATAACTTCTAATGCATCAATTTTCATTAAGTGCCTATGCCGATTATTTGTTTTGTAAAAAGAATACATACGTAGGAGTACTAAATTAAATTTGCTGTTTTTTTTTATATTCACAATTTATATTTTATGACACATTTTTTATTATTGTTATACTTTCAAGAAAAAGTTATCTATATATATCTAATGACATATATATATATAATGAAGTGGTGTGTGTCTGTAACTCTATAACTTGAGAACTGGTAAACCGATTTTCATGATTTTATATTTGTCCGTCTTCGTCTGCGTTTATGACGACGAAAAATTCACTGGAAAACCGGAAAATGAGAAATAAAACGTGTTTTTTGATAAAGAGCAAAACAACGTTCGAAATTGGTGGGGTTCCGGAAAAGTAGGTTGAACTTTGAAGCAAACATTACACTTTATTATAAATCGTACGGTAAGTATTTTAAGAACATTGATTTTACATGTAGTTATATGAAAAATAATATTACTTTAAGATGAATGAAGCAGGAAAATGATATTAATGTTGTATAATATGTTTATGAATAAACATCAATGCAGCAAGATGATTTATCTGATTGAGTGTATGTACGGCCTAGGGGTGATATGAATGGAAAATAATAATATGATAACTGATAAGTATAGTGATTGATGCTCTAAATATATGGTGTTTAATAGCATGCAGATGTATTCTGGTAAATATTCAATAATGCCAATATTGCAAAGATATAATAATAAGTCAATTCGGGTGCTATAAACATACTTTACTTCTGCGAAATCGACAAATCCCAATTAAAATACTCACCCAAATTTAATAGCAAAACAAAATGTAAGGTCTCCTCATGCATTGTATTTGAATTGCGTCATATTTTGTAGGTTTACAAATAATACGAGCATCGTTTTACCAGGAAACCGCATTTATCGACACATTATCAAACAAAGGCAATTGAATTCATTGTAAATTTTGATGGAATAATAATGTTGAATGTACTACTTTGTTGAATTACATATTTTTATTTCGTTTTAAAATTATAATGAATGCATAGCAGCAGCATAATAGTATGTAAGGTATTCTCGTGACGCGACACCTATGTTATATTATTCATATTGTTCGTAAGCATATTATGTTTTTCGGAACCGAAAAAGCTTAACGCATAGAAACTCACACAATTTACTTTGTAGATTCTAAAATGAAATCTCATACACAAACCAAAAGTGATAACAAACAAATTATAGGGCCATCTTGGAAAATGTTTTCTTGAACACAAGAAATTAAATGTCATGACATAATACAGGACATAGAATATTGCGTCTTCACTTGCAAATATTGATTGGGAAGGCATGTGCAGTCAGAGTTGACAAATGCAATGTTTTTTCTACTTAATATATCCAAATTTTCTAAGTAGGTAAGACTTACCGCATGATGCTGTGGTCCATTAAATATGTTGAATTTTGTTTTAATTGCTTTTTGAAGATGAGTTCGTAACAACATAATTAGTAGTACATATTAAGAACATTTTTATTCTTGAACAAAATTGCGATCCGGTGATGGTCCGCTGCACATAATGATGTCCCTAATATGTACCGAGTATAAACGTGTGCAATCAGTGGAGACTGGAGATGTAAAATGATAGTACGCTACGTACGGTGTAATTAGTTGTTAATTTATGTAAATTGCAATTATTGTTGTTTACAAATTGAAGCATTTCAAGTGTGTACTCACGAAAGTTTAAAATGCTCATTAGGCCTGTATTTATTTAATGGCATAAATCATAACCGCTGTTTTGTGGTAAAAATGGATATGTCCCCCATGCACAGCGCTTGCAAATATGTATTCGAATAATTTTTGTTGATTAATAAATTTAACAGTGCTTGAATACACTTCAAACTTCTATTGAATTTTCTTTGATTGATTATTTTTGTCCGAAACTTTTTCATGCATCTTTTTTGCCCCAGTCGATTTTTCAGTCAAATTTATAAGATTTGCCCTACACGGTCTAAATCTCAGCACTCTCAATGATAATAAGTTAAGGTCATATAGATCTTTGATCACTGAATTGTTTATGTGGATGCTCAAAAACGACATAATATCGATTTTGACAATTTTATTAAATAAAGTGTGTTTTTTAAGCTTGATAGAACTTACAAAAGCGTTGATTGTCAAACGACTAACTCCACTTTTTGAGATTTTAATGTGTTGTGGAGTTCTTGCATCATTGAGAGAGTATGTGGAATGAAATCTATCCATCGCTCAGTTCGGCAATTATTTTCGCCATAAAAAACACGAAGTCGTCTATAAGTTACGCGACTCATCGTTGTTTAAGCGTGATTTAATTCATGATGATTTGCCAGAGTATACTAATTAAAATGTCAAAAAGTGAGGGCAGCTCGTTTGAAAATCAACGCTTTTGTAAGTTCTATAAGCTTAAAAAAATATACCCTTTATCTACAGTTTTCACGACAATTTATTGTTTTTCATTTTTAAGCTAAGGCTGTAAAAAATGTGTGAAATTAATAAATTATTAACAATAATAAGGGAATGCTGTAAATTCCTTAAGCTTGTCTTTATTAATTGTTGTCTTTTAATGAATACGTTTTCAATTGCAATCACATATTATATACGAGTGCATCATACATGTGTGTACAATTAAATGACTATACAGCGTACACGTTTACCTAATTTAATTAAAATGCATTGTCATTTATGTAGATAGGTACAACTATTATCATTAGGATTAGTATGGAGCTACATAATACGTATATTGAATATGTTTAATTAGTATGCATTTTGGGTGTAAATTTTTTATTTTTTGCGAGTTAGTCTCGTCCAAAAATAGGAGTTAACAAAACAGTTCTAGGCTGAGTGTAAAAATATATATGTAGTTGGAAGTAATCGATTATATAAAATACATTTTTTAATAATTTAATTTTATACAAATAAATTTTTTTATTGTTTTAATTATTTGATAAATTTTTTAAGTCATTTTTATTTGTTTTGTTCTTGCATGTTTGCCTCGTTTAAAAAAAGAAAGAAACATAAATACATATTAATATATGCATTGTAAAAAATTAATGTTAACGTTTGAAATAAGCTGTTGATGAATATAAAACAATTATAATAAATGATCAATACCGAAGCAAATAATTAATGAATTAGTATTTAATTTATTTGCCAAAGTTAACAGCAATTATGATAAATATATTTAACATTATTCAGTTGCAGTATGTGTTAAATTTTATGGTGTAAAACAGGAACCACACAAAATATTTTAGTAACAGCGTTAAAATAATATTAGTACCGTATTGGCGCGTCCTTCATATCTGTAGAAATATATATTCATTTTATTTCAGAAATTCTATTACATTTATTTACTCATTGTTTTATATTATGTATTATTGTTTATAAGCAGGTATTATTTTTTATTTTCTTAAAAATTATTTTTTTTAGTGTTTATAACATCAAATAATGTATCTAGTAATTATATTTATATTTATTGTCATTAAATGTTAATTATTGTTAAATGCCTTTAAATATGTTTAATTAATTTGTGTCGCTTTGTTCAAACTCTCATAATTAGTTCTTTAAAACGCATTTCTTGATATTGTTCACGGTAAGTTCTAAGGGTTTTCCGCCTAACTGAACTAAATGAAAGGACCAAGCGTTTTAATATACTTTTAAAGCAAGTACATTATACATATATAGTAATAAATACATAATCTTATGTGTTTAAGAGTAAATTTTTGAGTATTGGATGCATTAATTTTTTAGAACGTTAATTCTAGTAATAAATGTAATTTATGCTTCAATGCATATCGCAATGAATTACTTGCTAGATTTAGTTTTAAATTATTGTCATCTTAAATCGAATATAAAGGTACTTTTATAGATCATGAGCTGAAATCTGAATTATGATATTAAAATGGCTATAGGACAAAAATAAATGTGTGTTTATACAACTTCATCACGCATTTTCATACCAATTAATAAATAACAATGAAAAATACAAAAATACATCATTCGAATACCGGTAAGTCAACGAAATAGTTAAAAACGTCCATTTTCAAAATTTATAGACAATGGTTAATGTGCTTATGGACTTCCAAAAGGGATTTCTAATGCGTAACAGCATGCGGAGGTTTATTTTCCTTTTGAAAAATTGTTTCTGGCATTCAGAAATCCTAATTCTTTTGCCTATTGGGCTATTAATTACAGTCCAAAGAGATGTTAATCTAAAATCATTCAATGATTTGGTTCTCGCAGTTTGAGGCATTATAGATAAAGGGTGTTTTTTTAAGCGCGATAGAAATTACAAAAGCGTCAACTGTCAAACGAGCTGTCATACTGCCCCTTTTTTTGACATGTATTAAATACAATTGCAAAAAATGTTTAAAAATATTTGCACATTGCACATATATTTTTAATTCAATCACGATGAAGTAGGGAGGGAGAGAAAGGAAATGTTTGCATTTTATACCGAATTTATACAACATAATTATCAATACATAAAACTCCACACACAATTTTCAACTAATTGTTGTGCAGTGTGTACATTTAACAATTGTTTGAAATGATCAATTATAAAATTGAACCAAAAGGACATGCAAAATTGAAGAAGTTAATTTTACCAAAGAACAAAATTGATTTTTCGAAATTTACTAAAGTCAAGGGAGAATCCATGAAAAATGGAATGATCACATGCTGGAAAAATGATGACGAAAGGATTTGCCAAGAGACTTATGGGATGATTGTTCCGTTTTAAAATAAACTACAGAAAGTTCTCTGTACAGTAATTAAACCGAGAAATGGATTGTGTTTCCGTTATTCGAAAATTTCACTGGTTCCAGCATGTTAGAGAACCCTTTTTGCAATCAGTGTGCGGTGGAAGAGCGATACCATGGTTTATTACAACTAATTACGAAGCATACCCGCTGGCGATTCAGGAATTATAATCCCAATGCGTAGAGTTCATAAGTCCTTCAAATGAAAGTGTTGCGGCATGGTGCGCAAAAATGTGTTAATGTTTATGTATTAAATATGAATTACACTCAGCCGTTGATAACCACATAGTAGGTTCATGTATTATAATGTGTTTGATTGAGATATGTGCTTCATATATTACTGTTAAATGCAATAATATATCTGTAAAAATATGAAATGAATTATTATTCATTGCACTACATTAATTAATTTTTGAGCTCTTCAAAATATTTTCGTATTGTACCGTATACCTTATTGATTGGGTTGTTTTTATTGTCTGTGCGCTACATGATACAGAGTCACTTATTATTAAGTAATAGTAGGTATATGCATTATTGCTGGGTGTTAACGTCATTTACCTAAATATGTACGACTATATATTACGAGTATGTGTGTTTCTTTTCTCAATAAGAATTTTTAGCTGCCCTTTTTTGCACCACCGTTACTTGTTATAATAATTTCCACTATTTTACTATTACATATAATTATTGTAGGTAGTTGTAATTTATTTTTGCTTCTTTTTTTTGTTGGTTTGTTTACCCTTTAACGTGTAATATGCAAGTAGCTACATAAGATAATTTGATTGTATGGATAAATGAATTAGTAAAATTTGAGGAAATTTAGAGTAAAATACATATATGTACCGTGATATTGATATGCAATTATACTTTCAATATGTATTAGGTATTATTATTAAATAATTGGTAAGTAGCTACCTAAGTTTATTTTTGATAAATGTATGTGAACTACATGTTCAATATATTTTCGGAATTTACAATGCTTATTGATTATAACAATCAACATAATATATTATACGACCTATGTTACTCTAAACGTGTGCCTGTATTGGTTTCAATTAGATTTAATAAATAGTTTCATTTCTCAACTTAATAGCAGGCCTCATGTAGTGTTCTTCGAGCCGAAAGAGATATGTCTTATTAATTTAATAACGCTTCATGAAAAAATGCACTATTCTATGAATTTCGGAATTAGTAAGCGTGTGGTTTCGATTAAATACTATAATTACTATTATGGTATTGTTCAGTTGAACGCAGTTTTCTGAATAGTTATAAATGGTGTTTTTTAAAGCGTGATAGAACTTACTAAAGCGCTTATTGTCAAACGAGCTGTCATACAATTGTAGAAAGATTTTATCCCACATACTCTCTAAATGATGCAAGAAAACCACAACACATTCCATCGAAGTGTAAAATAATAAAATAATAAATAAATGTCGAAAAGTGAGGGCAGTATGACAGATCGTTTGACAATAAGCGCTTTAGTAAGTTCTTTCACGCATAAAAAATCACCCTTTGATTATTGTACAGAATCATCCGCAGAAATATTATTTTGCACCATTTCTTAAAGTGAGATTGAGTGATTGTTAGCATTGTTGTGTCCGCCATTGTATTCACTATTCAATCTAATGACTAAAAGTATTTTTGCAAGTGGGACGTAGGTTAAGGCATATAATTGCAAAGTTTTGATACAAAAAAAAGAAGCTGAATGTGACTTGTTTTGTGCATTTTGGAACTTTACGATTGTTCTCGCGGTATTTCTTTGTTCATTAAATTAGGGAGTTGAACACATACGTACGAGTTGCTTCTCATAACCCATAAATCACAATTATTTAATAAAAATAATGTAAGGTAGGTAAGAGTGTAATAAGTGCATTGATTTTTTTTTGCTAACAAAGTGTACGTGTTCAAATTATTTGATATTGATATTAATGGATGCCTGTTATAAAATGTCCATTATTTGTGATATTGTTAGGGATATGTTGAAAAATATTACAGGTACTTTAATATGAAATTTTATAAGCAGGTAAATTGTAGATTAGAGTAACATAGTAACAATCAAATCATCATTTCAAATCATGTCGGTGTAAACTTTAATAACGCATTAAACTAAACATGTGTTTTTTAAATAATTTTTTTATAGTTTAGTGTGGATATTTACATAAATACATGTACATAAATAATTTTTTAAAGTCGTTTAGATTGTTGTTGTTCTCTGGAAGTTCATTATAACGATATGATTTAATTTATTCTATTATTTTAAAGGTAAGTAGTTTATTATTCATACATACACTATACACTATGAAGCTTGTGTTGCGTCCTCTGTAGTTAATTGTTAAATTCATTACATTTATATAAAAAAAAAAAAATTGAGACTTATTCACGATTTAGCATGCTTTTTTTAAAGGAAACACAAAAGGTTTTTTTATGTGTTGCTTTCACAAGATTTAATCAACAAAGTCTAGGTTCATGATTCTCGAACTCCCATTTGATTTGATTTTCATTCTTCAGTCTATTAAATATTGAGCTAGGTTTAAAAGAACACGTGTGTGTATTTCCAAGGTCAACGAATCATTAAATTTTTATACTCAAAGCATATTATGTTTGAATGTAACCAACTCTTACTTTATAGTGTATAATGTTATTAATAATTATATATTTGTGTAATTTTCTTTAAAAATTATTTAATTATTATTTAAATGCTCGCAATATTAGAAACTCTAAATTAGTTTTTTGTTTGTTTTGGTTTTGTTGAAAAAAGGTGATATAGCTGTTGGGTTTTAAATGTATTCTTTTGATCGCAGTCAATTAAAGCTTATTGCCGAATGTACAGTAATTAATTCACCGGAGATGAGTTTCCGAATGGTGTTTCACGTCGGACGCCGCCATAAAATTCCGGAAAGCCCTATTCATATTTTCAGTGGTGTTTATGGTAGTTTCAATTAATTTAATTTTTAGCAATGATTTTAATTTATAGAGGGTGTTTTTTTAAGACAAACTTTTGAATTCAGAGGGTTAAAGCATTCTGTTTGTCTGGGCAACATTTTTCTGATAAATGTGTCTGTGCATAAGCTAACTTTTGAATAAGAAAGGCTTTGTAGCACCCGTGATCAATTATTCGAATAAACAAGCAAATTCAATATTTTTTACATTATATAAATTAGAGCGGAGCTGAACCCTGCCTAAAATCTTGTTAACTAAATTTGTTGATATTAAAAAAACACCCATTATAAGGACACGCGTTTTGTTACAAGTAATATTTAGCAAAATTATAATTTGGAGACAGTTAGTTCGCTGGTTAATTATGTGTACGACTATGCTTCAATTAATATTCGTACAACATAATTATGGTACTTACGCAACAAGTCATTAAAATATCGCTTTTTTCAAAATAGTTTAATTAAAATATACTCTATAATTTAAATAGACTCTTACGAGTAAATATAAATGAATTATTTTAAAAATTGCAATAAAACAATAATGGAGGATTACTCACGTGTCTTAATACCATGCGATTGCGTTCACGAAAATGCGATTTTGATTGTGGCCGCATTGGGAATGCAGGTATTCCAGCCAATGGCGGTATCTGCGCTCGTGACAATGCTGCCAATCGATCGTCGTAACGTGAGTATGCCGTTTTACTGTTTGCACCCATTAGTAGCTCATCAATTAGGGCAGCTGTGTCTCTGCTGCTGCTGCCGCCAATGTCACTATTTCTACCTCTGCTATCACCAATACCGCCACCCCCGTTACTATTTTCATCGTTATCACCACCATTGCGGCGTTCACCCAATCTACCGACACCACCACCACCACCACCACCACCACCACCACCACCACCACCACCCCTACCACCAATATCAGCGATGTCAATGTTCATGCTACCATCATTTGCAAATGTATTGGAGTAGGGTAAAACCTCTTGATTTTGTGGAGGATTTATGCTTTGCATAGGGTTTGTGTTCTCATCATATATGTCGGATTGCTGCTGTAGTGGACGACGAATTGGTGCATAACTGTAAAGGGGAAGGAGACACAGAATCATAAACATGCATAAATTAATGGATTTTAAATTTAAATGTATTGACATTTCAAGCAACTCATCATGAAATGAATTTTTATGATGCGGGAGGTAATCAATTAAAACGCATACGTTGCATATTGCAATCGAGAGCTTTACATCATCGGTTTTGCGGATTATTGAGTATGGATAATATGTGTTTTGCTTTCAAAAATAGGTGTCGTCCCTTCACTATCGGGTTGCTAGAGTTCAAAGCAAAAAGTTAAAACTAATAAGAATTATTATTTTGTATTTGTTTTAAACGATGTTTTAAAAGTGGCCTTTTCAAAAACATAAAACACTGCAGCGTTATTCTTTATACACTGCAGATTACGCAGGGCTTATCCCTAAAATAGCGACCTTTTCAAATTTGTGCCATTCCATTTATGTACTTTGTATGAAGGCCGAAGGGTAAATAACATGCGTATTTAGTAAGAGAAATGTGTGTTGTGGAATGTTGTTTTTATTTTTTATCCGAGGGAATTTCAAGAAATAATGTGCGTACCAGCAAGCTCTTGTAAGGCTTTGGGGTCTTGTTCACAATTCACACGCATGCTATTGGCTTAGTTACGTTTCAATCTTGAAATAACTTCGGCTGTCGATATACACAATGCATGAAAACAGCAGTCAACTCAAGGGAATAATTGTGTTATTAAAATGTCTCTAGATTATTTTTTGATATTTGCGTAGATAATCCAATATGCTAGCTTCTAGTTTTTATTTTTACCCTTGTCCATTGGCGATTTCCTTTAGAACCGCAGCTCTGGCGGCCAATTCTTCACTTTTGCGCTGCTGTGCTAATTCCCGTGCCCTTTCAGTCCAAATGATTTCCTTGAGCCGTTGAAAACTGCCACGCTGAGGTGTCAGTGGATTTGCCACGGAATTACCACCGATGCCACCGCTACCACCGCCGAAACGAAACTGTGTAACACGTCGTCGGGGTTGGACAACCCCCTTTTGTTCGTTCTCATACATACGTGTAATATCTTCAAACATTTTATTGCGTTCCGGTAGATCACGGAAACGAACAACCGGTTCTTTGTGCAGTACCCGACCGTACACAGGACGGGCTCCATCCCTGTAACGGGGACTAGTAATATAAGTGTTTGTCTGTTATTTATGTTAATAAATATATTATGATGCATAACTGTCTTGAGCAAAAATATGTGTAAAAAAAATTAAAAGGGCACCAAAAGGAATCAAAATTAATACCACCTACCCGCCTACGCTTCTTGTTGTTGGATAGTATGGCTCCCAAACGTTGTAGGCAAATGGATCTCGGTATGTCGGAATTTCGTTTGTAACTTCAGCGGCTCTTGATTGTCGCTTTGAGAACCTTAAATTTAAAGGAGAAACAACAATGAAATCAGAAGAAACTTTTGAATTCAAAGAAAATGTAAATATGTAAAAATTTTCTTTATGTTATAATTTAATTAAAAACTTTTGAATATTGGTGGAAATTCAATGAGATGTGTTATACTGCAGGTTCACGCCAACATCAAGCCAGCCAATAACGTACATGTAGTTCAATTTAAATTTCAAATTTTCGTTTTATTTTTTTTTCAGCCGAACTTACCTCCACATTGCCCGCAATTCCTCGCAGCTGGGCTCATGTGCTGTGAACATTCGGGATGTAATCACTTCAGTGCCAGCATTCCCATAATCTTGAGCTCTACCGATGGAGTGTCCAAGGACAGAAGACTCCTGCATTACAAAGAGCATCATGACGGTAGACAGGATTGTCACGAATTGTATCTGTTAGGAAAAAGGGCAGGTTTTTTTTTTAAACATAAGAGTTTCACCAATTTTATTACTGGAGAGTAATTATTTTTTCTAAATGCATGTACTTTTAATACGAACGCGTCGTTTAACTTTAAATTTGGGTTGCGAAGTCAAGATTACAATCTCACCTCGCTCAAGGTCGAATTATTTTCTTGTCGCAAAAAAATGCAAACTGAAATCTCTTCTGAATTTTATTCCATTTCAGACTTCAATTTAATTTCAACAAAGTCACCATCCACACCTACATCCGTGTGGATGATAATAAATGTTGTACTTCTGTAGAGAAATGCCGAATGACGTAATTGTTTTCAATGTATGTATGTGATATTTCAGCAATGTTTCTGAAAAGTGAAAACGTTTCGTCATTAACCCTCTCTTTCTTCAAACTTTTCAGCATGCCTATTCAATATGTATGATATATACATTAACCGAACTCGCCTTCCCACGCACGTCCCACAATCCGATGTTTAATTTTAATAATTGCATATGTATAACATATATAGCGCACCAATATCATATATGGAAAACTCCCGCGTGCGCTCACGACCCCTTCAAATATTATTAAAGAAATATAATGGATGGCGTAAGCGAAAATTTGCATATAGTCATCATTATTATTTTGTGATGATCGTGGTAAACAATTTATTTCTGTATATTAAATAAAAATATATAATCGAAATGTAAAAAAAGTATCGCAGCTCGTTGGAGAGTAAACGCTTTAGTGAGTTTTATCACGCTTTAAAAAAACACCCTTTATAATTTTAGCGGAGAAACCCGTCGGCTCGAAAACAAATATGCTGCCACCTAAAATCATAATAATTATGTTCCGACGCTAAAAGTACATTCTATTATTAATGCCACCACATTACAGCTTACCGCTTGATCCTACTTATTATGCTACATTAAATTATGTATTACAACTATTATCATGTGCCCATATGTGTTGTAACATCAATAATGTCATTTTGTAGTCTACGTATAACTCGATTGTGTGGAGCTCCGAGCTTCGCAGATTAACCGTCAAAAGTTTGAGCACTTTTTAGTTGATATATTATACCATAGAGGCAATCCGGAGTCACACAGGATGAGTGCCTACTTGTTGATCATTATCCATCTCCATATGCGTGTTGTTATACGACTATGCACGAGTATACGGCATATTATGAGAGAATTAATTCGCAACATAACAAAGTGATCCCAATTATAAACATACACTGAATGCTTTAATCAATCTTAATCCTTTTATGTGGTGGGTGTGCCCAAACGAGTTTTGTGACAGCTTCATTTCGAGTTATCACATTCGCCTAAATACACTTGCTTACACACACACACGCAAACACCAACCCACATAAAACATTAAATGTCCTTCTCAACCCCCATCCTCGGCAAACACTTTAGCTCACATAAAAACATAAAAACAATGTCCAGTTGTTGCTGTTGCCAGCAATGACTATGCTGTTTGTGTAATGTGTAGGCACTGCCGGCAAAATACAGTTGTGATATCAAACATGTTTGATGCTATAATAATATATGGTTACAGTTATTGTCAGTTGTCAGCCGCATTCCTTGTCTTATTGAAATAAAATTGGTACTTTGTTGAATTTGAGATGTTGTGGCGACTTCGCTCAACCGTATTTGTCACCCACGACATTACATTTAATTGCAATTTTAATTGTATGCTTTTAATGCTAAAGGGATCGAGAATTATTGTTTAAATACATTTTTATGCAATTGTTAAGGGAGCACATAACCAGCCTGGTACGTTGCTTGCATAATCTATGAAATAAATGCTGTTATCGTGTTTTATTTAAACAACTGAAGTGATGTATGTCGAGTACTTAAATATACTTCGTTTGTAATCTGAAGCCATAAGCATAAAAAGCTTAATGCCATGGGATCATATTAAAGCATTAAAGTAAATGCAAGTTTGCTTAGATCGTTCTCTGATGACAATGCATGCATTGAAGTTATAAAGGGTGTTTTTTTTGTAAGCGTCATAAAATTTACAAAAGCGTTAACTGTCCTACGAGCTGTCCGGCGCACAAATCGCAATGCAAATTGAGAGATAATACAACCCCCCCCCCCCCTTTTCTTAAATATCTATATAATATATTCATAGAATTCTGTATTTAGTGTTACGAATCTCTCCATAGTAAAATAGACGTTGTGCATTCGTCTGTAGCTATTCCCGTTTTTAAAGGAACAATATGCAGCATAAAGGAAACGAAAATTTGCAATGCGCATTGTTGAATTGAATGTGGGAGAGTGTGAAGGCTTTGAATTTTATTGCAGGAAACTTTTTTACAGTTATCTTACAAATTGCACAAGCTGAAACTTTATTATTATGTTTATTGTTGCTGTATTTGTGTGCGAAATCTATATATGCTCATGAAAACGTGATCATTTAAATGAGAAATTCGGGGTAATTTTTGTTGCTGGAACTAGCATTGTGACATGTCTTTTACATTAAATAAAAGCAATGTCTCATGAAAACTATTTGTGGTTGTTTTTAGTCGTAGGGAAAGCATTTACGTGGTTACACACAACACCCACGTTCATATACATCATGCACAACAAACAATTATGACGCCTTTGCTCTAAGAATGTTTAATGCACGTTTAAAATATCGTTTCAAAATGTTGATGTCAACACGTTTTTTTTTGTAAAAAAAGCTGTTACATCGCTTACCCTGTAAAATATGAATGTTGCTTATTAATTTCTTTAAGGTCTGATGCTTCACGGTCAAGTCATTGTTATATATCTTCGTTGCGCCTAACATTGTGCGTTGCATTAAAAAAACTTGGGTTTTTTACTAATCGAAAACAAACAAATCAATTTCCTCAATCATTTTTGGAATCTGTCAGTTTTTCGTTTTTTTTCGCGGTTTTTGCATGTAAAATTGCCCAGTTAAATTTTTTATTTTGCTACCCTCGTTTTAATCGTTGCGATTATTGCTGGACTTACCCCCCAATATTTTGCTATTATTTTAAGATGAAGTGACAAACAGATACCATCTTATTAAGCAATAGATGCGAAGTAAAAGTGACTGTCAATCCCCTGCGTGACAGTCTATGTCAATTGTCAACATGTCATTGTGAAGCCACTGTACGTCAACGGTACTTGAAGAGCTTAAATTTACCGTACTGATTATTTTAGATATGAAGTGGGTGTACGATTATACTTCAGTGGTATTTCGGTTAGTTCGAGCATTTGGTGTACGGCGCATAGTATGGGGGATCGAGGAGTTAATTACTTCAACAATCACCATAGACCACACCAATTGAACGTGAGAGATTGGCGCCTAGCGAGAGGATGGGGATGGGCGGTCTTAACGAAAACAGACGAGGCAACACAGTGGTTATTAAGGCGACCTGTAGCAATGTTTGAGTGGGGTTTATTTTGCTATGATAATGTGCCATACATTTATAGACCGAGCTTGTGTCCAGCTTCAGATCCCATTCCAATATTAAAAGCGGTCATACGACGTGAGACTTAAGTTGGATTATATGTACATTGCTCAAGTACATTTGAACGCCAGCCCAGACTTTAAAGATTCGTCTTAATACAAATAAAACTGCTTTCAGTTTGTCAGCGTGTTTAGAGTTTTTGAAATTTCCGCTGATGCCAAGTGCTAAATGCAGAACTAATCTCCGCATCCACTTTACAATTTAGCAGTCAATATCTATGTTAAAATCCAGCGAGAACGAGGATGCTGCGTTAATTGGGTGCTGATGAGTCAACCTCTTTTAACTCAAATTTTAATGCGTGCCCGGTACAGTTTAATGTGGTCACCTATAGCAGTGTGGATTATACTGCTATGCGTCTTACTTTTCATTTAAACATTGATCATTCACAACACAAAACAAAGACGGACGTTGAAAGGACGACATTCAATACAATGTACAAGAGATTGTGAGTTATTATTAGCAACAGGAGGGTATTCAAAACAGCCCTGGTTTATTTAATATGAACAATTAGTTATATTTCATCGTTTTCATGTAACTTGTGTATGCGCCCTTTTTATTATTTTATATTTGGAGTAGTTATAATCAATGTTACGGTATACAATTATGTCAAAGCAACGGAGGATTTCGCATCAAAAGCGAAACATTTTATGGAATATAAATATATGCGAGGCAGTGTGGGTGGACAAAACGATAAAGTGGTCAAAAGATTTTAGATTATTTGTTCCTTTTTGTAACATTTTTTGACATACATTTTAGTGTTTCAAGATTTCGGGCTGTATGCTTTTGCCGAAATAATCTACAAATTGCTATCGTCGTAACTCATAAGCTTGTTCACATACAAAAAAGGGTGGCTTACCCATAAATATTGATTTGCACAGCAATGTGGCAGCAGGACGTATATTTAGCTGACATTTCGGCTGTGGGTTATAACTTGTAGCCCAAAGGGATGCGTTTTTTGCTCGTACTTTTGCCTTTTCTTTTCACTGGAAATATATTTTCTTTTCATGCTATTGAATGACTTTGAACCATTTGTGTGCGAGTGTGTTTGTTGAGACTTGAAATGACGACATATTAAGTACAAAACTCAAACAGTGTTACTGCTTATAAAATGGAATTAGTTTTTGTACATTTTGTTTCGCGAATTCGAATGAATTCGTGTTCTTAAGATGTGTGTTTTCTGGACTCTGTGACTTCACCCTGAACTAGCGATTCATCTCAAGTAATAGCACTGTTGCTACTTTATTTATATTTGAAAATAATTTATATATTTATATAATAATTATAGAAATGTTTTTGATGTCATCTAAATAAAAAAAAAACAGAGCACCAAGCTCAATAAAGTGGTTAAATTTCACTATAATTCACGAAAATAATTTGCAGAACATTTTGAAATTTCAAAACTTTAGTGAATTTTCAAAGTCTAGGAAAATTTTTAAGAAAAAATGTAATGATGCAGAAAATATCCTTTGCTGATTCTTTTGACACCAATTTTTGAAATGGTGAGATATCGAATTAAAAACTTTCGAAAATAAAACATTCCATTTAAATATTTCAATCATTTTAACGCGGTAAATGTGGAAGATTTGTTTTAAATTCAGATAGACATTTAATTGCGGAGATTTTATAAGAAAAACGACCAGACAAACAATAGACATTTCGATACCTCGAACACATTTTAGTTAAAAACAATAACCTATAGTTGAACTGAGTTATTATATTTTAAAATTTCTGCATTGAACACGATTAACAGGCACATTTTAACTAGTAGATTGACAGAAACTCTAACGACAAAAAAACGGTTAAAAGACTGAGTGAATGAAATGTTGGAATGCTTGCTCCAAAAAGTAAAACTTAAACTTTAAAATTCGTAATTAAAATTATATTTTGTGCACCGGTTGTTCTTAATATTTCAATATAATATAAAAAGAATAATCCACACAAAGACAAACCTTTGGCAATAAACCGCTACATCTGTAATAATTAAACGAAGAAAGCATTTTAATCGAAATTTAGGCTCCCTAAAAATTAATAACAACTGTTTTGAGTTGATTTTCACTGAGGCAGTAGCACCGGCATTGTCCTCACTAAAATGCACACTTGACGCAGTAAGACTCGGGCGTCTTAAACTTTACACCACTGAGTTTTTTATTTTTGGAAGTCGTAATGCTATCGAAAACGTTTCGAAAACGCGAATGTGTCGTCTATCTGTATACAGTATACTTATTATGCCATTAAGACAGCAAATAACATTCCGGCAGGATGCGTATATTCTGAACCCTAATACACATATGTACGAGCGCGACATGCCTGCACTGTTGTTCTGATGAGCTCACGCTCATGTTGCAACAATTCATCAAGAAGGACATACAATTAATAACGGGTTATTGCTCATTACACAACCCATAAAAGCAATTACGTCTCGTGAGGCTGGTGGTTTTTGTTGGTGGCTGGTGAGGTGGGGTTCTGACGCGCTTTGTAAATATACAAAACGACCTGTGTGAGTGGGTGGAGGTGATGAATGCATTACGTACAGATAATGTCGTATAACATATAATAATAATTAAATAAAAAGGACGAAGGAGTCTTTTGTGTGTACGTACTACCCGTTGTGAGTTGTGACACATATAAATGCTGTCAATTGCAAACGGAGTATTGCACGGGGGATAATAATGCGGTTGGGAGGAGCAGCAACGCTTGCTTAATTGACTAAGCCGTTAATGTGAGAAATAATTACAGCTTACGCCATTCATATATTGTACCACGCAGTAGGCGTTCTGATGGAGCCTACGTAACTATTTTGATCGTTATGTAACACTCATACAATGTGTGTGTCTAATACTTTCATAAATGTTTGGATGCCGAATGTCTTAACACTTATCACCAATTTTGTGAAGCGTATATTGAAGCTCTGCGTCTACAAATTTACAATAAAGTATGAAGAGGCAATATATCGTTGATTGGCAGGCAGACAAGTAGTAAGTACGTGAATTTTCAAAATGATATAACATAATATCCTCGTACCAATACGATTAAACTCCGTATATGGTTTGGAAATTGGTGTACCTCTCAATATCCTTTATGCGGATTACGACGATGCGTCTGGTGCTCACATTATACTGAGAAAACTGTCTTGAAATAGAATTTGCTGGTGATTGGAAAAGGCTTCATTAAGTACACAACCGCAGACAGTAATCTCTTTGCATCATCGGTATGTACACTTTCTAAATTCCAAAATATGCAAATTGATGTTAATTCGTAGTATTCTTCTGACACCCTTTTCAGCGTCAACCAAGGTTCCCCCTACTGCAGAACTTAATGTCCCATGACCTGGTCCACATAATACAATAACAACAAGTGTTTCCCATTGCGAATAATATTGTGATGTGAAAGTTAAGATTGGATTTCTCGCACAGACTCGGTATATTATCATTATTGCCATATTGGATTTTATTGATTTTGTATTTTAGTTTGTTAGTACTAGCTATTTGTATATTGAAGCTATCGATGGCTACTATAGCGGTATTTTGATGTGTTCGTTGAGATTAAAGTTTGTGTGAACTATTTGTGACTTCATGTGAAAATAACTTATATACGAGAGGACTAAAATTATGTTGCTTGCTCCTTTTATTGAAAAATAGAAACAAAAATTGAATAGTACATTTAAATGGTGGAGCTCATTAAAGCGAATAATTCATACATTTAAATAATCAAAGCTACAAAACGATGGAAAGAAATGCGATTATAACACTTTGAAGTTTATATAAATTGTTATAAAACACAATCAGAGCGAGGTGTGAGTTTAAATGACATGCATGCAAACTATGGAAGTGCATGACGTGTTGATAGTTGCCATGTTTAACCATGTTTAGACCAGACATAAGAGTTCTGAAGTTATAAAAAAACTATCGAGCTAAGCTTCTCATTTTAAGATGTACTCACTTCTAACTTAAATCAAAACCGTATGTACCACCACATGTATCCTGTTAATAATTTTTTTTTAAATTAAGAAATATTTATTTACTCAGTGGTCCTTCTTAGTTCAAATTTCATCAATCTTCTAAAAATTATAAAAATCACTTTAATCTCAAAAAATTCAAAAATTCATGGTCAAAAATTAAATATTTAAGGTCTCAGAAAAACTTTATTAAATTGTAGTTAAGCTGCCAAGTCGTATAAAAATTCACACCTCAATGTACTTAGTTTCCCTACACGGATTTATTTGTTTTATTTGCATCTTAAAAAATAGTACCTACCATTTTTTTTGGTTAAAAAAAATGCTATTTGATAATTTAACGCCCACAAAATGAAGATACGTACATACAAAAACGTATGAAAAACAATCTACAATCATTATATCTAATAAAATATAAATCAAAATTCATGATAGGGAAAAAAACAAACTTTAACACTTACCTCGCGATGATGAAACATTGCTGGTTGTGTGCTGAATGTGCTCAGGTGGCGTGCAAAAAATAGATGTGCTTCTGGTGCAAAATGGAAATGCTTTCAATGCTTTGTGCAATAATGTAATAGGGTGCCGTCGATATACGTTATTGTGCAGAGTGCGTTTTATTTGTTTTATATCACCATATGTGGTTTTCGTGCGTAATTATTTAGGTGCGCTTTTTACATAAATGAATTAATGGTGCATCTACTGTTAAATTGTGACTTTATATCAATATAGACTAGGTAATAGATACAGAGCATGTGTGTTCTTAGTGCACCGCAAACATTACAACAAAAAAGTTTATATTTTTAAATTGATTTTTCATAATGTGGTTGGGAAATGAATGGTTCAAGTTCAAACATATTATTTAACAAAAAACAAAATGGAAAATTTGTATTATGTATGTAAAAATTATAAAATAAATATTCGTTGTTCAGGTATTACCATATATTAATTGATAAATGATATGAACTTGGGACTCGAGAGTTACAAAAATATTCTAATTGGGTATTGATGTAAAAGCGCAGTTTCCCTAAATGATGACATAGGGGTTTTGTTAATAATAATAATTTTTATTATCCCTGCTATATTATTTCCTTTGAAACAATGTGGCAGGAAATATGTTTCTCAGAATCTGAAATTTAAACACTTTCAACAAATTATTTGGTGCTTTTCAAAATTATTGAGAAATGATTATTGGATTCGTGACGACTCTTTTTAATAAATTCGTATTATATTTTTCGTGTAATAACGGATTTTCGCATTAAATGGCTTAAAAATGAATCGTATTTTTAGATAATTATGTTTGGGGATTATATATATTAATTTTTTGTTGTGAGGTGATTAATGCGATTATTCATAGCGCCCTCCCTGCTCGGATATGTACCCGTATCAGAAATTAATCGATACTCGTAAATAACCAAATTAGAATTGCCAACTTTTCCCATGCGCGTATGCTACACTTGCACTGTAATTATGCATTGTGCAACGTTCAAATGGTTGTTGTGCAGTAAAAGCATAATGTCATTGCATGTAGCGGATTAATTACCAATGTTTTGAACGTGAGGGCTGAATGGCGTTGCGTTCCATTAGTTGTTCTCCTTGACCTTGTGGCCTATTAGTTAGTTATTGGTATTATCCAATACTTGTTGCAAAATCGCTACAATGGATTATCACTTTGATGATCTTTGCATGGTAAGTTTTTAAAAACTGTGTTTTCCCTAATATAGAAATATACAACCAGTTAAAAATCGCTGTAACTGTGAAGTGTATAAAGATGAACTTAAAATAAAATATAGGAATAAAACAGTCATGAAAAGTTCTCGTGAAGAAGTGAAATGAAAGATCCGTGTCAACTAATACAAAAAACACCCTCAAATTAGGTATCTTGCGAAAAAGCTAATTAAATATAATTAATAAAGAGTCCCTCTAAACAGGATACATCTTAGTTCATTTAGGTCTTCTTTAATGAGCTTAGATGATTTTTTTTTCTTCCCCTTAAAATTTTTTTAGTTAAATTTTTTGTTAAAGAAAATATGCCTACTACTTAAATAATATTGGGGTTTATTTCTTGAGTTTTATTTTGTGAATTTTTTTTTTTTTGTTTTTCGTTGCTCAGGCCCATTTTGTTGTTTTATCAAGTGGAAATATATTGTTAAATAAAATCTAATTTCACAAAAACCTCATGGAACAATATCTATTTTTTGAGTCTGTATTGTAATCAGAGTAAAACTTAATAGTGTTGACAATTATTGTAAAAAAATTTAATTTCCGCCGAATTTTTGCGAAGCGTAATAAAACTAATCAAACACTGAGAAATTAATTTCTGCAATCAGTTTTTGAATTAGTGATTATTGGAGTTCTGCTTTTGAAAAGGTTAGAGGTCAAACATTTATTATAAAATTATTCGTGGAGTTTTTTATTTTAATTAATCGAACACTGGAATCGATTTCCTCAATAATTTTTCGAATTAGTTGAATAAATGGAAGAAAAAAGTTGCAAGAATGAAGTGTATTTTAAATACTAGATATAATAATAAAATTAAATGATAATAATAATGATTATAAACCAACGCTCGCTTTAACCACATTTTTCATTAGAGCACCGCCGGGTTTCTCAAATAAATTGCAGTAAACATAAAAAAAATTTAAGCATGATATTGCATATAATATTTCATTAATTCTAAACCAGGTCGGTCGTTATATAAATAAATAATTTTATACAAATATAACATTGTGTTTTGTTAATATTTTTTTTTATTATTTACGTGACTACAGTTGACACAATTTTAGTGAATATAGTTTTAACTACTCCACAGGTTGTTCATTAAAGTTCCAGTTTCGTGTGGTAATTGAATTGCATGCATTGCACTTCGACAATTATTTTTCCGTTTATATATTTATTGCTATATAACAATATCACAAATTCACGACCGCACTAGAGTATTCTTGCGCTTTTACAACAACAAGTTGAAATGTCTTATCGCGGGCACAATAATTTTGTTTTACAAGAATTAACTTTGTAGATGTTTAATTATAGTTTTGGGATTTTTTGATTGTAAAGTTTTTATTCGTTTATTTAAATTCAAAAAAATAAAAAATATACCCGATTCAATATAATTTTCAAGTAAAACCACGCATAATAAAATCACTTTATTGTAATTTTGGTAGCTAAATACATTTATCCGGTCACTCTGTTAGTTTGTATATTTTTTTGCTGTGTGACAAAACTTTAATATAATTAATAATTACTATTAAAAACTAATGTTCTCTCATCAAATATTAATTTATTTTTAAATGGATTTATTATTTTTTTGCGTATTATTTTACGGGGGCCTTATTAGCCAGGCTGTATGCATAAAGAAATATAACGATGGTCTGGCAATGATGCTGCCTGCTGCCGCTGAGGTTAATGCTTGAGCGGTATGATGACTCCAAGAGCTTGATGGATACTGGTGGAATTTTGTGTAGGCGAATGGGCGCGCGACTTATTTCGAATGCTTCACAATGTACACTGACGAGTGACGACTATTTATTTTGCGCCACAATTGCCCATCTATCTAGTATCTACGCGGTGCATATACAATATACATTATACATGTTGTATCGCATATACTTGTCGACTTCCAGCGACACACGGTTACATTAAGGACGGGCTGAGAGCCGAACCGCTGCTATACCCATCTTAAAACCAGTCAAATATGTGCGAGTATTTCAGTACAGTTCAGTGTATGGAGTAGCACTTTTTATTTTGTGTAGCAGGCCGCAGCAGCGGTGCTGTTTCTGCTGCAGCACTTTAAGCTGTACATTTTGGCAGGATGACTATAGTGAATACAATATGTTGTTGGTTGAAGCTGATGCTGCAACTGCTGATGATGCCGCTGTTGCTGATGCTCGCATGTAAAAAGCACGTAGTGCCACCCTCTTCTTTCATTCTTGCCCACTCTGCACAGTCCACCCACACACAACCAACCCACAGCATACTCATGCAAGTTTAGATGAGAGCAGTGCGTATGCATTATAAAGCTCCGCGCCTGCTGTTCATATTGTGGTGTATCCTGCGACTCCATGTTTCAGAATTTCGATACCGTTTCTACTTTGTGTGACTGTTATACAGAATCTGTGTATGAGAGTAGTATATGTTACACAAACGACGCGACGCAACGTACGCAAAACTTTCAAGTTTCAACAACTTATAGTTGCATACTAGTTTATCATTATATACACCCGCTGCCTACTAGTTTCGCTGTAATGGATCTTGAAACGGGAAGCTGGGATGGGTTGGTTTCTTATGTAGCTGCGACCATAAAACGAATAGTGAATACTGAATGCTGAAACACCAATAAGAAAAACGTATACTGTAGAGTCAAAAGACCGAAATTACTCAGTTATTATGTTGGTATTGGGAAGACATTATATTGGATAAGTATCTGTGGATGTTTCTTACAGCACTTCGAATGTCAGACACCGCAAAAAAGGATGAGTTGAATTTTGGGTGATGATTACCACATAAAATATAACAGACTACGGTTATAAGAGATGAAATTACCCCTTTTGTAAGAACAACGCTATTAGGTGAAGGCGTAAATGGGGTACACGAAACCACCGTACATGCGTGTACTTGCTGTAAGAGATCCTTACAGGTAGCGCATTTTTGTATTTTCCATTCTAAAATCAGGATTTACATCTGACTCTTTAATCCTTTTTTCCACATCACAAAGTTTCTTTTACAGAAAGTAGCTTTTACGGGCTTACTTTTTTTGTGGCGTCTGAATTGTTCAGGTTTCAAATTCCAATTCATATTTTACCTTCAATGTATTGAATTTTTATTTTATTTTAATATTAACGTCTACAAGACACTTCTGGATATTAGCGAACAGTATCTTACATTTCCCCGGTGCCCAAAATCTATTAATTAAGCCTTACAATTTATGTCTCAGAAGCCTTAAAACTGTTAGAATAATTTGAAAAGAATATCTTCATATGACAAAAGACTTTTCACAACAATTTAAGGAACATTAATTTTAGAGTATCAAAAACTTACTGGTAAACTACCCACACTTTTTGACACTTATGATCAATATAAAAACCTGGCAAATCATCATAGATAGACCCACGTGTGAACATCGCTACCAAATTATGAAAATTTACTTTGGCAATCAGTCGTCGATTCGCGTAACTTATAGACGACGTAGTGATTTTTAAGGCGCACATAATCGTGCAATTGCCTTTTCATTTTTATTTCGGAAACGCTAAACTCATTTTCAACAAATTTGGACATACTATTTAGTAACAAATGTCTAGAAATGTTTTTTTTCCAAGGACACTCAAGATAATTAAGTTAAGATCAAAATATTTCTTCACTTTCATAAAAACGATTGAAAAATTTCGAATAAACAGATCAGAACTGTCCCAAGCACTTTTGATCATGTCCTTGGATGTGATAAAAATAATAGCATTCTAAAAAAATTCAAATTCATAAAAAAAAGGTAAAATTACATTTTAGAAAGTCATAAATTATAATTGTAGATCTTGCTAGTGCTATAATTTTGGAAACATTTTAAGGCCGAAATATTTTTTCTCCCATATCTTAATAAAAGGTTTTTGCGTTGAAAAAATTCTGGAAATACATAAAATGGTTGACCCTTAGTTAGACAAGTATCCTCATACCTTCTATTTTTCGAATTCAATTATTTCCCTATAAATGACGTCATCTGTTGTAATTACTTTATTATTGTGTTTTGGAAATGTCTTCAACAATTTTTTATAACGCCGTTACAAACTCTTGTATCGCAATAATGTAGAATTTTTATTTAAAATCGGAAAGTGGAAGAAAAAAATTCCTTCATCATGTTTCACCTAACGAATACGTTGTACAGTATATATATGCACTATGCACGTCACATTCATTCAAACCTCTGCAAGCTGTACAATGTACATTCAACAATGATGACTGCGCTGCTGAGCTCAGTTTTACAATTTTTCATTCATAAAATAAAATTGAACCAACACCAATATGCGTTCACACATGGACGAGCTAAGCTTTAATACCCACTGTGCTCGCGTATGCGAATCGAATAAGTTCGCAGTTTCTTTTGCGTTGCAAAATCGGTACATGCGTTTGTATTTCCTGATTGCTGGCACAATGGCAAAGGTGTCCTATATGAGCTTTTTATGAAGAATATTGCGTTAAATGAACATGTTATATAAATATGTGTGGGTGGCATGTATTGGAAATCGAGGAGCTTGCAAGGGGAGGCCCAGCAGAGTCACAAACACACACGTAGCAGAAAAAATGAGAAGTAAATTCATTGATTTTTTTTTATATACATTTCACACACAATTCCAGCGAGCAAAATCAGCCCAAACACTTCCTTGTCCTGTTGCACGTCCCGACGTCGTTCCATACTAAAAATGTAGGTAAGTATAGTGTACCACGTATACGTATAACATTAAAAGCGCTGCCAGAAAATACTGTCGCGTTGAGCACAGCAACAAATCGCAGGGAAAGCAATATAATACTTTGTAATCAACGTTACCCAAGTTAAATCAAAGTTATACAGTAACTAGCGGAACATAAATGTTGTTTTGAAAAGCGCAATTTCTATCTATAATTTTTTTCACGAACTGCGTTTTTTTCGCAGTTTTCGCCATTCAAATTTCGTAGAGATCCCATTTACAGTTTTAGCGTGAGAAAAAAAGTGTGAGATATAATAAGAGAAACAAAATTTGACCTTGAAATGTTGTGCAAAGTTATTTCTAAAATACAATCTCGATTTCTCAAAAACAACTACATGACGAATTAATAAGCAATTTGTATTAAAGAGTGGTTTCCATTATAAAAAAATGACATAACCTCTAAAACTTCCAGTACTAGAATACTTCTCGCAGATTATAGAACTTATATAATCTCCAGACCGTTTGAACACTAAGTAAAAAGCGATAGCTGTAAGAAACGACAATATATTGTAGTAAATGCAGATAAATACACTCCTAACATAAGTATAACAGCACATTATTATAGCAGAAGCATGGCTATAGAGTTAGTTATTTGGTTGGCCGCATGCTGCGCTGATTCTCTGCGCATACCGCACGCGGGGAGTATTCGCGCGCATACCCTTCTATGTGTATTTCGAATCAACGTTCTCGTTTTTTCCTTAACCACATCATTGCAAAATTTACTCTGCTCACATCATGCAGAATGTAGATTGATATACCAGACCAATGTATGGATGAAAGCCTTAAAGTAGAATCTAAGGCATTGAATTTAACTATATATTTGTCCTCGTCTTCTTTGGTACAATGTGGTCTGTGATCGCGTTAGCAAGTGAAACTTTTTTTTACTTCACCCGTGCATTAGTTGCAGGTAGTTTCGGATCCAGGGATTTCGATACGGGGTGGGGGTTGCCACCCGTTTTTAATTTGTGAGCTGATTCCCATTGTTGCACATGGCTTCATTTTCATAGGCTGTACATAAAATTTCTGGGCTTTCTGTGTGAGGTAAATCCCATTTTGCTCTAAATTTTTCTGCAATTTTAAATACATTTCTGTCTGTTCCACAACTGCATCGACTTCATATCCAGTCATACAAATTTAATTTAATTTTATATTCTTGATACTTTATACACCAAACTACTCTCTCCCACACACACACTCCTACGTTTCATACCCCTTGCCAAATATCACAAGGTTTTTTTCGATACCCGTTACTGATTATAGTATGATCATTGATTTGCACGAACTCGCGCATCACTCCGAGCTGCACAATGGTTTCCAGAGCATTCATTGAGGTAATTTGCAAATGCGCTGCGCAAGTACGAACATATACACATTTTTTCTACAATTTTTTTTAAAGACAGGGAGTGTCAAAAAGTTTCTGGAGTTTTTTTAATATTTTTTTAGAAGAATCTATTACTGTAGAGTCGTTAAAAATTATATAAAGCTGAACGCGTTGCTTTAACCTATTGTCCATTTAGTGCAATTAACAAAGTATAAGAAAATACATTTTTGAACCACGGTGCGCACCGCCGCGTGCGTTTCGCCTGCTTTGCTATCAATAAACGCTGCAATGCATACTGATGCAAACAAGATACACCAGGCCCACAAAAGCAGTAAAGCAATAAGCAATTGTGCAAATTCATTCATATCTAGCTGTATATCAACGGATGTGTGTTGAGCGCTGCTGACGAGATGAACGAAAGCAACACGTTTACTATTTTGTTTTTCTAGCAGTAGTGATGGTTCATTCAGAATAATGTTGCACGTTGTATATATACTCTGGCTGTATGTATTCCGCTACGCCACAGTCCACAGCCTAGTCAACCCTCTTAACGAACACAAAAAGTAAGAAGAGAAAGATACCTAGAAGAAGATGAAAAAGCGCTTGCGGCTTCTTTCATTCAATTTTCACCCTGCTAAAATAATACGCATTCGTTTTCAAGGTATACAAATCATTGAACGACCCACATATCACGCTTTCAAAAACACCCTTTACATTGCACATTGTACATAGACTTACATATCAAAGATCGAGAATATGCAATTTCGTTAGAGCAATAAATTGCCTTATTACATTAGAATTGTAATGTCAGGGAAAATCCTTATTATGCTATGTTTATATTAAATTTTCAAAGTCTAGGTAAGTCTAGGTTCAAAGTCTAGGTTCCAAAGTCTAGGTAAATTTTAAATAAAAAAACTAATGATGCAGAAAGTATCCTTGGGTGATTGCTTTGACACCCTCAAAAATTGAGATCATTTGACTTTCAATTTTCGAAATGGTGAGATCTCGAAGGTAAACAACTTTTGAAGCTCAAAATTACTCTAAAAATTGATTATATAAATTTTTTTTTAATGAATTTCCAAAGCCTAGGTAAATTTTGAAGAAAAAAACTAAAGATGCAGAAAGTATCCTTTGGTGATTCTTCTGACACCCTCAAAAATTGAGATCATTTGACTTTCAATTTTCGAAATGGTGAGATCGAAAAGGTAAACAATTTTTGAAGCTAAAAATTACTATACAAATTGATTACATAAAAAAAAACTTTAATGAATTTCCAAAGCCTAGGTAAATTTTAAAGAAAAAAACAAATGATGCAGAAAGTATTCTTTGGTGATTTTATTGACATCCAATTTTCGACTAACAATTTTCGAAATGGTAAGATTTCGATCTTATCAAAAAATTTTGGTTAAAAAACGCTAACAATTTTTAAATTCAAGCTGAAGGCTTCTTTATTTTTTAAATTTGTCTTTATTTAAAAAGTGGTGTATTCCCACTTGTTTTTATAAAAACATTTTCTTGCACATAATATACTTGCCATATTATGCTGTAAAAGTTCGAGGAAGCTTGGACTGCATTACCGCCAGCTTAAGCGAGTAAAACTCGTTTATTAAATGTAAGTATGCAATCAGGAAATGAGTGCTAAAAGGAGGAAACTAAATTATGCTGTCCTACTTTTCGATGGCGAATTTAGTCCTTTATACTTACTTCTCCTTGGTCCTTATTTCACTCTGTTAAGTGCTAGCAAAGTCCACCACCCAAATCGTACCAGAAATGCGCCCCTATTGGTGTTTAACACAATGTAAAAACTCAGAGGGATATTTGATAATAATGGAAATGTAGGGGAAGCAACATTTTCATCTTTGAACTGAACCAATCATGCATTGGCGGGGATTGCCAACAGATGTCACTATGAAATTACTTATATTTGGGGAGAAGAGAGTGCTTCTTTAATCCGAATCAATATGAATTAAACTTGTTAGGGAAGAATAACTAGAATAATGTGAGATCAACGGAATGCTAAGGAATCATAAATCGGTTTGAAGACATTGCAAATTGTAAATGTGTTACCTAAAAGGCAAGGGTTTCCTTACACAATGACACAAAAGAAATTCTTCAGGATTATGGCCACGATTTTTGGCATTCAAGTGTTGAGGTTAACACATTTTCTGCAATTGCACAGAAAAGTGTGTCGAGTCCGAAACTTCAAATTCACTCCTTCTGTAAATTAGCTCACCCAAGTGCTATGTGAGCTCGTTTTCCTTTTTGTCTCAGGAATGACAACTCAAGGTGACGCATGAGTGGTAAGAAAAAGGCGCAATTGGCTAGTAGGAGTAGATAGCTAGTAGATAGCGCTTCTACGAAAATCGTTGAGTAAGTTTACTGTGTTAACCGTTCGCATTCTTTTCCAAATGCCAAAAATACGCATGTTTCTGCATACCTATACTTACATAATACACATCGCTTCAACACATTTCTATAAACGTAGGTACATTTTGCTGTCCGCCCTAAAACATTAAACAACATTCTTCCAAAATGCTCATGCTCCCTCCCTCCCCCTCCCCTAAAAAAATTTGAATTGGTTGTGTATACACTATACATAGTATACACGCATCCTACGCTCCAAATATAATATGTATGAAAAGGTATAAAAGTATTTGTTTTTTGTCATCGCTTTTCGAATTTGCCCCCATCATCCCCACGGCGCGGCGCGGTGCGGCGCGGGCGTCCCACTCTATTTCGTTTCGTTTTTGGTGCTTTATTTTACTTTTGCCACGATAACTTTTTCCCATTTTGTTTATCATTGAACTGCCCACACCATCCACGATAAATGGGAAATGGTGGAGTCGCACGCCAATGCGAGTCTCGTGTACAGAAACGCGTACTCACTCCAGCGATATCGTCCATGCCATGAGCGATTGCTCCTGCGGCCGCGCTCACTGTATACGCTTTCGAATATGTAGCCCAGCGCGTGATATTTAGGGGCACGAAAATATACCGAAAAACCATTCGTATTCTTTAGCCGAGAGGATTGAAAGCGCAAGTATAATATATACGTGACGGTACAGAAGAAACGCGTTTGGCACATTTGTATTTCGAATATGGGTAAATAGGGTGGCCAGATATAGAGAATTCACAGTAGCAGTACCAACAACAATTTTGCTGCAAGTAGCAGAGAAATCAAGAGTTGGCTGTGAAAGAAAACGTTATAGCTGGGGTGGGGAAGAAAAAATTATTCGAGTGCCAAAGTTTCGTCATTCCATCCCTTTTTCGGTTACGGCCACCGATGAACAAAGAAAAAGTTCTATAGCTGTTCCATTTTCGGAAAATAAATTAGTAAAAACAAAAGAGAGAGTGAGGATGTAGGGATGGGTTGTGCGCATTTAAATACGTTGTTTGGGAGCATTTTCCTTCTTTTTTATTTTTTGTTTCAACCTTCTTTCTTAGGGCCATTTCCTTTGTAGTAGGTGTTGAATGCTTATGATGGCCGCGATGCTGCTTTCATTTAATTCTTTCCCAGAAAATTCTCTGAACAAAAAACAAATTGTTTTCAAAAATATGCACCGTTTGTGAGATATGGAATATTTGACGTAGAAATTTTTGGAATCTTAGCTTCAAATTATTTCATTAACATAACATTTAATAATATTCATAAATATAAATAATAATTTAAGTAGCATCATAGTTAGTCCTCATACAGTTTAATTTTTTTCAAAGCCCATTTCACTTACCAGTTACCTCCACTTATCTCTGAACGTTGAAATTTAAACGCGTATGTTTAATGGACTTAGGAGTTGTTTGCGAAAACTTCTTCAATATTCCTTTTGCAGAAAAAAGAGAATAATGGCAGGGAAAGCGACATAATACTTTGTACTCGCGGTTATCGCAATACAAAACTTATTCAAATTAGTTTTTGTAATTTATAAAGCTGTCATGAGTAACTTTTTCGGCTTGAAGACTTTTTAGATTGATCTTGACTAATATAATATAGTTCGTGGTCGTAGATATTAAAATTAAAAATGTGTCGCTTCCATGCGATGTAGTTTTATTTTTTTATAAATATGTAGCTACATCAAACCTGATAATAGAACTTTTGTAATCTGCACACTCTTCGACACACAAAGTCAAAAACTTTACTTCAAGTTTGTGTCCAATTTAAACAAATTCTTAATAAGCACCAATGAGTGCACACTTCTCTCGGTTCTCACATTTTAAAAACGTTCCCTTCGATACGACGCTTCTTTTGTTTTGCTGTTTTGAAAGTAAAATATCATTTTATAATTCGTGATATTCATATTAATTATGATTAAAACTATAAAAAAATTATGTATTGGGCCGATGATGACCAATTGTCTGAAGTTGAAACTTTAAAATAGAGGAGTACTTTCTACATACTACATACAAACGGGCTACCAAATTATGTTTATAGGACCAGTGTAGGTTTTTCTCAATTTCTAAGAAATATTAAGCCATATTTAATTTTATTAATACATAATTCTAAATTTCTATAAATCCCCAAATTTCTATTTATTGCAAAATAATACAGCAACTGATGCAAAAGCTTAAAAAAATGATCAAACGTGCATAAAATTAGAAGAAAGTTAAGAACTTTGTGTATACATGTTATAACTGTGTATTCAATATGTACACTCATATAAATAGTTTGTTTCGCCCAACCAAATTCGGCGAGAAATCAACTTTTTTTTTGTAAATAATAGAGGTTCGTTCGTTGGTAAAAAATCTCGAATCGTTGGAAACAATATTTAATCGTTACAAACACAGATTCTTTCATTGGGAAAAAATCTTGAGTTGTTGCAACCAAAGTCTTTTTGCTTCAAAACTGGTTCTTTCGTTGGAAAAAAATTTCGAATCGTTGGAAACACAGATTCTTTCTCTTCAAAAACTCTTGGATTTGTGCTAAAAAAATATTTAATATCTCTAAAAAAAAATTGTGTTTGTTGCAAAATTCTTGTTCAATTTTTCTGAAAAAAAATTCTTTTAAGGGGGAAATGAATATAAAAGATAATGAAAGTCAAAAAAATTTATAACAAAAAATTTATTAAAAAATATATTATATAAGAGTTCGACAGGCCGGATCGGCTTGATCATAAGGAGTATTAATATTAAATACGTATTTTTGAATGAAATGCCAAACCCGTTTAGATGTAGGGGGGGTAATTTACATTTAATGCCAAAAAAGCGGCCATACAGGCCTCTAATGCATGTTGAGGGGACTCGAACCGATATTTTGTGTCTGCTATTTCCACAAACGATATTGTGATCGGAGAACCGACGAAAATTATCGTCAAGAATCTCCTTCTCATTTCTTGACATTCCAGCAGTTCCTAAATAGTAAATACAACGATATGGTCACAAAAGTTTCAATACTTTATGAAGTAATTATTTATAGTTTATACGTACGTTATAGTGCCTTATGAACGCGAGTTGCACTTCAATTTTTGAAGGCCTCAATGTTCCTTCAATGCTTCTCTTTAATATAGCGTTCGGCAAAACGTACGGTAACAACATTAATGAAACCGCATACTTTGAGACATCTGAAAGAAATACAATTTAAATTAATCATTTTCAGTGCTTTTCCAAAAATTTAAAATGTTACTTACCATGAGTTTCTGTACCGATCAAACTTAGAATATTCGGTACCGTACGTTGCTTGGAGAATATCACCCTCGATGAAATCTTTGTGTTGCATCCATAAATGTAGCCATATTTCATATATGAATATACGTTCTGAAATTAAACTAAAATAAACGAAATTAAACTATTGCCTACTACACCTTTTCCAATAGTAATTTAGAAAGCGTCACTGTGCACTTACTGAACTTATAATTAATATAAAACAAAAGGCACTTAATAAATCTTAATTTAAATATAATTACTATTAGAACATTTAATATATATGATTGCTTATACTTACATTTTCACTTTTTATTTAATTTTTCACACTAATTATGTATTATCACTTCTTATTTCGCAAACTTGTGAATGACGACTGCCGAAGAGTTCCTATGTTCTCAATGTTAGACGCAGAACCCAAAAATATATTTTGCATTCCGGAATACGTGTATATGTAGTATGTACAATCATACAAGTAATACAAGTTACAACATGTATCCGGCTGGTCAACTATTATTTGTTTACCCGCATCGAAATTCACATTCGATGCAACAGCATATCTTTAATCGCTTCCAAAAGGATATCTTTCTCAGAAACTAGGGTTTCTAATACAGTCAAACAGTATAATGGATGTGGCAACCAAAGTTTTTTTTGCATCAAAGCGAAATGATTTTATTGTAAACAAATTTCAGTCAAATCAATATTATTTTGTAACGAATAAGAATTTGGTTGAAGATACCATTGCTCGTTTGTTGATACTAAGCGTATTTTCAATTTATTCGCGTGTAATAATGTTCTTTAGCATCGTATAAACTATAATCGCAGCGAACAAAAATAAAAGATGGTTTTCTATGAGTGTAGGCAAACGTTTAGGAAAATTGGTTTTAAAAGGAAATCCTTCAATGATTGACAATAATCGGCAACATATAAAAAGCCGTCTTTGTCTTCTTTGAGCTCTCCTAGCTCCGACTTATATATTTATATGAAGATGCTCGTTTGCACACAGCTGCAGAACCCATCCACCTAGCCCGTTCCTTATCTGAATCTTACCACCAACGCATTACGCACCATTGTGCGTCTTGTACCCATCATCAAATAAGATGAGGAAAAACCACTTTCCAACAAAACAACAACAGCAACAACTGACGCAGCAACAACAAATATCTTTTGGAAAATGGACGAAAACAATAACAACAAGAGGCGACAGTCGCTCGATGTTTCAATCTATTTCGCGCGCGCACATAAATTCCAAACTCCAAAGTGATTCCTCAATGTTCGCCCTTGATTGCCCCCTCCATCATCTACATTCTACATGTACTAGAATACAACCACCCGCCCCCACCAACTCTCATACCACCGCCGTTTTTATTTTGTACACTTTGAATGGACGCGACCCTCTTTTGGATCGCATTATAATATTTAGGATACGCGCGATTTTATAATAAATAAAACAAAATACACTTATATACTAGTTTATTCGGCATTCTTTTGACAAAGAAAGTATGTACCATCGGTGGCGTTATACATTGTATTTATATACTTTTGGTATACACTTTTCCACAACAAAAATGACTCTCCAAAAAAAAAGCATTTACATTTTTGTGATGGTGGTATAATATCATTGCAATATCTAGATTGTTTCTACGATTTCTTTTCGCCTTTAAAATAAGCCGATTTTATTTCCCGAATGCATTAAGTTTACCACACTAATTCCCATTATACAAACATGGTCGATTAGATTTTTATATATTAAATAGAAATAAAAACTCGTATTAAAATATTTATAAAAACAAAACTTAAAAAATTGTGGTAACGGTTTCATTATGCAAGCGCGTCCATCTTCTCTCTCATCAACCGAAGTTTTCTATCGCGATTATATCTAAAATAATAGCTGATATCTGTCTATTTGCGGCTATGTATAGATTGGATTGAATTTTATCCAACAGCAGCCCTTATAAAAATCATCCCTCCATAAATCCATCGTTAATTTTTATTGAATTCCTCTTTGTGTCTTTCGAATATTTCAAATTCTATAATTTTTCCACGCATTTGTGGAAGGGGTGGGCTTCGAGTTATCCTCATTTTGAGAGTTGCCCTTTCATTTTTTTACATCTACTTTCGTCTTTAATCCAATTTTTGTATTGCCAGCATTAAGCCAAAACAAAAAAAAAAAACGTAGACGATCAAGAGGGAGGAAAAGCACTCCTACTCATACATGAACACACGAACACGCACACACACACACCGACACACAATTAAATAAAAATGTTTGGTCGAACTCTTAAGTTTTTCCTCCCTCTTGATCGTTTACGTATAGTTCTTCTGGGCCTGTCAAAGCTTGCCCTTGCTGAGCAGCAAATTATTACGCAATTTCGAGGGGTGTGTTTATGTGCGTGTATTTGGAATTTGTATGAAGGATTTTCAAAGATGCAAATGAGTGTATGAGGGTGGGTGTTGGTACGAGGTTGTATGTGCGTATTGCGTGGAAATGGATGTCCTTTGGACTGTTAGTGATTGCCGGTGAGATAGAAGCCTCTTGCGTTTTATATTAAAATCTGATAGAGCCATTAACAAAAGGGTACATTTTTCTTATTCGGGGTATGAGTGTATTGCCATTCATTTGCATTTGGATGATGATTGGGAGAAAATGCTTGTCGTTAGGGAATTTTTAAACGAAAAAAGAGAGATCTTTTATTTATTTTGTTTTTATTCTCGTATAACAGAAAATAAATAAAAATCGACAGATGTTTATTTTGGGGAAAATTTTTTTTTAATTGTGCATATTAAGATTATTTTAAAGTTACCTAATTTTAATTTTAACAATCTGAAATGGAGTGTATTACGATATTAAATGATGACAAGCTTAAGGGCTCGTCCTAAATGCAATTTGATTGTTTCTATTTCCAAAAACGGCGCAATGCACAAACGAAACATATTTTGAATTATAGACCACTAAGTATGTTAAAGCGTGTTTTTGCAACATTAAAACTAATTTAAATAAATTAATAAAAAAATTAAATTAAATATTATGGTGTAATTAAAGTACGAGCATTATTTTGATGTAATTCAGCAATATGTACGTGAAATCCATAAAGTCAATGATAAATGAATGCACAACATATAAGCGAGTGGGCGCTGTGCAATGAGCGATGTGAATATGTAAGGGGGTTCTGTTAAAAATACGGAGAAATTGCGCCAAATATGAGATTATGCTGCATCATGAAGAAAATGAAAGAAATCTTTGATAGTAATAAATTAGAAGAAAATATTTTAAAAACGACGCATGTAGCTTACGTATAAAACCCGTTGAATGTAAATATTATGCTATAAAAGGTACAAAAACAAGAACATTTTAAGATACAAAAGGAAACGCTATAGAAAGTATACACTGCACTGAAAAAGTGTATTGTATTGAACGGAATACAGATAGTTTTATAATTTATAAACTCAAATCCAGAGGCGATATATAGATTCTAACATTTCCGACTTTTTTCGAAATGTGATGACGGAACACATTCTGACATCCTGAGTCCATAAAGTCGTCTATAAAATATGTTGCTGCACATTTCAAGGTCATGTTATGTTTATAATAAAAACATAATCTACATTATTACTAATCTGTTTTAATGAAACAATTTTGTAAAAAAATTTGAGGTCACATATTTCGTATCTCTAAAACAGCGTAAATTTAAAAAAAATTAAAAATTGTAATTTCATAATGAAGTCTAGTTGCAATCGTATGTAAATTTTTGAGTGGCTCCCTGCCTCGGTTTTTTCTTATGTTTGCACTGTATAATATTAATGTACATGTATGTTGCTGCAGAATACGATCGCGCTGGCTCTTTCTTGTTTAAAGAAACTCCCGGACAAGACAAAGTGGCAACGCAAGAAGACACTGGAAAAAACTACGAGTTTTATACAGTTGATATAGCGCAAAAAAGTAATGAAAGCAGCGAGAAAATAAATTTCCACTCCCCCCCAAAAAAAAAAAAAAAAAACGAGGACTACGCGAATGTGGGGGGAGGAGAAGCAAACTGTTGTTTAAAGCGCGCGAGGACGCAGCACCAAACGGAAACTTGAGCACGATTCTACTATTAAGATGGTGTGCAGCAAACATCCATCTATAGCAGCAAGCACACTGTACAAATACATAACATAACATTAAATATATCTTCGCGAAAATATAAGTCTATATTGTGTGTAAAGAAAATGAAAGGGCCACGAGACGAGAGGCGGGCTAGTACGTATAGCTTGTATATTTTAGTTAAAGAAGAAAAGTAATCCACTAGAAAGAGTATTGTGTAACTGGGATCGGGGTGTTTTTTAAATTATTATTTATTTGGAAACGGGGGTGGGGGTGGGATTTGCGAAATTAAGAATTGGCGTGGGGTAACACGAAACGATCCAAAAACGCGAAGTTAGAAAAATAAAATTGTGTACGTTTTTTCTTTGCATACTTTTCAATTTGTTGGTAACTTTTTTAATTAAAAACTCAATGTTTATAAATTGTTATGCTGCGACAGCTCTAATTGTATTTTGATTTGTTTTTTTTTTATTTAAAGAATTTTTGTCTGTGTTTATTGCGAATATTGAATTAGGATGAATAAGTTTTGAATTAGTTTTTTTTTAATCGAATTGTAATAAAAAAACAAAATTTTAAAATATATTTTTGAGCTCCTAAAATGAAACACACACTGAAAATATTAATTTTTTTTTCTTAACAAACTTTTTTTTTGTAAAAGTAGTCCCTGTTTTTTAGGATTCATAACGAAAAGCATCCCTCTCAATGCACATTTTTAAACAGTTTTCTGAGATTATTTTTTTAAAGAAAATGAGTGTTTTAAAATAGTTTCTTTCATCAGATTTTTATTGAAACAAATTCATACAATGCTAATGGTTTTACTTCTTTTTTATGTTTGTCTTAACTATTTTATCACTATAGCAGTTTTTTCTTTGCAAGAATTAACATTGCATTGCCATTAAATTACGTCACCCGCAACGCGAAGAAAAGACGTGCAAGAGACACTGCTGAGGACCACTAAAACAATATTCTGAACATATTTTACAGGTTTCATTTAATTATATAAACGAATAACGTGAGAAAGAATAAATCAGTTAGCACTTTATAATATAGACTTATATTAATAACTTTAATTATTGTAATTTTAAGTTGTGGTCAGGAAGCGCGTTCGAGTGTCCTACAATACTTTGAAGTATGAATCAATTGTATTCGATGTTATGGCTCAAAAATGTAAATCCGTTCTGAAAATTGAAAATCAACTGACCATGAATGAGGCCGGCAAACGAATACGGGAACGAAACAGTATTTGCACAATTTGGAATCTAGTGACGGGCATTTTATTCAAAGGACGATATCCAGTGTGTAATATGCGTTTGAACAAAAAGTAAAGGGCAATGGCCAACGGGTGTCGTCGCTCATAACATTATGTGCTCACACACATCTGACCCAACCGGTTTGACCAGTTACAACGCATACAGGAGATAGGACAACATTTTGTATCCCTTTTGTAATACGATGCCCACTTCCGCATAATGCTTTTAGGTTAAATCTGTGATTTGTGGTGTGCATGATAGGTCATAAACTGGTCTTTGCATATGAAAAATATAACCCTTTATGTAATTTAGTTTAGGTACTGTTTCGAAATATTTTTTTTTTTCACTATTAGACTGGGCATTTGTGCGTTGCTTGTAACTGGGCACTTTAAATAAAAGGTAACAAATTGTAATCGAGTACTCATAGCAGAGGAACTTTCCGTTCAATTGAAAAGGTGCAAAACTGGTTTTGCGATATACATAATTCCAACAAAGCGTGAGCAAAAATTTAATTATAAGGATAGTATTGTTAAAGGTGCATCATGAGCGACGGGGTCTGAGGGTTCCGTTATATGTTTAGGTATAAAAACTCTAACGGCTAACCTAATTTTTAGTGCGTCATAAAAGAAGTTGACGGACCCTATTAAGGATGTTGCATTTGGACACATCATCTTATATAACCCTTTATTATAGTTCACTTTAAGAAAAAACCCTTTTGGTGTGTCCTTTTATGTCTGACCTACTAGAGATACAAAATTTGTAACCCCTTGATGTATAGTGACCCTAATTTGCAGCAACAGAATCAAGTATTCAGGTACATTTATATTTAAATATGTGAACCGTTTGACAACAATGAAAGATATTGTCCTGCCGCAGTTCCCACGGACAATCTAAACAGTCCTGTTATTTGTGCATCTTAAAGTTTACAAATAATGAAGAGAAGCCGCCGCATTGAAGACCACCGATCATTCAACAAGGGAATGATGATAAAGGCGATTTAATTTTAACGGCCACTTCGGGGTCTGCAATCTAGAACCTTTTAAAAACATCAAGGATTCACAATAATACCTCTACTTACTGTATTAAGGTGATTTGAAGGTGCATCCGATTTCTCATAACACTCTTCTTAAAGTATTTACAATTGGAATAACCCCTTTTGTGCCACAATCCCTTTCTTATAAGCAAAAAAAAATTAAATTGGAGGACAAAAAAAGAAAACATTATGGCTTTTTTTATGAAGCCGCATTACAGTTCTCAATTCTTAGCTGCTGGTGTAAGAAAATTTAGCACCTATTAAAACCCAGCGTACTATTTTCAAGAATTCGATAAATTAAGTTTTGTAATATTCGTCCATGCTGCAGGATGCAGCTAAGCGTTTCTTGTTGAGTGATGAATGATGATGTCCTTTTCCCCTTTCCCTTTATTGTACGTTTATATGTGTTTATATTTTATATGCTTATGTTAGGACCTTTTCGTCCTTGCTCCATTTGCAAGCGGAAAACTGTTCTAATTTGCATACTCATCTGACCGGTTATTTTACAATATTCCAGTTATATTTGCCCGGTTGGCTGTTGTTGATTTTGTTGAACGGACAAATATCCCTTTTAAAAAGCGTCCGCTTTCATTCAGCCAACGTGCTTTTCAGTTTTCTTGTGTGTCCGAACCGGTTTTTGAAAAAGGTATACTTTCACAATAGGCAATTTATATAAATGACACACTCGCCATCGCATGTACGAAGCACCGCATGTGTCAAAATGTTTTGTCCAAAGGGTACTTTACTACTTGCCTCAGTACTCACCCCACTCCCATGGGTCACCCCTTTTCCGGTGTTGCTTATGTAAAATGTACTCGTATGTGTCCTGTTTCTGCAGCACATGAACTGGCCTTCAAAAAAAATCATCGTATTTGCCCTATTGGCCTAAAACTGGAAATCTTCCAAAAATTCGGATACAGGTAAGCAAAATAAACATCATGTATACATTGACAATTCATATTGCACACATACACACAACGTTTGCCCTTGTAATGCGCCGTTATTATTAACGGCCAGAGGGATGCAGCGATATTATCGCCAATCGGATGGACTGGTCAGGATCGGTATGCAAATGAAGTGATTCGATGATTAACAATTGCAAAGACGAGAGATGCTATGCTTCCAAAAAATATAAATCGACAATAGTGTTGAAGGTCGGATTGCTCTTGTTATTATTTAGGTTTTCTTCTTTTGATGCATAGCAATTATTACGTGCTGCAACAAGCTTGACATGATGAGTATTCAGGTACATTCAAAGGTATATGTTTTGTTTGCGAGAAGGAATGGGAACTTATTGCTACATATCCTATATGCTTTTTGTAATGTGGCTATACGTTCTCAAAATAAGGGATGGATGGTGTGGACTATGGAGATTCAAACTGGTATGTGTTTGGTATTATCTCTTCTACACGGTTTGTGTGTACACTAAGTCATGAAACGTGGTCAAACTCAAAGCATTGACCTCCGTAGCGCTCAGTTTGATTTAAATTTCCATTCAGTGTTTAGCTGTTCAATATGATATATATAATAAAAATATGTGAAATTGATTGTTTAACTTTTAAGTTAATAATTAAACTAAATAATATTTAAAAATAGAAATAAAAACAAATAAAAGATTGAGGAACATAAGTAGAAAAGAAAACCGTCAATTAATTTTTGAGATGGAAAAATTATTCAATCAAATTTATAAATATATTGTGCTAAATAATAAAACTAAATAAAAACAATTATATTCCATTCTTTCATTGTGCAATTGAAATGATTTAATAATTGTAAATAGTGACCACCCTTTCCCGTGGTTAAAAAAACTTTCAAAAAAAACAAAAACTATTCATTGAGTCATTCTCTAATCAAGTGTGTTCGCTGCGTACTGTTTTGCTGATAGTGGCGTTAGTTGTGAGTTATGTTATGTCTTAAAACTCTTGAGGGTGCGTGAAATATAAATGCATGCAAGTGAATGTATGAATGAAAAATGGCTGATGATTGTTCTGTAAAAAATGTTTTCAAATTGTTGCAATAAATAATATTTATTACCATATTTTAAAATTAAAAGTTGTGTTTCTTTTTACCGATAAAGAGGCAAATTGCAGAGTGTTTATAAACAATTCTTCAAATCAAGTTCTATAAACCGCAATAGACAATTAAAATACAAAAAAAAACTGTGTTTTCAGTGAAAGATACTTTTGCAAAATTTAAGGCTTTAAAATTTATCTGATTTCTTGTAATTTCTAATAATAAAGTAAAAGCAAACATTAAAAATTTGTTGGAAAGAAAATGAAAGCAGTTTCCTGATAAAATATTTTCGATAACGAGATGAATATAAAATAAGCTGTATTATTGATAAATGATCAGTTCTTCATGATTAAATTCAACATTCTAATTCACATAAATGAAATAAATTTTTTTGGGAATTTTCAAACTTTAGTGAACCTGGCTTTTAAGTTTTTTTTTTTAAAAAGTCCAGTGATATATCGAAAGCATCGTTTGCTTGTTATAACCAATTAACAATTCAGATCATTTGACAGCCAATTGTCGAAAAGGTGTGATCTCAAATTTCACAAATGTTTTTAAAAAAATTCTACCAAACAAGTATCATATAAAACATTTTAAAAGCCGAAGTCCTAAGTATGCAGAAAATGTTACAGTCACCATTTAAAATTCCAATAAAAAATCTGCATTGTAGACACAGAATTGTAGAAAATAGGTTTTAGGCCGAAAAACAGCAAAGGGGTACCTCTTGATACTTTTCCAATTTTGGGACCAAAAATTCAAGTTTCGTTTTCCTTGAAAATTTTGATGCAGAACTGTTAAAAAACTATTTTAGAAAAAAAATCTACGTAAAGTTGAAAAAAAATCTCAATCTTTAAAGTTTAATTCAACATTATAGGTGGACGAGGAAGGACTTTTTAAAAGGAATCACCGAGTTTGCTCCATTTCATGAAAAAATAAGCTATGCTTTGTGGGATGAGTGCCCCACTTTGCTACTTTGCTATACATTTAGATCAGAAAGAAAGAATAATTGTTCATTACAATCAGTAACGAAAGTATGTATTTTACAATGAAGGAAGAAAGATCTGATTTGAGCGCCTTTCGCGTGGAAAATTCTACACGGCAAGCATTATTCAGCATTTAAACCACCCCCTTTATCGCAGAAATTTAGGAAGCGCTCAAACGCTGCTGCATCACATAAAGCAACCCTCTTTATGAAAAATAATTACATGAACATCATCGCAAGCTCATATTGGAAAAATACTCACATTTTTTGGCGCATAAGTTTCGTGGAATTTCAGTACAAAGTGCAAAATAATAACGAGATGCGGCCGTTGCTGATGTTATGTCGCGCGAATGCGCAACTCATCATCCCTTTCGGGCATTTTTGTGCGCTTTATACATACAGGGTGGTGATTTGTCAGAGGGGTGGTTTTTTAAAGTGAAAGAAATCATATTAAAATAATAATGACGATCATGAAAAAAAATTGCATCCATGTTTAAAATGTAAATAAATGCCTAAAATCATACTTTCAACATTAATTTGCATATAATTTATCTTTTCCGATTACCATGATTTACAAATGTATGAATTTCATTTTAAAAAATGATAAATCACTAAAACAAACCACCCGTTACGCGAATTGCAGCGACTTATTATTGCTGCAATGCTGTATGATGGTGGTTATTGAATGTAGACTGTGGTGGTGGTGGTGGTGGCGCGATGTGCGGTATAAAATTAAAAGTGAAAAGGCTGCAGTATTGTGGATGGGGTGGGCCGTGGGTTGGACATGATAGGGTGTATTTGTGTGTGAGTGTTTGTGTTTGAGGCACACTTGTGGTATGGCTAAAAAGGGGTGCCGCGTAATTAAAGAAACGAAAAACGGCTTACAGACATTGATTAGGAAATTTAAAAGGCAGCCATTTTGAGATACCAATTGATGGCGGGTGGCCATACATATTTTTTTTCTTTTCTTATTGTCATTTAATTTTTGTAAATTAAGAGTAAAATGCAAAATTGTAATTAATATAAATTAAATGAATTTTAATCAACTTGAAAAAAAAAATGAAAAAAAAAATTTACCAAATTTAATTTACTATGAAGTTATTGTAGCTATTTTATATATTGAATATGGCTAAAAGCAGTTACAAGTGTCTCCATTCTAATTGAGAAATTATTCCAATATAGACTGCAGGAAATGGATGAAGAAGATTAAATGTCATTTTTGCACACAAGGTCACTATAACAATTCGCATTTGCAGGCAAAACAATTACTGTGAGGACGACGTACTGTCAATAATCTCGTCTGATTTAGTATATTATGTACAGAAACACAAGAGTTATGCAACGATTTATACAATTAAGCCCTCCACCCTCAAGTGCTACGCTAGACGGGAGACGACTATTTCAATATAATCTGCACTAAACACATTTTGGCACTCTAATTTAGCAGGAAACGTAAAATACTTGTTGAACATTATCACACATTTGCGGTGTGTATATATGGGGAAAGGTCATGGTTGTGCTCCATGCGCATATCTTACCATGCAGCATATATATATGAATGTGTATTCATGGTACATGTAAGTGGGTGATAATTCCTAAATGAATTAAAATAGCTACATCGATGTTTTAACGAATGGCGGAGCAACTGCTAAATGAATTTGTGTATTATGACTTCTGCACCTTTTGGTTTAGAATAAAGTAATAAGGGTTGGAAAATAATGAGTATAAACAATAAAAACTAAATTTATATTACAGGGAAAGCGATTTATTTGGACCGGGCACAAACTTTCGTAATCATTAGTAATTTTTCAATGACAATTTTTATGGTTTCGACAGCAATATCATTCATACAACTTGTTGGTAAGATCATCTCGACACTGTCCACCTTCATGCTGCGTGATTATGCTTCACTTTGTATTGAGCTTGTGTAATTACCTTTCTTTAGTAAATTCATTTAGTTACTTTGTTTTAGATCGCAAGAAGTTAAAGAGTACAACGTCAAATAATTAATATTTGAAGAGTAAGTATACAATATTTGTATGCAAAGTAGCTGAGAAACGAAAAATCGCAGTTCGTGAATTGATTTTAAAAATATTAGATTTTCATATATTAGAAAAATTATCCCTGACGCTTTCGACTTTAAATTTTTTAACATACTACCATAAACTTATTTTAAAAATTTAATTATTCTTGCCGTTTTAACCCGTGAAATCAGTAACAATAAAATAGTACAGAAGAGTCTCCCTTTTCTGCAAAATTCGAATTCATTATTCAGCATTGTATAAAATATTAAACAAAACAAAAAAGGATCCAGTATATTGATATTAAAATGTGCAAGTACTCGTATATTCGCACAATTTGTGAAGAAAACAACAGTATAAAGAAATTTTAGAGAAAATAAAATGAATTAGTGTCCTTTTGCCATCAATATTCACTCTTAGAATATTTAATGTGCTACTCGTTAGCATATTCTCTTCTGCACACTTTGAATTTGTTTCGTGCACTATACACTATACATTCATTATATATGTACAACTTTCCCTAAGCCATCAAGCGACCACCCTCTGTCGCATACACTCATTCCTACGTCCTGCGATGAGATGTGCGTATACCTACATTGTACATAAATACAAGCGTCCGCTGTTGGCGTGTGCTCCGCCTTGGCAATCGCCCTCGGTTCTCACCCCGCATACATGGCATGAGCTTATGTAGACAGTGTTTCAACATTTCCAGCAATTTTTAATGCTAATACATTTTATGATTGTATGTATGCCATGCTTAAAAATCTGTCTATGCTTCAAAATATCTTCATACATTAAATTGTACATATTTAGACAACAGTTATTTCATTGCATTTTTCTTTAAATTTTGGAAATGGTTCCTTTCTAATATAAACTTTGAATATGAATCTGTTGTTTAATTTGAAATGGAGCAAAGACTGAAGCAGATGAATTAATGTTGTAATAATAGTCCGTTTTTCTTTTGAACTGTTTTTTTATATATTTATAAAAATGCTTCCGACTACTACCTTTATAAAATAATTTCCTTTCTACAAATGTAGTGGTCAGAATCATATCTAAATATACAACAAATACACACATTTAAATAAACCAACTTAAGAGGGAATATTTAATTTCCAAGGCAAAAATTGAAAGAGGTCAATATCTGATCTTCCAAGAACCGAACCGGCATTTTCTCTAAAAGGAAAATAATAATTTTGCAATTAAAATTATGTTCCCCACACAAACATAAACAGTTCACCCTTTTGCCAGTTCTTACCGACTTTCTTTGTATCTTCCCAATTTATAACAAATCATAGCATACTTCTTTTTCAAAAGTTAAATATTTTCCTGTATAATAACAACAAAGGCATAAAAGATGAGCATTCAAAACGAACGCACCTATAGATATATTATATTTATATTAATTAAAGTGTGTATATACGCGTTTGTGTATTCTTCAATAAAATGGCAAACCAATCAGGCTCCAATTCTAGCCGCACCATACCAAAACAAATGAACACCAAAGTACTAAAGGCGGCCATAAGAATATTTTGTAAGTAAGTACTTTTAAGTAGGTACACATAATAAAATTATATTGTGAAATACATAATCGAATGGTGGTGGACGGCAATGTTCATTTCATCGAACGCAACCGAACTTTTCTGCGACGGTTCACATCCACACCTCCCAAAATATATTTACATGCTTCCCATTTTAAATATTATTATCCTGTGAAAAGAGTAAAATGAGCCTACAAGAAGGATCTTATTATTTGTTACAGCATTGCTGCTACATATTATGTATTATATATTATAGTCAATATTGTGAAAGCCGTAACAAAAGCAAGAGTCCGCACTCCGCAATTATTGTAGATCGCGCGCAAAGTTTTTTTGTAATGCGCGCATCGTAGGCAAGGCGTCACCAATGAAGAATATTTTCTTTAATGGGGATGGAGGAAGTATTGGAAGGGGTGGAGGTGTGGTGGTGTTGGGGTAAGGGGGGATTCTTTGCGCGAGTTTAATGAGTTGTGCAGAGTTTTGGGACCAGAAAAATAATCTCATTGCTGGAGAAAGCGGACGCGGTGAAGAGAAAGAATGTATTTTTTTTTTCGTTTTCTTTTTCTTTGGTCGTTATTTTTTTAAAACAAAAAAAAATTATATGTACACAAATAAAATACGATTTAGGAAGGACAGAACAGTTTCTTAAAGAAATTTTGCAGGTTGTCACAAAAACGATTTTTTTAAAATAAAATAAAGGGAAGAGCCACAAAAAAATAATTTTACCAAACTTATAAACATATTATTAATTAAAATAAAACATTATACAGGGTGTTTTTTTTTGAAAACGTAAAAGAACTTACAAAAGTTTTAATTGTCAAACGGGTTCTCATACTGCCCTCACTTTTTGACATTTATTTAGAGAGTATTTGGAATGAAATGTATTCACAATTCGACGGATTGCTCAGATGGAAAATTATGTGCGCCACAAAAATCACGAAGTCTTCTATAAATTACGCGAATCAACGACTGATTTCAAAAATTAATTGGAATAATTTTGTAGCGTTGTTGAAGTGTTTGACAGTAAGCACTTTTGTAAGTTCTATCACGCTTAAAAAAACACCCTTTACAATAGACATCTAATTTTGCGGGACATATCACTTTGGTGATGAAGAAGTTTTGCATTATCAAAACTAAATATAGATTTATTGCGCGAAGGGGGTTGTGGTTTAAATTATTGACACAAAAAATGTGCCTAATGTGCTTATACGTGGTTTACAAAAAACCGAGTTGGCAGTCTAAAAGGTGAATATGTTTTATATACAACTAAGTGTTCACTAGAGAGAAATTCCTTCGTCCTCGACTGGTGTGTGATGAAAAACGTGCGGCAATGATGAACAACCTAACAAGAAAATAAGGTATAAAAGTGCCTTTACAGCAATCCATTTTAGGCGCAATTATTGTGGGGCCATTGGGAAAAGTGGGTGGCAAACCAAATGAATGAGAATGATGTATATATGAACAACATCTCACCGTACATTATAAATGAAGAAATAGAGGAGCCACGGGAAATTTCAGAATGCTTACTTATGCTTACTTGGTGCGCGAATATAGGTATGAGAATATGGAAGGGCATTAGAGGTTATTGAGGATGTTTGCGGAGAGGTATTACGCACTCTGTATATGAAATATTATTTTGCGGGGTTCGCTAATGTGACGTTGTATAGAAAAAAGTGCGGTTTGTTGAGTGGGTGGGAAGAAATCATCGGGCTTCAAATAAGGTCGCATTTAAAATTTGGTTTTGATCTTCATATTTCCTGTCTGTATTCGTGCATTGAATTGGGAATTAAAGGACTGTATACTCGTGCATATATAACGATCTCAATCAACACAACATTGCACCGAAAAAAACAATTAAAACTACAGAGATCTTAAAACGGGCAGGCCACCCCATTTGTGATGAGTTTGACGGGCTTTCTTTTGTACGATGAATATATGACTATATAATGAACACGCAGCATAACTTGGTGGACATGCGGAACACGCAATTTCCACACCGTGTTTAATAAATGTACAACGTACATTGTGTATAAGCGATAAAAAGTTTCAAGCAACGTCAGCGGCAATTATTTTGGTTTCTTTTTGATATTGCAGCCCTTCTTTTGCTGTTACTTTATTACAGATGCGGGTAAAATTGTGGTGTATGGAAAAGAAATTCCATTAAGATCAAAAAAAGACAATGCGGCATTAATGCATATTTCATCAGTCATCAGAATATTTGACATTTCTTTACAATGAATTTGGATGCAAATAAATTGAAAATATACATTTTCGGTGACTACCAATTTATTGTTATCTAAAGTGCTGTGTCAATATTAATAAATTCAATGAATTGTTTTTTTTTTAAAGAAAAATGAACACTCGCTTTCTTAAAAAGGAGCCTGTCACAATATGTGTAACTACAATGTCATTTCCTTCTGCCTTCATTTATAAATAATATTACTTGGACTTCTACTCTCCAATTTATTCTAATTACTCCGAATAGTTCTCTTGATGAATAACTACAATCAGAAATGTTTTATTATGCAATAATTTGCAGCATTAACCATCTGCAAACTATTCGTAACACACTTTTACATTAATAAATATTATGCCTATCAAGCTCAAACAATTCAAAAAAAAAAAAAAAATGTATTACACCCCTCAGTCCAATTAACCCAAGTCTTTTTACTTTAACACACAATATTGCATATCTTGCTTGCTGTTGTCTGCTTTTTGCGTCATTACTTTCGCAAAATTCGCCCCGGCAATTTTCGACGCTATGCCATCTCTTTCATTGTTTGGCGTTTTATTTCATCTCCCACTCAATCCCCCTTTGCTTATTTCAACTCCCTCATTTCTTTTCGTATTTGCCACCCCAGCCCCTTTTTTGCTTAATTCCGCGCGCAATCCTTTTTCTTAATTTCGCTGAAATTAAGGAAAGCATTTTAAAGAAAAGAAAGCCAACACAGAAAAACGGTCTCTCTCTGATTTATTCCTCCAACCATTTATAGCAATCCATCACTTGAGAATTGAATGAAATATAAATGCAAGTATACATGTATATAGCGTGTAGATGTATATGGCATTAGTTTGTGTATTCGGGCTGCGAGAAGAAAGAAAGGGTGCTGAGTAATATAAAACACAGTCAGAAAAATGAATATATATGAAGTACAAACACGAGAAGAAGAACTAAGAAGGGTGAAAAATAAATTCCGATGCGAGGGAGAATATAAAATAGCGCGCACGGAAAAATTGTTCGCGCTATGGGGCAGTCGTGGCACTTGAAGGGTGTGAGCGATTTGCGTCTAAATAACGCCAATGCACTGTATAGCGAATATTGTATATCACAGCGCGAGGAGGTAGGCGAAACGTGAAAAGGGCACCCACCATTAAAATTGTGTGTATATTTTTGCACTAGATGTACATTGAATATTGTACAATCGCGTAACACAGGGTGATTGGCTCCCGAATTCTTGACATTTCTTTTTGAATTCTGAATATTTTTACGTTCTGCTCTGCATTGTTGTAAATAGAATCGATATTATGATTATGCTTTTGTTTTGTTTTTGCAGATATAGCCTTAAGTGTCATATATGGCGGATATTAAAATTTGTCGAACTTTTAGTGTCAATATATTGATTTTTTAAATGACAAAAGCACGTTTTCGTTGAAAATGCAATTAAGCAAGAGAAAGCATGATTATTTCTATATTTGTTTTTACTAATTTTTGAAATTATTATTGGCTTCTCGGTTTATTTTCTCGTTTAAAATATCGTTTTTAGATTTTTATTTGTATTAGGCATCTGATATATATCATAGATTCTTCAGAATTATTAATGTAGATTTTAGATGTTCTAAGGTAAGGTAATAAGTCCTCTTAAAAAAAAAAATTTAAATATTAATTGAAACCAGCACTATAATGTAAGTATTTGTATAATAAAACTCTTAAACAAGAAATATATTTTTCAAGAATGATCATCATGTTTAAGTCAGTACTCAAATAATTAAAAGCTGGGCTGGGTAAATAAATGTGTATGACATTTTTAATTCCACTAATTTGAATTCGCCCTTAATGACTCTCGTGCCCTGCATACTGTAGGCAAAGCTATTATCTGCTACTAAACCGTAATCCAATTTATATTCGTAATATTTTTCCATCCTCTAATACCATTTATTTAACGCTTAAACGAACACCATAGAAACAAATAAAAGAAACGAGGTTCCTTCAATATACTTATTTATATTATATAAAAAACAGCCGTAAATATACCTTCGCAAAGAAAAAGATAAGAAAATCAGTTTTCACCTTAACTTGGGGTAGTTTAGCTACAATTACGGCTTTTTATTCTAAGAACGAATATACATCCAGCACAACCACGTCTCCTTTCCTTCCATTCATCTTGTACTTCATACTGACTTCACTAAGTAAACACCACTCCACTTGTTTAATCTTTAATGCTGATTTTTGTATGCCTTCACATTTTGCACGGGCAGCGACCGCCAACTCTTTCTCGTAATACCGCCCCCATTTTATCCGTTTAAAGTAATTAACAACAACTTAATGAAACAACAGCAGCGAACAGGAAAGTATAAGTAGTGTGTACCACCAGCAACAAAAAAAAGGCAAAATAACGCAAAAAAAGGCGCTTAAGATGGGTGGAACTAAGTTCAAGAATAAGAGTTTAGGATTTAAAATAAATGAATACCAACAAAATTCTCCGAAAAAAACATAAGCTGCGGGAAGAATTATCTCTCTAGTGCCCTGAAAATACACACACCCAAACACACACACACCAAATACATTGACCGTTTCGGCGAGATGAGAAGCACAGGTTGAGTACCACACCTGCACAGTGCACACTTAATGTATATAAAGGTGATTCAAAGTACATTAAGCTAATGATTTTAATTTTATGTTTAATTTTCGCGAGAATATGTAGCCTATAGGGACATTTCGTCGTAAACGCCTCCGTCCTCATTTTCATTTTTAAATGCTTCGCTTTTTCCTTATAAATAGTTTACTTAATAGCATTTTACTTTGTGCAATTTAAAACATGTAATTTGGATGAGGTTATATTTCTGCTGAGATGATTTACTCATTAATTAAAATTGATTGTATTGCATTTAGTAAATTTTATTAAGGCCAAAAATTACCTAACAATGGGCGATATAGTTATCTGTACACAAAGTATGTGTATTGTGTAGTGTGGGAATCCCGAATCAATCAGGCTAGAACTGTTATTCCACTAACGCTACGAAATTTTACACACATGGGCAAATTTCTAAAATAATTGCGGAATTAATAAAAAAAACATTCCGAAAAACATTGTGTCCGAAAAAATGCTGGAAATTTTTCAATGATGTTTCCTAATTGATTGCAATCTTTTTAAATGCAACTGCCTCGACTATACGCAGGAAGCTGCCATTATTTGAATGTCATCCTCTGCAGTTTGCTCATTAGAATATTTGCATGATTCTCCATTTAATTAATATGGAATCAACAGCATCAAGTGAATAATAAGTTTTTCATCTACCCTGACTTTTGGGGACACTTTTGTGAATTAAATATAATTAACGTTAGTTACATTTCAAAGCAATTGTATAAAATTTTGAAGTTGTGGCGTATCAATGAATTTTAACAATGTGACAAGGATGTAAAATATGAATTCGAAAATGGAAAATAATTTACCTTAAAAATACACTGAAAATCAATCATTATTCATTGAAACCGTTTAAAATTTAATTTGTATTGAATGCCAAAATAGCCCTTATTCCCTTTTTCAAATTACATTGTAGTTTTATATTTTAAAATGTAGATATTAGTCCCCTCTACATATTATATAAGTTGATATAGATAAATACATATATAGGAGAAACAGAAAGCTTCTCAGAATTCTTGAAAATGCACCAATACTAATCTGCAACAGTAGTGGTGGCTGGGTGTTTGATTGTATTGCAGCCGAACTGAAGGGGAATCCTTTTTAAGGGGTAGTTGGCTAAATCATTTTGTATGCTTGTGTTTCGTTAGGTAGTTTTAATCGGGTTGCGTGTGTTCATGTCAGGGGAAAAGAAAGCGCACATTCATTTCTTCTGCAAGAAATTATACACACACATTCGGCAAACACGCACACAAATACACCAGAGACCAACATACCAACTCATATACATTTTGTAACAGGGGATGCGGCTAGAGTCTTGGGATTGGAAGCGTCGTTATTTTGGTATCGAGTGAATAATGATGATAATCTTAACTTGGCAAAATAAAATAGTGAAGAACACCAATAATTGTGAGTTGCACAGAAAACAGGAACAACTCGAAAAAGTATGAAGGCACAATTGAAAACGATTAAATAATTCATACACAATACATTAATTCTCCAATGTTGGTTTTTTTTTGATTTTTGTTGGAGATATTCATATATTAACTTTATTTAATTTGAAATTTTAAGTTGCGGTTAATTATTTTTGTAAACAACATAAAATTCAATACAATCCACTGTTCTTGTCAATATTAAATACAAATAAATATTAAAAATGTAAATTACCTTCTAAGTCACCTAAAAAAAATTAACGTCAATCATTATTCTTTGAAACCTTGTATTAAAATTTGAATGAAGAAGATCGATGGTAAAACATAATTATCAGAATTTATACAAAGTCGTATTTTAATTGTATCTATCTAACTATATAGTCAAAAAAGCTATTCAACTATAGAAGGGTATGGTCGCACAGAAAATTCTTTATGCGGCCTGGTATAACTATGTACGAGTATTTGTTGACATTTAATTATACAACGGCGGGAGTTCGCATTTTTCCAATTAATTGATATAATTTAAACTTGCGTTTGCGAAGCCGCACGCTTTCATCATTCTGCACTGAAAAACTGGCCCACACAAAAAGGGTTTTGTTTAATGTTTATAATAATAGAAAATGGAAAATGTACCAAGTCGCCAGCATCGCACTGACATAACAAAAATGGCTACATTAAACTATAACACTCGCTCGCATCGGCGGAATATTTACTGTTTGCCCCCCGGGGGTGGAGGCGACCACCTCGTCCATCACCCGCACTACTTATATTATGTGGAATCCGTCCAAAATACATGCACGCATCACTTTATCGGTAAATATTATACATTTATATAAAATGTATGTAGGCCCATAGTTGAGTAGAATACAACATAACATTAACAATGAGGTCCCCCGCATATAGAATTGTATTTTCATTGGGCACATTGTCCTGGAGCCCACTCAATATGCGGGTATGGAACGGGCTTGCACTCACTTTTGACATAGTATAGCATCCAATTGAAAAATAACATAACACAATTGGCGGAAAACATAGGGTTTGGAAAATTTTTAAAGAATGGGATAAAAATTCACACAGGGTAAGCATGTTATAGGTATACTGTGGTTACAACATAATAGTACAAAACACAACAAGTACCCACAGAAAATTATTACAAAATTAATTATGGTGCTCTTGATAGCAATTCATTTTGGCTGAGCTGTGAATGAAATTTTCCCCAACAACAATTTCAAAAGTGAAAGAGAGTGAAGCGCCACCGAGAATGTGATGTTGTTGGGAATATTTCAAATTTTTTTTTGCAGTAAATAGCTAATTATATTTCAGTAAATAAGCACTTTTATTATAATTAAAAAAAAACACGTGAGTTCTGCATTTCGTCAAATAAACTCTTTTCATGGTTGTTGAGTCCTCTTTTGAGTAATGTTGTGAATCAGTGGTTCTCGTCTTTCGCAGTTCACTCACATGCCATAATTTTTTATCTTTCAGGAAGGACAGTTATTTCTCGCATTGTATTTTTTATCGTTTTTTTTTTGTTATCCTTGGCGATGTCCCTCATTCAATCTGAGGGTTCGTGTCTCCGCCCGTTAACTTATACAGTCCGGGCGACATATGTTTTAAAACATTTTTTCGGGTTGGCGCGCCATCTTGAGTGCAGTAGAGTAGTTTGGGTGTCCTGCCGCGCTGTTAGTTTACCCTTTTTACAAATTTGAAATTTCAAACTCATAGGTGGCAGTAGTTATGCCGTATTAGAATATAAATTGAATTGGTTTCTAAAAATATGAAAAAATTGCATCGCACAAATAAAAACTAGACAATTAAAGTGTACAAAGGTGGTATCAAGCTGAAGTCAGAAATAATCGGAAAGTTGTTAACTAATTAAATGTTGCAGTTAATATTATATAAATAAAAACTACATAGCAAGGAAAGCGAGTACAGAATTTATTGGAACCTGACATCAAAGTTACGTCCAGCAGAGTTTGTTTACACAACGGCTGCTACAATAATATTAATGCAAAATTATAAAAATAATTAAGGTGTCTAAGATATTCAGAAATCAGTGTATGACTTTGAATTTGGAACGTTTATCCTCGAAATGTTTATCAACGTTTTACTAAAATTATAAAACACTATAATTATGTGAGTATTTTTTTTCCATATTTTGTAAGGTTTCTGAGAAAGAACATTATTATTTAAAAACAATTTTTAAAAGTTTTATAAGTTTTATCGAAATCGTGAGCACCGTTCTCGAGCAACCATATTATGTATTTTTATAAGCTAATTTTTTTGACTTTAGTTTTAAGCAGAAGAATTAAAAAGTGTTTCTTATTTTTCCACTAATATTTTACATAAAATTTATTGAAAATCAATGGAGTAGTTTCTGCATCGCGGCCGCTGCGCACGGTGAACACTTTTTGGACTTAATTAGGGGATGTCAACCTGTGTTTTACATCATAAGAATCTATAAATCGTCTTGGGTTATATGTTTATAAATAAAAAAGGCGAGAATAAGTCTTAGTTGTTTCAAAAAAGAATCTTAGTTGTTTCAGGGAAAAAAATTCAGTTTTGTTTTATTTTAGTTCATAAAAACTGAGCAATTTCTAAAGCCCAATTTTTTTCTTGCAATGTATGCAACAATTCATTTTAATGATGGTTTCCTTTTAAGATTTTAAATAAATCCTTAAAAACAACTGTTTATTAATAAAATGGTTTTAAAACGAAAAATTAACTAATTTTGTATAAAAATAACGCCAAAAATTGACCATAAAAAAGTTATTTAATTTTGCAAATCTAAGAATGCAATGGAAGTATGTGTTCCTATCACTTTTATTAATATTTTATTTTAGTAAAGGTCCTAACTCTTAGGAATTTCTTTCCTTATGTTTCATTTTTTAACGAAGGAATAATATACTTCCAGTGTTGACTTCATTCATTGGGAGTTAATAGCTGATAAGACCGCGCACGGATAAAAAACCATAATAATCTCACAATGAAAAGGCATTGCTTAAAAACGGGAACGAAATAATGATTTTAAATTCGTGTTTTGGAGTACTCAGTTTATTAAGTGACGCAAATAAAAAAATGCCACACAATATTATTAAGTATCGAGCATCGTAAGATTCACAATACTTACATAAAATAATAATTATTAATTAGTTTATTACGGCCCATCATATTGGAATAATCGATTTATCAGTTAAAAAATTCGTTTGAAAAAAGTAATGATACATTTGAAGATCTAAAAAATTATGATTAAACATCTGTTTAAATTAAGATGTTGTATAAAACTTCCTTGTGAAACTCATAGATTTTTAAAGGAATTGTAAGTAATACCCGTACATAACATAATTGCAAAAAAGAGACGAAATTGCTGATTTTTTTTGTGTATAAAACACAAATTTCATAGAATGCTATTCTGGATATATCCAATTAATTAATGTACCTAAATAAATAGAAAAAACATGGCATCGAGTAATACAAACATCCATACGTTTTCACAAACCCTTCTTACACCAAAGAAGCCCTCGCGCAACGTTCGGTTTCTTCTTAAGTTTGTAATAAAATGTAATCCTGCAAGCAAGCGAATATTAATTAAAACAAAGCAAAACTCTCGAAACTGTTGTAGCCCCCGCCTCGAATCACAAATCAACTACAAATTTTCTCGTGCATGATTCGCTGAAGAAAATTTGCCAACCACTTTTTCAGCGTTGTTAGGAAACCAAATTTCGTAATACTTAGGTACAGTATTATGGTTACCTAAGAAGACATATAACTATGTGAATCATGAATACGTAAAAGAGCGCGCATTTCAATAAACACACAAAATATATTTAATATTGTTGTACACTTTATACAGTAGTATACACCGAAGACGCCTTACAAGTTTAAGAAGGAAAATTATATTCATTACTGCCACTCACAGGCCTCAGCCTCCCGCTTCATGACGTGACGTTATGCTGAATATATAAATATTTACCAGTGCTGCAGCCTCATCAAAATTCATTCTCGGCATATAATTAAAATTTACTTACTGTAGTTTGAAAGCACACAACGCATATTGTGTACGTACATATATATATTTATATAAACGAAGAATACCGCATGTATATTTGTACAAAGAGGCGAAGAAACCGCCACCGCCTTCCACCCACTCGGCACTCACCCATCCATCCATCCAATACACCTTTTATATAAAGAAAATTCCGGCTCTGTATCCACATTACACCGCGTAACCCATCATACCACGGTCCCTGTCACGTCTTGCACATAGCAAAAGGACCGTAAATTTCACTGTATGAGCGTATTCTGTGTGCAAGTATATGCGAAGTGTGTATAAAGTGTTCTATGTACAAATGTACATGCACGTGGTTCTCCATTTATTTATATACGTGCAAGGTTGAGGGTGGACTGAGTTCTGAATACTTTCCGCCATTTCGATGTGTGTACGCTCGCAGCCGCCATCATCATTACAAAAGTCATACTAGTAACTAAAGTTTGGGAAAATTGTAAGCATCCACTCACATTGCATTTTGCGAGCCCGCACCATTAGCAAAGTACGACACCAGCCATAGCTGTGTTGGAAAATCTTACGTTGAAAATAATTATATGCATGTTTTATGCGACGCACCGCTCCGCGGCCGCGACGTTGTTGCGTGCGTCTTTTGCGCAACTCATGCCACGTCGACATTATATTATAATATGTTTGTGGCATTTGAGTGAGTGTGGGTTGTCGCGCTGTCAGCCTCCACCCTATACCACGTGATTAAATTAAGTTGAAAAATAAAATTTCCTTAATAAGTGTAATTGAATAATTTTTTGAGAGACATGGGCGTTGCGATGCATCTACTACTAAACGCTTTAAAATGTTGGACAAAAAATGTAATACACATTTGTAGAATGTACATCCAACCTCCACTGTTCCTCCACTTCGAAAATGATAACTTTATGGCTCTGTAAAAATTATCTAACTAAATAAGACAGTATTGTTTTTTTTTAAATTTGTATCCTCAATATCGCTTTTTTCATAATTTTTTGCCGCTTCTTGGTACTTTTGATGAAGAAAAACAACAGAGGTGTGTGGCAAAAAAATTGTTTTGCAAAAATTGAATGTCAGTCAATTACAGCATTCTGAAAGTATTTTAAACGCAAAAATGAACCACGAAAATTGCGAAAAAATTGCGGTTCATGAGAAAATGGTCTAATTCCAAAAAAAACCTTGCTAAAAATTTCCCAATTTTCCGCGGTTAAGTTTTATAACAAATGTAATATATAAAAATCTATATAGTTCAAGTATCCATGGTCTGGTAAGTTTGGGTCAAACTAAATGGATACAAATGACTTCAAATACAAAATCGTAAAAAGTCTTTTTCTAAATTGAAAATTCTCACGCTCGTAGCAAAACAGACAAGAAGGAGATTTTAAAATGTAAACTCGTTCAAGAAATATTATGCAGAATAGCCTGTCCATAAGAATAACCCTTAGAAGATTTTCCCACAAGGAACAAACACGATTATTGAACAAGTTTTGCAACAACCACCTTATTGCTTGTAAGGTTCAAATTTTCTTATACGATTAATATGAAAACCTGTTCGGAGAGCATGCCGTCACCCTAGGCAAGAAAAATAGTAGCTGATTGCTGAGAAAGAATTTTGAGAGAATGCTAAATGCATTTTAGTTATAAAACTCATTTAAGTTACTTTCTGTCAATATAATTTGGGTCGAGGAAAATGTGACCACCATTGGATAATGGTTAAGATTTCGACTTGGATTGAAATGAAGCTGTAAAGGACTCAAGACTATGTAATTAAATGTGTCAGCAATGATTATTTTTTTGGTGAAGTGTTAAACTATAAATAATACGGAAAAAACTGAAATAAAAGTGTAAACAAATTGTGTATTAGAAAACTAAAAGTTAAGTGAAGTAGCATTTTTTTGTTTAACATTATTGATCAGATCTGCGTTGATTTATAAATGAGGAATCTCTTGGAGGTTATGATGTCGTCAATCTGGTCTGCTTGCGTACGTTCTATGCAGTCTAGTAATCAGTTAATATTCGCTCTTTTTATTTTGCAAAAAAAAGTTATTATTGTAAATTAAAATTACAATTTAGCAGTGTTTCCTTTTGTACTCTCTGTTTTGCTGATGGCTTAATAATAAATTCTTTCGGTACTTATTAATAAAAAGCAGCTTTGTCTTTAATAATAAATAGCCTTTTTTGTTATTGCTTTTGACATTAATAAAAATTATAATCAATGCATAATATTTAATTTTCCCTTAAAACTTTTCCATTATCATTACCATTATTACAAGATTCTTCCTAAAGTGGTTTTGATTTCTCAACAAAAGCAGAGTGCTCAAATGAGACGATCCGTTCAAGAGTTATGTGTGTTCATATAGGTACGCCACCTTCTTGGATATTATATACGAGATTCGTACGCAGATTTATAAGAACGTGACTATTTTTGCGTCACTTGTGTTTGAAAGCACGCATAACACAAGAACATACTCATATTATATCGATTATTTCTACCGACATATCTCGAATACGTCTTACCAAGTGTTATGTGTACTCCAAAACATCATATAAATGCAACCAAATAATGGACGAACATTTAGAAGTCACTTCAATTACATTAAATAATTTTTCCGTGTCACAATAAATTCCAATTTCTTGACATTTTTAATTAAATAAAATTGATATCAGTGATTTTTCAAATTTAATGTATGTTAGTCTTTACGAACATTTTCTGGATTGAATTTGTCGCATACAACAGAATCCCGACAGCCACATTAAGGACAGCGAAAAAAGTAAAGGGTGTTTTTTTTTAGCGTTACAGAACTTTAAAAGCGTTAATTTTCAAACGAGCAGTCATATTGCCCTCGATTTTTGTCATTTTTAATCAGGCAAATCATCATGGAGAACACCAACACATCGATGGCGTGGGTTTAGAATGAAATATATCCACAATTCCACGAATGCCTTGCTTACATGGACCATTAAGTGCGCTATAAAAATGACGAAGTCGTCTACAAGTTACGCGATAATTTGCCAGAATATAATGATCATAAATAAAAAAGTGAGAGCAGTATGATAGCTTGTTTGACATTTAGCGCTTTTGTAAGTTCTATCACGATTAAAAAAAACACCCTTTATGAATTATTTAAATTGTTTTCTCAAAATTTTGTCTAAATTTGTTAATTAAAATAATGTGTTTCTTAAGAGGAATATGAATGAGTACGCTTGTGTCTGTCAGAATTTTGGTAGATAAAGATAGAAGAGTTGAAAAAAACGTGTAAAAAAACGAAAAGAAGATGCCTCGCGCAGGAAGACATATCGCATTGCTTGACATAGACAAACCTACGCAACGCGCCAGTTTCACCCTTCTACCTATAACATGCCCACTTTGCTGTAGAAAATTCTACCAATAAAAAGAGGGTATATTAAGTCAAAGGGAAAATGGGGAAAAGGTTAGGGAATGTGAAGGTTCTTCTTCATCTTTGAGTCAATAGTCTATACGAGGAAGAACAAATGCTCAGGGCACTTGTATAATAAATAAAACGGGGCCTCGTGAATACGGTATTCTCGTGAAACATCACAATATTATGTGGAATGGGGATCCTAGACTAACTAGTTTGTGGCATGAAAGTGTGCAGGGTGTGTTTCTCCACACAGCATTGTGTGGATGGATCTTCTTCAATTTAATTCTCGTATATTAGCGTTATAGGTTTTGTACATGTACGCCTTTGCGTCAAGTTGATTGTAGATTGTAGAGAGTGTGTACCGATTTTAAAAAGACATTTTTGTAGCGAGCTCTTGAAAAGGGAAAAGCTTGGGCTGATGGATGCGGGAGGAAAATTGGGATAATTGGAAATGGGTGGGCTGTGCAGGGTGTGGGTGTGGGTGTGGGTGTGGGTGTGGGTGTGGGTGTGGGTGTGGGTGTGGGTGTGGGTGTTTGTGTGTGTGTATGTAAATGTGAACGTCGTTCGTCCGTAAAGAAAAGGATATTGTATGAAGGCTACGTGTAAGGGTTTTATATTCATTTATTCAAAGGAGGGTTCATTTCGCTATACACGCTATATACGTTTAGCTATAGGGGGTGCGTTTTGTTTTATCATTTTATGGGGAAAGGCGAAAAAGGATTTACCTAAATAATAGAACTTATTATACAGTTTTACACACAAAGCTTAATAGTCAAGAGTGAGTTTATGTTTCTTATGGGGGCATATGGTTGTGCGTTAAGAGCCGGAGCCGCACTGTGTCTTAAGACGCTTATATAATATGCACATAACTTTCGTAAAATTGTATATGATATACACGTAAGCGAAAATGGATCTCCTGCGAGTCGCAAATATATGAAAATTGGAATATATATTTTTGAAAGGTTTAACGTTGCTTCAAACGTTGTGTACGTAGCTATGCGATGTATTTGTGTTAATATCAGATTTTATGAGTTGTTTTGCTCTAAATAATCGTGATTTAGGTCATATATACAGATACCATGCCATAATTTATAAAAACAGGGAATGAGAAGTTTATAACTCGGCATGCGGAAAGCATTTTATGGCTCCTTTCTTTAGAAACGACATGTACATTAATTAAAAAGTTTAAGACACATAACATTGATAAATTGGAGTGGGTATTTTAGGGCAACAACCAAGGGGGCGCTACGTATGGTATATAAGTTATGGGTGTATATAAGTGCGTATTGTAATTAGGGCCCGAGATTTTCCTTCATCCTTCCCAAACGATTAATCGATTTTCCAAAAGTCGTATTTTATACTACATTGCAGTTTTTTTGTGTAGAAGAGGCAGACAATTATTTAATTACAAAACAGCGAATGTCAATTATAAATTTTGCGCATGAATCCTGCGAGCTACGTTTCGTACAGACTTTACACACGTAATTTTGAATAAATTGAATATGTGGGTAGAGTTGGGGCATATAATCTCTTACGAGGGTAACCTTAATAAAATATAGCTTTCTTTTTATTCAATTAATAAATACTTCGTATAAATAAAAATGTTAATGGCTCTGAGTTTTTTTTTAATTAAGCTGCTTAAAAAGAAAGATTATTAAATATAACGACAGAAAGTCGTGGAATTTTTCGCGAGGTTATTTTTACTTAATCGACTCTGCGATTTTTTTGCAGTTTTCATGGTTAATTTTTGAAGTTTAAAATATGCCGATTTTACGTCCAGAAAGAAATCCCATGTACAGTTTTAGCGTGATTGATTTCCGTTTTGATTTTTATATATGAGGTTAGATTGGTTGTAATCAACTTTTAAAACAGAAATCAATTTCTCAATTTTAAACACTCAAGGCGACAACTTTAATATCTCAGAATCCTCGCAACAGTCCAGCCATAGGCATTCCATAGTTTATATAACGTCATGTTAAGCACACATGAGTGCAGGCCACAATCAACATACCTACGTTCATATTGATTTTGCCTTAGGTGAAGGGATTTTGTCCAAATGTGAAGGCCATTCAACAACCTGTTGAGAAATTCTTATAGGTTTCACACAATCGCCGCACACATGTATATTCACTGTAATATTAATTTGTCGACATATTCAGTGTTGTGCACGCAAAAGAGTGTTGTTGTTATCAAATAAAGCGTATATTTCCTTGGTTTACTATTTTACCTCTTATCACAATGTCTTATTATGGCGTCAACTACATACATGAATGCAAATTTTTGTCATATTTGTTCACGTGTCATTAAAATGTTTAACTACTCAAGCATATTATAGTGAATCGTTTATTAACATTATAAAGGAATTGTATAATCTTAAGAAGATTCAAGAAAATATATTTCATCATTTTCATATTATGTTGTCATGCGTATAAAAGCTTTCCCAGTCTGCAAAATTCACATGTAACCATTTTGTGATATAATCGTGTGTTTTCTGAAGAAAGTTTCCCTACTTTTCTTTATTCCAACTCGCTGTACGGTATTTTCCTTATACCCATTTATCTTGTGCATATTCAGTGGAGAGTATAAGTGTGTTTTTCGCTCAATATAATGTGTATATTCATTTTCCCTCAGGTTGCGGGACTATGAGCAAGCACTGTTGAGTCATCCCAACGCTACCCAACCCAACCCAACCCAACTCAACCCAACTCAACCCAACTCCACCACCTACTACTTGGTGCTAACGTATTCTCCTTATGCATTTAAATGTCGCCCTTATTGCAAGCCCGCATTTTAAACATAAGGCAAAATTTTCCTAGGAATTTATTTAAAACCACGCCCCATGTGCGAGAACCGGCAACGCCTTATCCTTGACATCAGGCATTGCATAGCGGAAGACAAAAAAATGTATATATGCCGGGGGAAAAAATGTACTAGAACCTAGATGATGTATAATAGGAACACTGAACGTGTTGCTGTATAGCGGCGGAGTACGTCAAAGAGAGTTTAGAGTGAAAAAGAACGACTCACTGCGGATAGGGAGTGAGTGAGCGACCGAGATTCGTAAGTTTAATGCATTGCAATAAAAAGGAAGGGGTTGCAGAAACCAAGAACACAAAGAGGTGGAAGAAGATTCTTGAGAGTTATAAAATATTATTACGCTGAAAAATTCTATGTGTTAGATTCAGATATTCAAACTAGGGCGAAAGAGAAATCATCAAGGCAAACATACATAGCAGCTATTTTTATATATTATCAAGCTAGGTTGGGGTACCACAGCAATGGGAATTGGGCATTATTATTAAGGCGAACTGATGTAAAAAGTGCATAGTCCGATTTGTAAAAAAAAAACTTTGGGTCTAAAATTTGTTAAATAATTAATTTTTGGAGTAATTATGAACTTCAAAAATTGTTTGCCTTTGAGATCTCACCATTTCGAAAATCAAATCTCAAATAATCTTAATAACTTTTGAGGATACCACACACCAAGGGATACTTTCTGCATTGTTAGATTTTTTCTTTATTAATTTATCTAGGCTTTAAAAATTCAGTATAGATAAGAAATTTTCAAAAGTTTTATAAATGATTTTTGTGAACTACAATGTTGGGTTGAGATTTTTTTGAAAGTTGAATTTTTGGTCCCAAAATTAAAAAAGTAGCAAGGTACCCTTGGATGTTTTTCGGCCAAAAAAAAAAAAATTCTACAATTCTGTATCAATAATGCTGATTTTTTTATTGGAGTTTTAAATGGTTATTGTAACACTTTCTGCATACTTAGATTTCAAAAAAAAAAAAATTGACTTTGGCTTTGAAATTTTTTTGTATAATCAATTTTTAGAGTAGTTATGACTTCAAAAGTCTTTTGTTTTTGATATCTCACCATTTTAAAAATGATCTCAATTTTTGAGGGTGTCAGCAGAATCACCAAAGGATACTTTCTGCATCATTTTATTTATTCTTTAAAAATTTCCTAGGTTTTGAAAATTCACTAAAATTTGAAGAAAAATTTCTGCATCATCTAAATTTTTTCCCGAAAAAGTTTGTAATGCAAATATCTGTATGTTGCCTTAATATAATTATGCGACTTGCGAGTTGTAAGTTATAAGCACCAGTCACCACCCAGCTCTGTCAGTGTACACCGGGCATGTTAAAGCGCTACACAACTACAATGAGAAAATGAAATCTGCAAGTACAGTGTGTGCAGAACTTTTAATTTTGGCAAAAGCATTTCTGCGACTGTCGGAACTTTCGTCACTGTATACCAAGAGGGAGACGCTATTTCCGTTAGCTGGGGCATGCTGAGGCGGAATGTGAAATAATCAGTTACACTATATGTGTTCTGTATATCTGCAGCTCACACGTTCTTCTCGTAATGCATCCCATATATGTACTCGTATCTTGCGAGGATTGAGTTAAAAGTTTTCCGTTGGCGGAAACTTAAATAATGTGTGTGCAGGAGAGTATTGCAGGTGGGGTTTATGCGGGTAAGATGCAAATTTATAATGTATACTGTATTTGCGTGTATATATATATTGTTCACGCGAATTTCATACAACGGCTTTGGATTGGGGTTTATAATCTCGCTAAAAACTAATACATAACTTAAGTACGCATACAACAACCCACACACTATGAGTATAAGATGTTGAGATATAAATTATAATTATGATAACTAATTCACTCCTTTAGGAAAATGCATGCTTTCAATAACTCATTTTATGTTGTACTATATAAATATAGAAATAGAAACATTGAATGAGCTTGCTAAAATGTTTCGTGGGTAGTATTAGTTGATTTGAATTAAACAGACTTCAGTGGTTACTTTAGGTTTATGGAAAAGGAATACTTTGAAGCATTGAAACTCAAATTCAAAACACTTTTTTTTTATTATTCACTTTCATTACAATCAGATTCTTATTTTTCTGTTAGAAAAAACTAACATACATGGCATGATGGCACCACTAACTACATTTATTAGAAACGACTTATGGTCCCGAAAATGTAAAAACTTTTTAAAAAATTAGAATGATTAATTTACGTGATCATGAAGTTTCATCTCTTAAAAATGGTCAAATTTTTTATTAATAGCATTGCCAATCACAAGAAACAAGTTTTGATTTAACTATGGGACCATTTCCATTTCCCAGAGCAATATGGTTCAATTGGTTATTTGTCAACCAGAACATGCATTAAAGGATTAAAAGCAACTGCGCGAATGTCTTTAAATTTCCCACATTACAACTTTTCTAAGTGACTTTTTAGTTATTACACAATATTAAAGTGTAAAAGTAAAAATAAAACAGGTAATTCGAATAAAAAACAAGTTTCTAAAACATGTTACATGTAGTATGGGAATTTTCATTATTGTTGACAATTAAATTCCACCAAATACTTTAAGAAGTGATGTGAACTAAATGCAGTATGTTATAAAACCTGTTTGATTTGTTTGCTGCGCCCGGATTGGAATAAAACAGGTCAATGTTGTGATGACCTTTTCGTTATCTCTTTGCATTTTACAGTCGTCGTCGTCGTCCACTTAAAGGAAGGGCTACTTGGGCCGTGGTCTTTGTGTGTAGCATGTGCACTAGTTACATTCGGGCTTGCATGTGAAAGAAGAAAGCACTGAATTTAATACGAATAGTTTTGGGTTATATTTCTTTCAGCTTTTTGGTATCAGGGGGTGTCAAAATGAATTTCTGCGTCATCGGAATTTATTGCATTGTGTGGAATTTGTGACATGATTATAGAACCTATGTTTTCTGCTCGCGAATCGATACAACAATCGTTTTACGACGAAAGTCCGCATGTTATAGCAGAAAATTTAAAAGTAAATTGGAGTTTTGTAGAGTTTGGGGCCCTTTTAAAAAAAATAATTAAAAGTTAAACACGAAAAATCTTTGGGAAAAAAGATTAAAGACTGCTAATTTCTACAGTAAATTACATTTCATGCTGAGCGCCTACGAAATTTGGTCCTTTGCACTCTTCCTAAATTTGCAATGAAATTTGAATTATGTGCTTTTGAATTTTCGCATTATGGAGCTCTGCGCACAAATTCAAATTAATGTTGAAATGTAATTGAATTATGTTAAGTAAATATAAGTATAATGAAATTGCGCTAACCTAACCCTTGCATGATCCAATAACGTCACATGTCAAAGCTATATTAATTGTTAAGAACTAAGATGTTTGTGTGATGGTTGTGTGATGCCGGCGCCCGCGCCGCTCTGGCTGCCACTTAAATGTGCTCAGCCATATTTCAATCTCGCGCTTGATTTAACGGTTCGAGCTTCATTATCATTTTCCACGCGACACATTCATCTTGTTCCCATACCACGTCTTTGCACTCGAGTCGGCATATAATATGCAAATGCAAATATTTGCTCCATACTCCTGAAAGTAATTTGAAGCACAAGGAAAACACGTTTCTTGCAACATATATATTTAGTTACTCGAATATGTAATTTGAAACACTTTATACGAAACGCAAAATCTATCGAAACTCAATTTACATTTTGATTTTGATAAAGCTCCTTCGAATTAACACACATTCTAAATACAAGCGTGTAGGTAACGGTACACCTTTAACGGCAGCCATAGCTGATGCTCGCGCCCTCGCTTTCGCCCGCGCCGCCATCATGCAATATTGTTACACACTTCTGAAAATAACGCCCGGATTTTAAACGTGCCACCCTCTCCTATACCCAAATTCATTAAAAACACAGCCATCATTTCTACCAAGTGCGCACATGAAACTATAAAGTAAAACCGTCGAATTACCAGCCCACCCTCCCTTTTCAAACAACATCACAACTTGTTCAGCGCGCACACACATTCATATTATGGTTTTGCGAGTACCTTGCTGCAGCGCGAGGCCTTGTGTACGAACGGTGATGAATGCTTCATGCTTGTACATTGTACAATGAGTTGCTGCTTATATCGTCCTAACAAAGGGCAGGGGGTGGGGGTTGGTGTGCAGTGTAATCCGTTATAATATCGTGTGTGGGAAAAACTCTCCCCGTGAAATCATGGATGGTGCGACATAACGAGGTATAACTGAAACACGAAACTTCAAACACTTACCGCAGTCTAACTGCAAAGTAAATTTCTTTTTCGCCATAAAAATTATCCGCCGTTCTCGTCAAGATTCTGCAATATGCGAGGTGCGGGAAGTAGAACTCGAATTGCTATTGGAAATTGGGTTTCTTCAGCCATTAATATTTTATTAACTAAAATGGCGTTTCAAGTACGAGTAATGAGATGCGCAATATCATCAATGTAATGAATAACTTAAATTAAATAAATATACATTTTCCTATTTTTACTTTGCAGTTATAAATACTCAAACAGTATGAAGAAAATAACAATACGATGACAATGTGATGAATTATACGAATTCTGTTGTAAAAAATTCTTTCGATTAAATACAATTTGGGAAACGCTTTTGTAAGTTCTATCACGCTTAAAAATATCCTTTACATGAATAATAAAATATGTATTGATTTTATTGAAATAAATTTGTTTTTTAGATTGATAGGTTCTTTTTAAATTACATTGTAATCAGCTTCAATTCACTTATTTTAATGAAATGCCGCTGTGATCGCTGAATATTTTGGTCATATTGTTTCAAGGACATTAAATTTAGCGTGTTTAAAATGTTTAAACAAATATTATTAACATGAATAATGTTATATTTCTTGTGCCATATTTATTTATTTTAATATAATAATATAATATTAATGGGTTAATAATTTTAGATTAACCAACAATATGTTGAACTTTTCGTATAGGCAGATTCATTTCAATAAAATAATGTTGTACATCTATAACATAGTGTACACCGTACATTGTCCCTATACTTCGGATAAAAGAAAATGTGTCCCATCCCTCAGAAGTCAGAAAACATATTTGTTGCCCACACATTGATGCACGCGTACACCCGTACGGCGAACACCCCCGCAATCATTAAAAGTTGTGGCTTAACGAACCGGGTTCTACATGACAAACTTACTTTGAATCGCCGAATATTCGTAACACACTCGTTATACGACCACTTTCCACCCGCGCCACCGCCACCCCACCTAACCCCTAACAATTCTCAGCGGCGGCATTAATATACAAGAAAACAAAGGAGCTCAAATGGTCTTAAAACGAGATTAGAAAATATATTCTAAAGAAAGCTTGCCGCACTCAAAAGGGAGCGAGTTATGAGTTTGCTCGTACACTCCGACGATTACGGTCCCCCATTTTATGCATATACATATTAAGTATGTACATACTAATGCATATTACTTTTGAGGCATCTTTCAAATACACACAAGACGTTGACCGCATAAAACGACGATATTATAGCGCAAAAACACTAGTATTTATAAACCTTAAAACGGCATTCTCGCATGTGTGAGTGTGTGTGCTTGGAGTTGTGAGTTTGCTTTATAAGACAAGATGAAGAGAAGGTGCGAGGTAATTGCTAGGAAGATACAATATGCAAGACGATCATCCCTCCCGCATTAAAATGGGCACCCCGAGTGTTGGCTCATGATTGGATGCAACCCTGAGGCCAGCGCAAAAACGAATATAACTAATAACTTTATGAAATAGTTTCATTAAAACTTAGAATTTTGGGGGATTACCAATTGTTTTTGCAGAGTACCGCATGTAACACATTCGCACACACACACACACACACACTACCATTTAGTTATACAAATTACAAAAGTTTAATAAGAATACATGTTAGCATACTTATTACTTACCGTGTGCGGCCGGGACCAAATACGCCACGACGCTACGAATGTATAACAAAGGTAAATAATTTAGTGATAAATATATTTTAAATTATTTAGTGAGAGAAATTTTAAAAGCTGTAATTGAAACTCTTTTTGAATAGTTAGTGTTGTAAAAAAAATTAAAAGTTTTATCTAGAACGTTTTTCATGTCACATGCAGTTTTGGTATAATTTTCGAACGGAATTGGAACACCATGCCTTACCATTTCAAAAATGGCTGGTGTAAAAAGTTGTGATTTTTTCAAGAATTCTCTAAGATTCCACATGGGCACTTGCATCATTAAATTATATGAACGAAAATGTAAAATTTACAAGGTCAAAATGCTATTTAAATCTTCGAAAGATTGAGATACAAAGATTTCTGAGCATTTCAAGGTCAAAAATTATCGAAACTGAAAGTCAAACATTTAGAAAACAGAAGGCTTTGATATTTTAGACTTTTTTAACGTTAAAGTCATTGTAGCTTATTAAGTTGCGGAGTAGTATGAAAATTGAAAATAATTTAAAAACTCTTTGTTCTAGAGTATTATGATGTTCTAATCTCAATCCAAGGCTAAAAATATAAAGGTCACGTATTCAACATATATCTCAGACCAACTGTAGTTGATGTTTAATTGCAGTCGTCATAAATTCACAACTTGCTCCCTTTGGGATTTAGACTTTTGTTTTTGGACCTCATCTTAATTTAGTAAAGATGGGGGCTAAAATACGGGAAAGCTCATTTTTTGTATTGAATTATCCGTAGGAACGTATTTTTAAACGGACGGATGTCATAAATCAAAATAAGTTACGTACTTTCTGCATTTTTGGGCTCAGAAGGTATCAGAACGGCTTGTGCAAAGTCAGAAACATTTTTTTTTTCTTTTTAATATGATGCTACATTTTTTGAAAGCTCCATAGTCCATATTGTACAACTTTCTTCCAATAAAGTCTTGCCAACAGGAGATATTAAATTTGTTTCAATATTGATAGTACCTTAAAGTTTGTAAAAGCCGTCAAAAATATTTAACTATTATAAGAAAAAGATATAAATGGAAAGTTGAAAGCCTCATAATTATTCTAATTATTGCTGTGAATACATAAATAAGAAAGTTTGAATAGAAAATATTATTTGAAACGGAAAATACAGTAATAAATTAATTTTCTCACATAAAGTTTCAATCGATTTTACTAACGAAATATAAATATCCTCATGAATGTATATTTGGTGAGTTGTTTAACATCAAAACTTTAGTTACATATCTTATAACTATATGGTTGTACGATAACGTTGAAATACCATAACATTTGCATATATATTAGCTATTTAGTTAGTCTTATGTACCTACACCTACTTATGAGCTAAGCCCTAAGAAAGTTTTCTTTCCATCGCCTTGCAGCAAACATCAACTTTTAATGATATGTAAATGTAATAAACATATAGTACGTTGAATATATATCATATTTTGAATGGCGGCGTCTTTTTGTAACGGAAAGTGGAAGGAAAATACCCGCCTGTGTGTTGTACGTGTGCTCAGACAACATCCTTTCGGCAGATCCCCAGCATCGAATTATTTGTGAATAACGCTATAATACATACAACATACCAATTATAATGAAATAAAACATTCCCGTATATGTATAATGAAAGCAATGTATACAATATGTGCACAAACCTATCTTATGTACAGCCCTCGTATATGCATACATTTTAGCCATATTCTTATAGGAACGAGCGACGCGACGCGACGACGCTAAGCGACGTACCAAAATATGTCTTAAGACGGCCCTATATATACGACCTCGTAATATGCGTGCAAAATATTCCGTGTGCCAACCCTTTTTATAATATATAATATAAGTAAGTATACTTTCTTACCCTTTTGTTTCTTGTGTGTGCGGAAGAATCTTTGTACACCATTTTCTCCAGTGCACTGGTGAATACTTTATCGCACACTCAAGATGTTTACGCTCGGCAAAGCTACACACACACACCAACTCTTACTTATACATTTTTGTATATTCCATTTCTCCCGGAGAAATTTTATTAGCATACGTACTCGTATATAGTGAGTTACGTACACTTTAGGGTCGCAACACGAATCGTTGCTCGTTCTACAGTATGCTTTTGCCGTTGTGCCACACACATCCCTCCCAACCACCCACAGTTCCTTTTGCAAATATGGCAGGAAGCGCGCAAACCAACACACCCACCCACAAGCACTTCTTTGCCCCCAACCATGTGCCGAACTTGTAAAACCAACCGTGCTCCACACTTCCCTATACATCCTCCTCACGTGGCCAGTTTATTCCGCGCGCGCCATTGCCGAAACGAAAACAAATTTTCCGTTTTTCAGCCAATAAGAACCCAGTTTCTTAAGCATTTTCCTATTGGCTGACTTTTCTTATCACAGTACACATATAGAGAGAGTACCCACGCTATGACAATTATTTTCGCGATATATTTATTAACTTTCGTACATTCGGATTTTGGGCAAAATGTGCGCGATTTGATAGCGCGTCTTCGCGCTCACACACACACACACACACACACACACATGCACACACACACACACACACACACATACACACTCACACACACACAATGTTACAATTCACAACATTAGACGAGAATGTGTGATGCGAAACATTTTACTATCGTCATTCTAACATCTTGAGGTATATCTACGGAAAATCCAGGCTCTTAAAGTTTTCGGTGTATCTTGTGTCGGTAAATTAAAGGAAAACACGTAGCGGTTCGATTTCCACATATTGTCTCCCACTCACAGAGGGGTTGCGGCCTGCGGGTAATGTTTTTCCAAGATGAAGCTGTGTGTGGTTGTAAAGTAATAGTATTTTGTATGCTGCAAGAGCTCGAGCTGGTTTCGGTATCTCTACATATTACATTTCCTTTATTTAGCACAAGATATAAGTAATACTCCTGTAGTTTTATGAGTAGTTGAGCAAAGGGTGAGGGAAATGTGTATGGTGGCTTCTCCCAAAATGTGTACTTTCATGCAAAATTTTAAATGAAATAACTCTAAGCGCAGGATTATTTAGCAATTTTTTTTCAAAGCCTGGGAAATTTTAAAAGAATAAATTAAATGATGCAGAAAGTATCCTTTGGTGATTCTGCTGACACCCTCAAAAATTGAGATCATTTGAGATCCTATTTTTGAAATGGTGAGATCTTAAAGGCAAAGGAATTTTGAAGTTCATTATTACTCCCAAGATTGGCTATATAAAGAAATTTCAGTGACTTGATAAAGCCTAGATAAATTTTAAAGAAAAAATCTAATGATGCAGAAAGTTTCCTTTGGTGATTCTGCTGACACCCTTAAAAATTGTGATCATTCGAGATCCTATTTTAGAAATGGTGAGATATCAAAGGCAAAGGAATTTTGAAGTTCATTATTACTCCCAAGATTGGCTATATAAAGAAATTTCAGTGACTTGGTAAAGCCTAGATAAATTTTGAAGAAAAAATCTAATGATGCAGAAAGTTTCCTTTGGTGATTCTGCTGACACCCTCAAAAATTGAGATTATTTGAGATCTTATTTTGGAAATAGTGAGATCTCAAAGGCAAAGGAATTTTGAAGTTCATTATTACTCCCAAGATTGGTTATATAAAGAAATTTCAGTGACTTGATAAAGCCTAGATAAATTTTAAAGAAAAAATGTAATGATGCAGAAAGTTTCCTTTGGTGATTCTGCTGACACCCTCAAAAATTGAGATTATTTGAGATCTTATTTTGGAAATAGTGAGATCTCAAAGGCAAAGGAATTTTGAAGTTCATTATTACTCCCAAGATTGGTTATATAAAGAAAATTCAGTGACTTGGTAAAGCCTAGGCAAATTTTAAAGAAAAAATCTAATGACGCAGAAAGTTTCCTATGGTAATCCTGCTGACACCCTCAAAAATTGAGATTATTTGAGATCTTATTTTGGAAATAGTGAGATCTCAAAGGCAAAGGAATTTTGAAGTTCATTATTACTCCCAAGATTGGTTATATAAAGAAATTTCAGTGACTTGGTAAAGCCTAGATAAATTTTGAAGAAAAAATCTAATGATGCAGAAAGTTTCCTTTGGTGATTCTGCTGACACCCTCAAAAATTGAGATCATTTGAGATCCTTTTTTGGAAATGGTGAGATCTCAAAGGCAAAGGAATTTTTAAGTTCAATATTACTCCCAAGATTGGCTATATAAGGAAATTTCAGTGACTTGGTAAAGCCTAGGAAAATTTTAAAGAAAAAATGTAATGATGCAGAAAGTTTCCATTAGTTATTTTGCTGACACCCTCAAAAATTGAGATCATTTAAGATCCTATTTTGGAAATGGTGAGATCTCAAAGGCAAAGGAATTTTTAAGTTCAATATTACTCCCAAGATTGGCTATATAAAGAAATTTCAGTAACTTGGTAAAGCCTAAGTCAATTTTAAAGAAAAAATCTAATACTGCAGAAAGTTTCCTTTGGTGATTCTGCTGACACCCTTAAAAATTGTGATCATTCGAGATCCTATTTTAGAAATGGTGAGATATCAAAGGCAAAGGAATTTTGAAGTTCATTATTACTCCCAAGATTGGCAATATAAAGAAATTTCAGTGACTTGGTAAAGCCTAGGAAAATTTTAAAGAAAAAAAGTAATGATGCTGAAAGTTTTCTTTGGTGATTCTGGTGACACCCTCAAAAATTGAGATCATTTGAGATCCTATTTTGAAAATGGTAAGATCTCAAAGGCAAAGGAATTTTGAAGTTCATTATTACTCCCAAGATTGGCAATATAAAGAAATTTCAGTGACTTGGTAAAGCCTAGGAAAATTTTAAAGAAAAAAAGTAATGATGCTGAAAGTTTTCTTTGGTGATTCTGGTGACACCCTCAAAAATTGAGATCATTTGAGATCCCATTTTGGAAATGGTGAGATCTCAAAGGCAAAGGAATTTTGAAGTTCATTATTACTCCCAAGATTGGCTATATAAAGAAATTTCAGTGACTTGGTAAAGCCTAGGTAAATTTTAAAGAAAAAATCTAATGATGCAGAAAATTTTCTTTGGTGATTCTGCTGACACCCTCAAAAATTGAGATCATTTGAGATCCCATTTTGGAAATGGTGAGATCTCAAAGGCAAAGGAATTTTGAAGTTCATTATTACTCCCAAGATTGGCAATATAAAGAAATTTCAGTGACTTGGTAAAGCCTAGGAAAATTTTAAAGAAAAAAAGTAATGATGCTGAAAGTTTTCTATGGTGATTCTGGTGACACCCTCAAAAATTGAGATCATTTGAGATCCCATTTTGGAAATGGTGAGATCTCAAAGGCAAAGGAATTTTGAAGTTCATTATTACTCCCAAGATTGGCAATATAAAGAAATTTCAGTGACTTGGTAAAGCCTAGGAAAATTTTAAAGAAAAAAAGTAATGATGCTGAAAGTTTTCTTTGGTGATTCTGGTGACACCCTCAAAAATTGAGATCATTTAAGATCCTAATTTGGAAATGGTGAGATCTTAAAGGCAAAGGAATTTTGAAGTTCATTATTACTCCCATGATTGGCAATATAAAGAAATTTCAGTGACTTGGTAAAGCCTAGGTAAATTTTAAAGAAAAAATCTAATGATGCAGAAAATTTTCTTTGGTGATTCTGCTGACACCCTCAAAAATTGAGATCATTTGAGATCCCATTTTGGAAATGGTGAGATCTCAAAGGCAAAGGAATTTTGAAGTTCATTATTACTCCCAAGATTGGCAATATAAAGAAATTTCAGTGACTTGGTAAAGCCTAGGAAAATTTTAAAGAAAAAAAGTAATGATGCTGAAAGTTTTCTTTGGTGATTCTGGTGACACCCTCAAAAATTGAGATCATTTGAGATCCCATTTTGGAAATGGTGAGATCTCAAAGGCAAAGGAATTTTGAAGTTCATTATTACTCCCAAGATTGGCTATATAAAGAAATTTCAGTGACTTGGTAAAGCCTAGGTAAATTTTAAAGAAAAAATCTAATGATGCAGAAAATTTTCTTTGGTGATTCTGCTGACACCCTCAAAAATTGAGATCATTTGAGATCCCATTTTGGAAATGGTGAGATCTCAAAGGCAAAGGAATTTTGAAGTTCATTATTACTCCCAAGATTGGCAATATAAAGAAATTTCAGTGACTTGGTAAAGCCTAGGAAAATTTTAAAGAAAAAAAGTAATGATGCTGAAAGTTTTCTTTGGTGATTCTGGTGACACCCTCAAAAATTGAGATCATTTGAGATCCCATTTTGGAAATGGTGAGATCTCAAAGGCAAAGGAATTTTGAAGTTCATTATTACTCCCAAGATTGGCTATATAAAGAAATTTCAGTGACTTGGTAAAGCCTAGGTAAATTTTAAAGAAAAAATCTAATGATGCAGAAAATTTTCTTTGGTGATTCTGCTGACACCCTCAAAAATTGAGATCATTTGAGATCCCATTTTGGAAATGGTGAGATCTCAAAGGCAAAGGAATTTTGAAGTTCATTATTACTCCCAAGATTGGCAATATAAAGAAATTTCAGTGACTTGGTAAAGCCTAGGAAAATTTTAAAGAAAAAAAGTAATGATGCTGAAAGTTTTCTTTGGTGATTCTGGTGACACCCTCAAAAATTGAGATCATTTGAGATCCCATTTTGGAAATGGTGAGATCTCAAAGGCAAAGGAATTTTGAAGTTCATTATTACTCCCAAGATTGGCTATATAAAGAAATTTCAGTGACTTGGTAAAGCCTAGGTAAATTTTAAAGAAAAAATCTAATGATGCAGAAAATTTTCTTTGGTGATTCTGCTGACACCCTCAAAAATTGAGATTATTTGAGATCTTATTTTGGAAATAGTGAGATCTCAAAGGCAAAGGAATTTTGAAGTTCATTATTACTCCCAAGATTGGTTATATAAAGAAAATTCAGTGACTTGGTAAAGCCTAGGCAAATTTTAAAGAAAAAATCTAATGACGCAGAAAGTTTCCTATGGTAATCCTGCTGACACCCTCAAAAATTGAGATTATTTGAGATCTTATTTTGGAAATAGTGAGATCTCAAAGGCAAAGGAATTTTGAAGTTCATTATTACTCCCAAGATTGGTTATATAAAGAAATTTCAGTGACTTGGTAAAGCCTAGATAAATTTTGAAGAAAAAATCTAATGATGCAGAAAGTTTCCTTTGGTGATTCTGCTGACACCCTCAAAAATTGAGATCATTTGAGATCCTTTTTTGGAAATGGTGAGATCTCAAAGGCAAAGGAATTTTTAAGTTCAATATTACTCCCAAGATTGGCTATATAAGGAAATTTCAGTGACTTGGTAAAGCCTAGGAAAATTTTAAAGAAAAAATGTAATGATGCAGAAAGTTTCCATTAGTTATTTTGCTGACACCCTCAAAAATTGAGATCATTTAAGATCCTATTTTGGAAATGGTGAGATCTCAAAGGCAAAGGAATTTTTAAGTTCAATATTACTCCCAAGATTGGCTATATAAAGAAATTTCAGTAACTTGGTAAAGCCTAAGTCAATTTTAAAGAAAAAATCTAATACTGCAGAAAGTTTCCTTTGGTGATTCTGCTGACACCCTTAAAAATTGTGATCATTCGAGATCCTATTTTAGAAATGGTGAGATATCAAAGGCAAAGGAATTTTGAAGTTCATTATTACTCCCAAGATTGGCAATATAAAGAAATTTCAGTGACTTGGTAAAGCCTAGGAAAATTTTAAAGAAAAAAAGTAATGATGCTGAAAGTTTTCTTTGGTGATTCTGGTGACACCCTCAAAAATTGAGATCATTTGAGATCCTATTTTGAAAATGGTAAGATCTCAAAGGCAAAGGAATTTTGAAGTTCATTATTACTCCCAAGATTGGCAATATAAAGAAATTTCAGTGACTTGGTAAAGCCTAGGAAAATTTTAAAGAAAAAAAGTAATGATGCTGAAAGTTTTCTTTGGTGATTCTGGTGACACCCTCAAAAATTGAGATCATTTGAGATCCTATTTTGAAAATGGTAAGATCTCAAAGGCAAAGGAATTTTGAAGTTCATTATTACTCCCAAGATTGGCAATATAAAGAAATTTCAGTGACTTGGTAAAGCCTAGGAAAATTTTAAAGAAAAAAAGTAATGATGCTGAAAGTTTTCTTTGGTGATTCTGGTGACACCCTCAAAAATTGAGATCATTTGAGATCCCATTTTGGAAATGGTGAGATCTCAAAGGCAAAGGAATTTTGAAGTTCATTATTACTCCCAAGATTGGCTATATAAAGAAATTTCAGTGACTTGGTAAAGCCTAGGTAAATTTTAAAGAAAAAATCTAATGATGCAGAAAATTTTCTTTGGTGATTCTGCTGACACCCTCAAAAATTGAGATCATTTGAGATCCCATTTTGGAAATGGTGAGATCTCAAAGGCAAAGGAATTTTGAAGTTCATTATTACTCCCAAGATTGGCAATATAAAGAAATTTCAGTGACTTGGTAAAGCCTAGGAAAATTTTAAAGAAAAAAAGTAATGATGCTGAAAGTTTTCTTTGGTGATTCTGGTGACACCCTCAAAAATTGAGATCATTTGAGATCCTATTTTGAAAATGGTAAGATCTCAAAGGCAAAGGAATTTTGAAGTTCATTATTACTCCCAAGATTGGCAATATAAAGAAATTTCAGTGACTTGGTAAAGCCTAGGAAAATTTTAAAGAAAAAAAGTAATGATGCTGAAAGTTTTCTTTGGTGATTCTGGTGACACCCTCAAAAATTGAGATCATTTGAGATCCTATTTTGAAAATGGTAAGATCTCAAAGGCAAAGGAATTTTGAAGTTCATTATTACTCCCAAGATTGGCAATATAAAGAAATTTCAGTGACTTGGTAAAGCCTAGGAAAATTTTAAAGAAAAAAAGTAATGATGCTGAAAGTTTTCTTTGGTGATTCTGGTGACACCCTCAAAAATTGAGATCATTTGAGATCCCATTTTGGAAATGGTGAGATCTCAAAGGCAAAGGAATTTTGAAGTTCATTATTACTCCCAAGATTGGCTATATAAAGAAATTTCAGTGACTTGGTAAAGCCTAGGTAAATTTTAAAGAAAAAATCTAATGATGCAGAAAATTTTCTTTGGTGATTCTGCTGACACCCTCAAAAATTGAGATCATTTGAGATCCCATTTTGGAAATGGTGAGATCTCAAAGGCAAAGGAATTTTGAAGTTCATTATTACTCCCAAGATTGGCAATATAAAGAAATTTCAGTGACTTGGTAAAGCCTAGGAAAATTTTAAAGAAAAAAAGTAATGATGCTGAAAGTTTTCTATGGTGATTCTGGTGACACCCTCAAAAATTGAGATCATTTGAGATCCCATTTTGGAAATGGTGAGATCTCAAAGGCAAAGGAATTTTGAAGTTCATTATTACTCCCAAGATTGGCAATATAAAGAAATTTCAGTGACTTGGTAAAGCCTAGGAAAATTTTAAAGAAAAAAAGTAATGATGCTGAAAGTTTTCTTTGGTGATTCTGGTGACACCCTCAAAAATTGAGATCATTTAAGATCCTAATTTGGAAATGGTGAGATCTTAAAGGCAAAGGAATTTTGAAGTTCATTATTACTCCCATGATTGGCAATATAAAGAAATTTCAGTGACTTGGTAAAGCCTAGGTAAATTTTAAAGAAAAAATCTAATGATGCAGAAAATTTTCTTTGGTGATTCTGCTGACACCCTCAAAAATTGAGATCATTTGAGATCCCATTTTGGAAATGGTGAGATCTCAAAGGCAAAGGAATTTTGAAGTTCATTATTACTCCCAAGATTGGCAATATAAAGAAATTTCAGTGACTTGGTAAAGCCTAGGAAAATTTTAAAGAAAAAAAGTAATGATGCTGAAAGTTTTCTATGGTGATTCTGGTGACACCCTCAAAAATTGAGATCATTTGAGATCCCATTTTGGAAATGGTGAGATCTCAAAGGCAAAGGAATTTTGAAGTTCATTATTACTCCCAAGATTGGCAATATAAAGAAATTTCAGTGACTTGGTAAAGCCTAGGAAAATTTTAAAGAAAAAAAGTAATGATGCTGAAAGTTTTCTTTGGTGATTCTGGTGACACCCTCAAAAATTGAGATCATTTAAGATCCTAATTTGGAAATGGTGAGATCTTAAAGGCAAAGGAATTTTGAAGTTCATTATTACTCCCATGATTGGCAATATAAAGAAATTTCAGTGACTTGGTAAAGCCTAGGTAAATTTTAAAGAAAAAATCTAATGATGCAGAAAATTTTCTTTGGTGATTCTGCTGACACCCTCAAAAATTGAGATCATTTGAGATCCCATTTTGGAAATGGTGAGATCTCAAAGGCAAAGGAATTTTGAAGTTCATTATTACTCCCATGATTGGCTATATAAAGAAACTTCAGTGACTTGGTAAAGCCTAGGAAAATTTTAAAGATAAAATGAAATGATGCAGAAAGTTTTCTTTGGTGATTCTGCTGACACCCTCAAAAATTGAGATCATTTAAGATCCTAATTTGGAAATGGTGAGATCTTAAAGGCAAAGGAATTTTGAAGTTCATTATTACTCCCATGATTGGCTATATAAAGAAATTTTAGTGACTTGGTAAAGCCTAGTAAAATTTTAAAGAAAAAATCTAAGGATGCAGAAAGTTTCCTTTGGTGATTCTGCTGACACCCTCAAAAATTGAGATCATTTGAGATCCTATTTTGGAAATGGTAAGATCTCAAAGGCAAAGGAATTTTGAAGTTCATTATTACTCCCAAGATGGGCTATATAAAGAAATTTCAGTGACTTGATAAAGCCTAGATAAATTTTAAAGAAAAAATGTTATGATGCAGAAAGTTTCTTTGGTGATTCTGCTGACACCCTCAAAAATTGAGATTATTTGAGATCCTATTTTGGAAATGGTGAGATATCAAAGGCAAAGGACTTTTGAAGTTCATTATTACTCCCAAGATTGACTATACTAATTACTATAAAGATTGATCGTGTAAAAAAAATGAAAAGACATCGTACATAATTTTTATATCTAGATAAACTACAATAAAATAATCAGAATTATTGACACAGAAATTAGGTTTTTGGCCGAAATTTTTTTTATAAAAAGAGGAGGACATACTACGGTCAATTATAAAAGAAAATGGCATCATTCAGGCGTTTTTATGTAGAAGAATTTTAACTTGCAATTTCATAGAATAAAAGCTTAAAATAGTTAATTTATTAAATAATTTTTTATAGTGTTATTCTGCTAATGAACTTCTGTGACAATTAGAATTGAACGCTTTTCTTGATTTAACTTGATTTCCTTATTCTCTTAGAAGTAAGATTAAAAACAAAATAAAGAATTGTCAATATAGTTTCGCTCAGTGCTCACCTCTCTAAGCAACAGCAACGCTGTGCTCCTTCCAAAATATTAAGGGTGTGTGCAAACGATAAGAGGAATTGGGCTTAGTTACGTCATCGACTTCTAGATGGCAGTGCTGGGTAAAAACGAAATGTTTTATTATTGGAAGGGGTGTTACATTTATTAAACTATTTATTTGTATTGAAATTCGGCCGCATTTTCTAAAAAGCAATCAATTTAAAATATCACGGTTCTTTAGCGTATCCTTCATATCAATTTGTAAAGTGTAGACTGAAGAGGTGGTCCAACTGAAAAGTACCTAGAGTGTTATGAAAGAAAAAAAAATTAAAAAAAAACTAGCTCGCGCCATGCACAAAAAATTTCACACACGATGACTGGATGCATACGACATGAAATCATAAAAACATAACCGGTTTGCGTGATATTTCACCACCCCCAGCCAACTTCAAAAAACTCTGTAACAAAATGAAACAAATCTCCTCTGACCGCATGCAATCAACGCACACAAAACACGCGAATCGTAAATAAAGTTATTCACACCCGAAGCGGTTACAAATCTTTTTCGCATTAAGTCGCCATGGCTATTGCTGGTCAGGGTGTATGGTTAATTGACTTTCGCTCGTGTGTGTCCTTTTTTCCCCCGCTTGTTGTAGTATTTGTTGCACGTCTTGCCCGCATGTAATGCGATGAGTGGAGGCGCGCCGGAATACGCGCAATGCGGGAGGGCGACCCGAAAACGTATTTTATTTTCATTATCACCTTATTTTGTGTATTGTTTACGAGGGGATGCATGATAGCCGTTTTTTCAAGTGATGGAGTTTTTCGTGTTTTATGTGGTGATTTAATTTTTTTTTGTGGTTTTTTGCTTGGGTTGGTTGAATTATAATTTATACCGCGTCTGTGAGGAAATTGTTGTTGCTTAGGGTGTTAAAGCTTACAGAGTTAACGGCTTTTTTTTTATAAAAAATAAATTTAAGGATTGACGAAGGCAGTTTTTATTTTGAATTTGCTTACTTAATAACCTTTTAAAAGGTAACTAAAAATCTTATAATATTGCGTCTCCTGAAATTCTCCTGCCAACAACTTCTGTTTTCAACTCCATCCTGCATTATTTCTTAGACTTGATGTACATTAATATACGAAGCAACTACGTACATTACTTATATCAGCTTGGAAATAATTAATTCAACTGCTGCACAAACATGTTATACCTATACAAACTCATATAATGACGATGATGGAAAATCCGGGCACACCACAGAACGAGCTTATTCAGCGTATTTTTCTGTACTGGTTGGACGAAACAAGGGTGTATGGAAGAAAGTATATTGCTTCTTCAACAATTTCACATAATCCTCCTATGCATATTATAATATGTGAAAGTCTCGCATTTACATAGTTTCGAGTGGATTTAAGGGACGGAGCCTGTGAGGAATGAGTGAAAAACAAGTACAATATTATAATTTTGTTATTTTATTACATTTTTCCTCATTCATTCTTTTATTTATATCCTTTTTAGACATTTTATGTGGCAACATAAGTTGAATGGAAGCAAGGCTGGGATAAAATTGTGGGCATGTGCTGCTGCGGTTTACAGCCATACTTGTAGCCCTGCAGGTGTAGATATTTGTGCACATGCTGGCGTGGTTTTTCCATTCCATTGTCTTTTTTTAATTAGAAAGTTTTCGTATAATTAAAGAATAATTCACAATTATATTAAAGGGCCTTGATGCATCGGAACACGTTACCCTTTAAATTGTTGCTCTTTTTTTTCTTTCGGAAATTTTAAGTAAATACAGCCTTGAGATTTTTGAATGGTTTTGATTTTAATAATCTTCGTAGCGCATCAATTGTTTTTCGGTTGCGGATTAATAACACGTATCCTCTGTTTATTTCGGAAAGTTAAAAAGTACTAAGTAATACAAAAGTAATAGAATAAGATATTCGAAGTTTAAAAATAAAACTAATATCTTTCCACATATGTTTTTAGTCATAAATAAATTTAACTAAAGAATATTGAAAATATTTTTGAAGGACTTGAAGAAATTTTTTAGGATTTACTTATATTATATGATTAGTGAAATAAAGATAAGATTGATTTTATGAAGACCGATCCATCTACTGCAAAAAACTGCTCTCGTCCTGTAAAATAAAGTAAAAATGTTGCAACCTATACTACGCTGGTGAATTCATGGAAAAATATTCAATGAAGAAATCAAAAAGTGCGGGGAATACTAAGTGCCCCTAACTAATTTTATGCTACAGAAAGGATAATCACAAAACTTCAGCGACGACGTTGGCAAAGGAGCAACGTCGTTGTATACGGCAATTGGCACCAGCGGCGATGGCGAATACAATAACAACGACGAAGACGATGACAACGACGACGGGGACGACGACGACGACGACGACGACGACGACGACGACGACGACGACGATGACGACGACGACAACGAATAACGATGCTGCTTCACGACTCACGAGGAGTCGCTATTCGCTATAACATAAGTGTAAGAATACGACATCGACGATGTTATGACTTACGAGTGTGTGTGCAAACGCCATGAGAACAGGGAACACTATACGTACTTATGTACAAACTTTACCCAATCCACTCTTGTCCTTCTCACAATGGCTGTATTTAGTCGTATATAAAATGAACGATATTTAAAACTTTTATAATACACATACTTGGGCTGGGCGCTGGCATTCGCAAAAACTCTCGCTCTAAAGTAAAAGTACAGCCGCAGTACACACAGATATCAGACATACCGTGGCAGTTGGCACTGGCGTGGTATGGAATATGGCTGGTTTAGACATTATGGTGTTAAGTGGGTGTGCTTGGTTTTTGGTATATGGCAGTAGGTAAAGCGAGGGTAAGTTATTTTTTACTATTTTCCACGTTTTTACATTCTCTCAATTTTCTATACACATTTCTTCTCAAATATACTTATACAGTAGATGAGGATTGTGGATTGTACAACGTACATATACAGGGTACAGACCTTCTTGAGCGTTTATATACTTTCGTTATAGGAATGTCAATGTGCGACTGTGTGTTTCAACGCAAAAATATGTCCTTTATTTTATTTCACAGCAAAATGTGTGTGAAAAAGAATTTCCTCCGCGTGTACGAGTACAATTATTTCCATTTCCATTCTTTTGCCAACGATATTCCAGTTTCTACAATGTAGTATATTGTAAAATGTATAGCTGTGAGGTATGTGGTGGCCAACCCACCTCCCCCCCATATGCACTCTATGGCTTTCTTTAAACTCGATCGTCGTTATCTCTCCTTAAAAATGAGTGTGTGTGTGTGTATTTGTTTGTGCATGATGTATGTGCGATAGAGAAGCTGTGGGCAGAGCTGGGTTCTTCAGTCAAATATTTTTAGTAATATGTTGAAAGTTAAAGTCTATGTAATGAAATATGTTTAAATTGAACTTCCATTGCAAATTTCGTTAAATAATTGCTGGAATTATTATATTAAAATAACAAGGAAGCATTTCCCTGGGCTTTTTCGGAACCCCCAATACTTTATACTATACGTTATACTTCTTTTCGGTATTAAGTAATGGACACTTAAAGGTTATTAAGTAATTGTTATTTAGAACATTTTCCTAAATTACAATTTCTTTTCTTACTCAATACACTATCTTTTTTAAATATGCAAGAAATATTATATTAATGGCAAGGGCACAGCTCTGAGTGTGGGTGTATGCTATATAGTATGGCGCTGTTGAGTAAAACCCGGAGGATGAGAAGGTCGGCGAAAACGCGAAGGGTTGAGATGGCGTAATGCAAATTAAGGTACCTACAATCCTGCACACATACATTTAAGCTTGGAATGGTAAAGATCCTTAGATTGCTTATAAAAGCTCCAGGAAGCGTAATAAATTTACGAACGAGTATATGCTGCACATAATACAACATCGCTCCTCGCAAATGGAATATGCTGCTGCTGGTGGATGTAGCGCGAGAAATGTGAATTAGAAATGGAAATGGATTTTGAGAAAAAGGAACACGTATATAAGTAAAATCAAGGGAACATTTTTGTGAAGGAAAACAAAAAGGCGGAAAGCAAAGAAAAGCAAGAAGGGGCAAAAATTTAAATGAAAAGGATATGCGACTATATAGTGGGATTTGTGTTGGAGTGGGTTTGTGCTAAACAGGCTTCTTCAATCTACATATTATACTTGTATGAGGCATATGCTCCGTTGTCATGGGGGGTGTGGGCAAGAATTTTAATTTTTCGGTGTTTATCCTCAATCGGGAACAAACATACTAACTCCATATGATCCAATAACTCGATTTATGAATGTGCAGATGCAAATAAAATACAGACCCCATGCATAACGGGTGTAATTAGACAAAATGCATATACGTACTCGTACCTTGATCTTTATAATATGACGAATTAGAAGAATTAATTTGAAAAAAAAGTGGAATCAGGTAGGAGAAATGTTGAATTTGTGATTACGAAATTATTCAGCATTATGCAGCTCAAGATTCTTTTTTTCGGGGTCACATCATTAGAATTATTGAATATTGAAATTGATACGACAAAGTCAAAGTTCAAATTAAAATCCCATTTTTACAGCAAGTGCAATAAAAACTAAATAATCAAATTTTGCACTCACATTACCATATATCAAAATTATAAGAAATGTTTTCGTACCTACATGGTCCTACAAACACCCTAATCATTATTACAAGATTCATCACTGCGTCCCGCACTCCCTCTATTCAGCCATTTTATGATTTATAATTCGTTTCCTCTACACATTACAAACCCATAGTTTCTAATGCACGTTTTTCACATTACTGCATAAACTAAAAGCACCACTATACAGCCGAGATTAACCCTTCATGCAAATTCTGTTTAATATTAGAATGCCATTCCTGTATTCTAAAGTCTTTCGTTTGTTTTCTTACTCTGAATTCATAGAAGTATCAAGTACACAAAGAATAAGCGAGTCAATGTTACTTGCAGGGTGTCGACATAATGTTGTATGAACTTTCTCGGATTTTGTTTAGGCACGACGTGTGTAGTGAGCAGAGTATTTCGGCAACAAGAAAATAAGGGTTCTCTCTTCAACAATTCATAGGTTAAATATCTTTAAAAAATTTAAGGGTACACTGTAAGCTTGTAAATTAACTATTGATATAAGACAGGGCATAAGAGAAGATAATTTGTCATTTGTCGGATAATATTAATTAAAATGACAAATGAAAGAAACATCTTATTTTGGGTTAAAAATCCCCTTTTGGTGTTTGAGTGCCAAGCTATTTAAATGTAAATGCCATATTTATAGGCTGTATTTTTAATCTAATATTGCTCAAGTAGAACCTGTCGAAATTACAGGAAGACAAAAAATAAAATATCCTTGTCTCATTCAAAGAAATATGTGGATAGCAATATGCGATTTCCGTCGGTTGAGAAACAGTATTGAAGTAGCTAACGTAAGTAAGCAGCAACCACAATGAATAATTTCCATTTCGAAAAACTACGTCACTTTAAGCCAAAAATTAAAAAAAAAATTATAAAATTCAAAGAAAATTATTTAAATAATCTCTTGACTAAAAGTTATGTTCAAACATGACAGCACAGATTTTCTTATGCTACAAATGCGGTCAACATAAAAAGTTGAGAATACTCCTCCTTATGAGTTTTGACTCTATGGCACTCCCATCTTGACTTAAACCGAACTACGAGTATATAAAATGTGCTCAAAAAACCCGCAACACAAAACCAAGCCGGCAGCAAAAAAAAGTTGGAAAATTCAACTTTTGCTGTTGAGAACTTTCCACATCCCATCCATTATTTTGTCGTTGTAATAATATGTACGCGTGTTAATTAAAAAATACATCGCAGGGAGAGCGAGGCGTAATTTTTTACGACTGCCTTCCCTTTTTTTTGACACAATATGATAAACTTTGTTAGAACGGTCATTTGCAATTTTTTTCTAGACCACTTTTTTGGACTCAAAAAGTGTTTCCGCATCACTAATTTTTGCTACGAAATACAATATCCTTGGGGTTGTATTTAAATTAATAAATGTGGCTGTCCAGCAAAACATAAAAAAATAAAAACTCCCAATAAGCAATTTTGCCTTTTGAGACAACACAAAGCGTTCCCTAATCGAACTGCTTATAACCATGAACACGTACTCGTCCCATGCGACCATAGTACTTTTTTGATGAAAATGGGAGAAGTGAATGTGTATGTGTTTTGGTTGGGGCACAATAAGAAAACGAGGATGACGTAATCGTTGTTGGTTTGATGTTTTACCCAGGCTGACAGAGGATGATTGAAAGTTTTATAGTAATATTGAATTGTTATTGATAAAAAGGCCTGGAAATTAATTGTATGTAGAAGCTGGGATCAGAAAAGATTTTTTAGGATAAAAGGGATTTCATATATTTTCCAAAACAAATAATGGAGAAGTCATTTTTAATCCTTTATGTGAAGAAAAGTTATTTTAGAAAATTGAGAACCCGCAGAATCTCAGGCATTTTTCATTGTAAACTTAACTAATTTCAAATATGTATAAACATGAAAGTTTTTAAACGACTATGGAAAGTAATTTAGGAAACGATTTAATGCAACTTTGAATATTTTGTGCGCAGATGAAAAACGTTGACAAATCTTGCAATACTTTTGTGGATGCATATTATTTAATTAGTTGTTTTTACTTTACACACAAATAAATTGAGAATTGCATCAAACGTTCGAAACTTTCATGAAATTACTGACAAATTTCATGTGCATATTTACGTGCACAAATAGCATCAACCCCTCACACCATCGCATTCATCCATCCATCCCGCGCTATCACCATTTGAATTTTGAAGGTAAAAAGTTAATCAAAAATTATGAACATCGCAATTCGCAACGCTATACGTGGCATAAGTTCCACCATATATTGTACACTGCAATGTGTGGATATAAACGTGAATTCCGAAAGGTAAATTATATAACGTTGTAGAACGCAAAATGCTATAGAAAATATTATTATCAGCATGCATTTACATTATAATTTATAATATCATGTTTTGTATCTATGCGGTGAATTACAAAACTTTCTTCGTTTGATATATGACGCTAGCACTCGACTGTTTCTGGCTGGATACCACTTAAAACCCTCCCACAGTTACCATTCTCAGGCGGCCCGCACTACCGTCTACCAGTCTCACAACGAACGAATTCGCACCCTATGACACCCCTCTCCGCATACATACCATCATCATTTTGATAATACAACCGACCTCCATCCTTGTACCACCGCCACCAATCCCCCAGTTGATATTGGGTTTTAATATATGCAAGGATGGCGTTTGTAAAACTTTTTGCGCGCATTTCGCATTTAAATTCAAGGCATCTTCTAATTTTACCGCGCAAAATGTCTTTTGCGTTCGCTTTATGTACCGAGGAGTATATATGGTATCACCCGCTCTCAATTTTCGTTTGGCAAAATTTTTGGGTGTGGTAACTTTTTCGGGGGGATTTAAATGTTACCCAGTGTTGGAACGTATATTTAAAATATTCTATGTACACGTAGTTATGTGCCGCGCGTATAATTCATATTCAATGTAATGTATCTAAGATGTATAAGTATATATGGAAAGAATCGCGTCTTCTGGTTCGACGCTGACATCGTTTTTTCCCTTGCGTCATCCAGCTTGTGTTCCAACAATATAAGTAAAGTACGTTGGTGTGTGGCATAAAAGCTTACTTGCGAGTTTAACGACAAATTGTATAAGAAGAACGCACACAGCGCGAGAGAGCAGCTCACACCTTCGACAGTTACCCAGGTTTTTTACGATCACCCTTTCTTCAATGTGGGTGTAAGTTTGCCTTCCCTTTTCTCTATCCCACTGCGCGTATTTCAATGGTTGACATAATTGTATAGCTGCTTTAATTAATAATTTATACACGACCACTGAGTATAGTTTTTTGTATTTATCCTTTAATGCAGAAGAATACAACGGCAAAAAAAAAATGAAAATGACCTGGAGTGGATACAGAAACGGCCGTAGCCGATTGGATTTTAAAAGTTTTAATAAAAAATAACATTATAATTGTTCGAAAATATTTTTATTTGGAAAAATTATTTATTGTAACTGAAAAATATTCGAGAAAATGTCAAGGACCTACTCATTTTCAATTGGAATGTTCAATTTAAAGGTGAAGGCTTCTGCGTATTTATATATATCGAATTGCACAACAACGTACAGAAAGTTCCTACGAAATTCCTTATGAAAAGCAGCGCACACCTGCGGTATCACTTACCCCGTTCAATGAATGCCTGTAGTATATATTGTTCCTCGCACAATATTAATTGTAATTGTATAAAGTTTATCACTCGCCCCAGGTAGTCTTATTGATTGATATATTTTGAAAGTTATCAGTGCAAATTTAATTTGATAACATGCATCACTTTCCCATCCAGTGGATTCCACGAAAGGATTCATTATGATGCGAATATTAGGCTAATTATGTGGAGGTGTTAAATTGTATTTGCTTCATAGTTTAGTTAGCAATGCCAACACACATTTGAATGATTTTGTAATACGCATATAATATTTGCAATGTGTCCTTATTCCCGATTAACTATTAAGTAGATATGCCTAAAATATTTCCAATGTCCTTTAAGTATTTACAGTGCAATTAATTTCAAATTGATGACTTGAAATGTTGGTGCAATTGATTTGTGCAAGGGCGTTTTAATAACTTCGCAGAATGCTTGAAGGATGAACGTAGTAATCATTGTTGAGGATTATAGGCAATTTACGTTGATAATTCCAATTATTCTCTCGTAATAGCCAAATCTTGTCAGCACTCCAATGATTTAAAATGATCATTGATTGGGAGTGGGGTTTGACTAGAAACCAAACTTTTGTTTGTTGTATAAAACAATTCGAATTGTGCATATGTGATGCAAGCGTTTGTCGAATGAACTTAGCAAATTAATTATTATTATTACGAATTAGTTTTGCACATATTAAAGATGTCAAGTTAAATTTAAATGAAAAAACGTATAAAACTTTTAAATTTGGCAAGCTTTCATATTATAACACACAGTGTTGACAGTACGCTCGCAGAGACACATAGTGTTAATGTGCGTTTCGTCATTCGGCATATTCAATGTGAGTTCACGTGGGGCGCGGGTGGCGTAATCGTATGCCGTGTACATGTGCGGTATAATATGATGTCGAATAGAAAATTTTCTATTCTGATTGCTTTACTTAAGTAAAGGCATGATTTCTTCCAACATGCCGAAACTTCCCCAAAACTCACTCATTAAACTTTCTGCAGTTTGTTTTGCGAATTGAAAACAAAATTAATTACACACGCTCGTTGGCATTCTCTGCGTGAATAACAAAATGTGTATGCAGCATGTGTGTGTGTGTATGTGTGTGTGCATGTGTTTCAGATTCCAATGAAAAAGAGGGTCCGCATTCCGCACTCTCCACATTCAAAAATCAGTGGATTGGAGGCTGGAGCTCAGCCATTAAAACTGAATTGTTGGAGAGGGCCGGAAAATTGGGAGTTTGTGTACTTTGTGTGTAAAGAATGAATCCGACGATAAATTGTGATAGTACGGCTTACATTCGCAGGAGCAAAGAAATAAGATGTCAGCTTCAGCTAACTTCAAAACATCATAAGTAATTGTCCTTGATGTTGACATTTTCTAAAAACAGTTGAAGTGATGCACAAACAGGTTTTGAGTTCAAATAAATGTAAAAATGTAGCGTCGCTAGTTATACGAACTAACTAACGTGTTCTATGCTCGATCCATAATTATTGCCATAAAACGAAGCATACATAATGCAGAGTCTAGTTCTCGCCAAATTTATTTTCGAAGAAAACTATAATTTTTACTAAATATGAACTGAGAAATTGTGTGAAAATATTGGATTTTGGAAGAAGAAGAAGAGGAAAGCATTTTCAAAGTGAATTAAAATGTACTTAAGCTGTTAAATTAAAATTTGTTTTATCAACAATCATAGCAGAAGTAATTTCATCAATGCGATTAAACATTGAAATTATTATTGTAGTAAACGAGTTCCTTAATTTTTGTTATAAAGCATTAAGTTTCCTAATTCAAGTATTCCAATTTTTGAAAAGATTTCCAAATAGTTACGATAAATCCAGCGTCACGATTATTTAAATAAAACATCGCGTTATTTTACTCGTCTTATATTCAACCCTTACATATTCCTGAATAGTTGAATACTGTATGTTAGTTCTAGCTATTGGTATATTTTATTCAACTGTATGCCATAGTAAATATATTATATGCTTGTACTTATATAATAACACGAAGTAGCGGAGTACGCGCTCGCGCTTTTGTTTTTCTCTCCATATATTTTCTTATTCTTCATGTCATTAAAAAACTTTTCCCGCACATACTTATTATATACACATATATTTGCATTTGTTGTGCGGTTCCCTTTTTGTGCTTTTTGCTTTGCCGATGTATAAATTCAACACACCCCCAAAAAGGTGGTTAGTTTTCTCATAATCTTTCATTTTCCTCTAGTCTAGTGCATGTCGTAAAATACTTTTCTTATACTTATAACCATAGCACTCCTCACCAGCCCGTGACACCACACCACCACCGCATATAGAGTACAGACCCCTCGGTGTATAGCATTGATATTGTTTAAGTTTGCCGCATACAACTATAATATATAACGATTTTTGCATAGGGAGTGTACGATTACTTGAATGTGTGAGAGTTTGTGCTTTGAGTTTGTACTAATTTGCATATTATATTTTGCAGTTTGTAGTGTGTGTGTGTGGGTGGGTGGGTGGTGGATTTTATACTTTCTACTGTATATTAAAAAGAGATTTCCCAACCAAGAACCAAGGTTTTTCGCCCATTTCGCTCTTTTTCATCGTCTTCGCGTATTCAGTCCTTATCATCCCCTATGGAACTACTATGTGAACGATCACACACACACACACCAGAACTGTGTGTACATTCACCTCACACTTAACCACCCACCCACTCGCTAGACTCTATCTATCCTCGAAACTGTGCATTGCTCTATGCCATGTAGTTCTTTATAGATGTACACTGCTGCGAGTATAAAGAATATACCTATCCCCTCGTATTATGGCTGTATAGACTGTATTTTAGTTTTGTTCGCATATAATATAATCTTTTTTTCGAGTAAAATCTGCAAGCACACAGCAGTGAAGCACACGTCTATGAAGTTGGGTGTTCCCCGCACAGGAACAACGTGTGTGTGTGTGGAAATACATGAAATAATAATTGTAAATGTGTGGATCGTTTGAAGTTTCCTTCCACCCGTTAAGCTATTTAGATTTTAAATAGAATTTCCGAGATAAAAGAGCAAAGAAAGCTTTTTCAAGTGAATATCGCTGTAGTTGTGGGATAAATTCTACACATGCCATGCATTATCACAAGTATACATCACACAATGTATAAATATGGGAGATGCTGTATACTTTATTATATTATTACAGTATTTTATGCGATTCACGCTGTACACTAGAAGTACTCTACGTCAAGAAAAGTCCTTGTTAAATTACGAATCCAGATGACTAGCAAACTAGCGCGAACACCGCAATCGTGCAACACACTCTCTCCCCCTTCTTGTGTATTTGTGCCACGAAAAGCGTCACATCACATCCAACATACATTGTGTATATTTGTGCACTGTATATTATTATGACATTTATGTGTTCAGAATAATAAATTCGAAAATATTTCTTAAAGACACCATGAAAAGAGAGCGTGCGATAACGCGAACGGTTGCGCATTGGGGGAGTGAAGCGAGGGGGACAATCAACCCAGAAGAAATGTAACACAATTAATATAAAATGTAACGTACAAACAAAAGCGTACATTTTCTGTATGACGTGTCAAATGTTTGCATTGCAGAACGCCATCCCCCATTATGTGATGATGATGGTAATTTATATCGTTGGTTCGATCTTAATGCACTACTTAAAATGTATGTGGACTTTCAAAACAAAATGACTTATTAAATATTTAATTCATTGATTGTTGGTGACAGACAGGCAGCCTACATAATTTTTAATATCAGAATAAGACTCGATCCGGAATAAGATGCAGACATAATAAATATTTTTATCCTAAACAATTTATATAGATAAATTTTTGATCCTTTTTTATTTTTTATATAAATATGTATCCTGAAATTGAAATAAAAATGTTCAATTAGGTATGATGTAAATTGGTCGAGCGGTTTTCAAAGTAAAAGTCTGTAATAGTTACATTGAAATGACTTTATATAAACTTTACTAATTTTAAAACTATTTTACTCTTTACAATCCACCGCACAGAATTTTGTAATTGGTTTTGACGTTCGTAATAATACAGACAGCCGTTTTGAAACAGAGTTTTTTCAATCCTAGTATTTGAAAGCCATACTTCAACAATGGGCAAAACATATATTTTTAAAACTTTTATTGTTTCCAAAATGCAAAATATTAGTGGAGAAACCCGTGCGTCGCTGGGATACACATATTGTTCTTAAAAGCGGAATTATTTTGTTAAACATGTTTGGGATTTATAACCATTGTAAATACTTTGTTGCTTACTACGAATTTTCAGATTTTAACCTATTCTTTAAAAAAAATTACAAACGGAAGAATCTATTACTTCAATTGGGTGGGGTCATTAATTAAAACGTATGTGACCCAACGGTTTCAACATTAAAAATCCAACCATCATGGTATGCACCATATGATAAAAAAAATGCACACCTCGCTCTTCCTGACAAATCAAATACAAAACCTAAATAGCGCACCAAGTGCTTACACGAATGTACGTAAATGTAATATCCCATCGCACATTCTGTTTGCATGAAGGCGTAAGGAAATTAATGAGACACTGAAGCGAAAGATGCAAAGAAAACATGAAAGAACAGGCGGAAGTTAAAATTGTGAAAAGGGTTTTTGACTTAAATGTTTTTCAGAAAACAAAGCCAAATAATGCCGCAGCTGAAAAGAAGTGTATGGGTTGGGTGTGTGGGTGGGTGCGGGTGTCGGGTGGGTTTTGCTGCTGATGGCGTGGTGAACAGCATAAAATGTACTTTGCACACACAACCAGCTGCATCGTGTGTTGGCTATGTACGATTATAGTCAGGGAAGATATAAATATGTGCCACCCTGCAACCCCCCAACCCCCATTATAGTCGTTATTTGAGCGTTTCATGCGGAGCCGTTTCTTCAGCACAACGAATAGAAGCCGGTGCCACACAAGAAAGTTTTGCAGATGATAAAATACACTCGTCTATATGTATAATAAGTTTACGTATATGAAGACGGCTTATACCTCCATATACATTTGATATATAAAATAAATACATAGATATAGCTACAGCTACATGTATATACGTCATGTATATTTATTTTGTGAACACAAAAAGAAAGGTTTCTCGCCGAATTGCGAGTGTACTGCTGATGCGGTGTGAGGTTGCTCAGCTATAGGACGATATAGGGTTGGCTTAATATTTTATACTGGATTTGTATAATGTCTGGAGGAAAGTTTGCCACGTACTGAAAACACACACACACACACACGCACACCCACACAACACACACATAGTGTATACTTACCCCGAATGGATGAGGGAGTTTTGGAAACAAAGCAAAACAGTGTGGAAAAAAGGCAAAAAACAACAGCAACAACAACAACTAAAAAAGCAAGGGAAGAAAAGCGCTCATACAGCAGTCAAGACTCATTTTCTATATTTTCTCGTATCTCGGAAAATCTCCTGCCTTTTCTTATCTCTCATTGCTAACTGACTGCTATATATATACAGAGAGAGCACAATATGTGTACAAATATAAGGCGAATAATTTCGGAATATTTATAATATGTAGATGACTGTTTGTGTGCGCCCCCTCCCGCCGCGTCATTCAACGCCCGGCCGACTCACCACACTCAAGGGTTTTTCTCATATATCCACCCTCCTAAGGCGTGTTTTTTGATGGTGTGCTACTCGGAGCCTCTTTTTCTTTGTGCCATTTTCTCATTCCGCCATTTTAGGTGAAGGTTCGTACGGCATACGTGTTCAAATATATATTTATATATGTATGTGCCATTATATTGCAAAGTGCCATTTCCCGCGGTTCTACCACTTTTACAATGCCGTTTCTGCTGCTCCCATATTCAATGTACTTCACCAACTTCAATACAAAATATGTGCTGATGTCGCCCGTGTTCCTCCCCCTCTACCCCACAACCCCGTGCAGCTAATATTATAAAACTCGTGCGATCCTCTTTTCTTTTGTCGACGACCTCCCATTTCTAAGCTCGGTTGTGCGGCATTATTACTATATGTGTATGTTTTATAAACTGACTTTGGCTTTAATGGTATTTTGGGCGATGATACTGATGTCATCTTTAGATTTTTGATGATGACGCTCACCCCAACCCAATTCAATACCATAATAAATTAATGTTTAATCGAAACTCGTAGCTGAACTGGCATTTTATTCCATTGTCATAGAATATTTTCTAGATTTCGCTTCGTTTCAAATATTCTGAAATTATAATGTATAAATAAATTTATTTGAAAAACACACTCAAAATAACAAGAAAAACTAGTACGACAAGAACTGGTTAAAATTGCGCAACCCCTGTCGCAAAACATACGGCCGAGCCGGTATGTTCTCACCTCAAATAAATTCCAAATGATCAATAACGTTACAAATTTCTAATGCAAAACTGACCGTTACAATTTTCCACACAAATAACTTGTTTTTCCAGTTTTCTTAAAATTATACGAACCCTACTATTAAATACACGACGCAGTGTCTTCTTATGTCCCAACTGGTCATCGCAGCGTGTTCTCATCGTTTGTGTTTGTCAGTATTTACTGGGCACAACGCATTTAATTGAAAAATGTAGACGCCGTATACTGCAGAGGTACAAGAAAGCCAAAGCGGGTCAAATAGCGCTGGCCGACGAGGGGTTAAGACGCGGTCAACTGAAATGTGTGTTGTGCTCAAAAATGTCCTTAAGGCGCGCAATGGTCACTCAACGGATGAAAGAAACAAATCTTCGTACTAATATACGTGGTACCCGTGAGGAAAAGGGTAACAGCGTCGGGACGCAATTAAAAAAAGGGTATAGCGGAATGAAAAATAATCCTTTGGTCAAGGTACAGTCTAAACACATTCAAGAATTGACCATGAGAAAATTGAGTTTATCAACTTTCGGCGCATATTTTAAGTTCATTGTTCTTTTATTGGGGTTTTTGTTTCGGGCATAAAAATGTGATACGGGTTGATTGTACAGTGTTTCTAATTTTGAAGGATATTAAGGTGATTTCACCATTCTACAAGCTACAACCACCACAGTGGTAAGGCTCAAAATACTAAAAATTTTATTCACTTTTAATATCCAAAATATAATCGATAGCAATATTAATGCGTCGAAAGGCAACATATTATAGATATTTAAATTTTGAATTTTAGACAATTCTGGGCTTTTTATTGATAAATATTCCCGTGCGATTGAAAAAAAAAATTAAACATACATTTATTAATTTATTTTCAAATTATATTATCTGGAAGATCTCAATGCACTTACGAGGATTTACGTAAGTTGTTCAAACTATTTAATTTTGTGTGATTTAAGGTTGGCTCTTACTTTAACTCATAATAATTGTCCCCTACTGCCGTTGTCGATTCTCTGGCGAATTTGCATTCAATGAACAATTCATGGTCAACTCCTGTTTGCACGATGTCATACGCAAACAAGTCCTTGCGTAATACATATAGTCATAGGTCCGGCAGTAGGTGAATACGAGAGGCATTATTATTGTTGTTGCACTTTCGTAAGCATGCCGACAAAATAGAACACAGCTATTATACATTAATAGATTCAATTGCGTTTGAGTATTTTAAATAATGAAAATCGTGATTCAGTTTTATTTTAAATTATTGAATTTATTTGTGTTGTTCATTTCCAAAGTCTTGCGCTATATTTATAAAGATTGAATTAATATTAAAAGCAGTCGTTTTATTTGTATCAGTGCAGTTCTTATTTTTTATTTTGCATGAAACATGATTCTATAATAATGAAAAAGTTGTTGAAAATTTAAAAAAAGGCCAAAAAGTTTGTTGAGACAAAGAAAATATAAAAGAAAAAAAAAAAATTTGGAACTGTCTATTTTACAGTGTGTTACAGCATTTATTCACACAACAACAACAACTACTCAAGTTTGGGCACTCATAAAATATTTGCTTCATCAAAGTTGGCATTGTTCTGTTCTATAAAATGCCTACTTACATTGATGATGAAAAAATCATCTATTCATGATTATGTGTGTGGAAAAAAAAGGAATGATCAAAATCGGTTGAGACGTTTATAAGGAAAATAACAAAGAAATAAAAATAAATATTGAAAATGGCGAATGTTTTGCTGTGGGACACCTAAAGTCTACATTGCAAGATCGATCAGTCTGATGAGCACATCCTAAGTATCAATAATGGAACAATTAGGACTTCTACACTAATAACATGCTGTATTGAGAATGAAACAACTCAGTTAAGTGCACACTCAGTAACATCAGCACACCTAGGAGCCCACGCAAAATTCAAAATGATATTTTTTTAAACATAATAATTAATACACATAAAATAAAATAAGCCCCATATAAAGTATTTATGTATATTATTGTGTACAAAATAATTGATGCAAAACACTCAGCCCCCTTTTAGGTATATCCAAATAATATTTTCAACTGTTATGCATTAATATTAATTAGGCATTCCAATGCGCTATCTCCCCCAACAGAACCTACCTACCCACCTACAGCGAGTATATATAATATTCAATTTATGTGATTTAAGAGTTTGCCGAATTAAATTAAAAATACAAGACCTACATGATTCAATGATGTTGATGGCGCATGCCTAATTTTGCAAAAGCATTAAATTCAGCATAACTGTATTGTTGTGTAGGTATTTGTAGACCTCTGCGCCTCATTCCGCCCGCGCCGCTGCTCCTCCACCACCTCCGTCGTTTTTCGAGAAAGATTTGTGTTATTATAATGGGTTGAAAGCATGAATCTAAATTTCAAAATACGCCGAGTGTAAATAAATAAATCCCTTATCATGGAAACAAACGTAAAAGTGAAGATTGTAGCCAAAGAACGTGTGCGAGCTCGCTACAAAATATAAATATTAACAATAAAATACTCCCGCATTATACTCGTAATGTGGAGAGGCACTCCAGTGTACCTAACATATATATTATGTTGTGCTGTAGCCTTTAATATGAAACATCCATGAACAAAGAGCATAAATTTTAAACTAATTGAAATCAAGACATGCATATAAAGGAGCCTTTAGAAGAATCGTATATTACGGCAAAACCTAAAATAAATGTTATTAAGAAATGTATTCGCATACACCATATATAGCGTATACCAGCGAGGGTTGGAGGGAGCGGTTTTAAAAGGGTTTCTTATAATTAAGCATATAGCGCACGTACATAAATGTGTTGCAATGTTGAGGGTGAGATTGCCGTTTCGCATTGAATTAAGGGTGCCCACACCCATCCATGTTTCTTTTCAACACGTCTTCGCATGTACACGCGTAACGTCCCAAAAAAGAAAGGATAAAAAATCCACCCCCCCCCCCCCCCCCCCCTCCTACATATACGCACAGAATTATAAAGTATGGCGGCATATATTGAATAGAAGCGAGTTGGATTCAGTAAAATTATCGCTTTAATACATTTTCTTACTTTTAAAATAATGCACATTAAAAAATTAAAAAAAACGTTTTTTTTAGAAAGGCGTGTGTTCTGAATAATGATAACTCTGATTTTTTTTTCCCCAAAAATATATAATATTAAGGCTTTATGACATACACCATTAAAGCACGTCATGTAATTTATTCAGATCCAACTCCGATTTAAACATTGTTTTCCGAACCAGCTGCTGCGTGTATCCCGCGTTCACAATTTACAAAGAGCAATTAGATATTTTATGTGCTTACAATTAAGTAAAGAAGGCGTCAGTGTCACATTTTGTTATGTCGATGTTATTATAGATTCAGCGTAGAGTTATAACGGCATCAAGAAAAGAAATTCCCAAAAGGGTTGGCGTATATTGTCGTCGCACACACAACGCCCCAAAATATAAAGGGGGATCTCGCCTTATTCCTTATTATATTTGTATACTGCTTCTAAGAATTTGATTAATGTAAAAGTGTGCGCCCTCCACTCACAATCAGGCACGTTGTTAATTCAAACAACCGCCACCCGCACGTCCCACAGTGAGCTTCCTCGGCTTTCTTTCAATATAAATGTACGAGTACGTATTATATTATAGCCCCGTTTGCGCGCTCAAAAACTCTTAACCAGGAGGCGCCTTTTGACGAGTTTTAACATGGTTTTTCTATTGTATACAAAAGTGTGTGTTTGTGTGTGTGTGTCAGTATGTGAGAAACAATACATTCGAGATGCCAGGCAACATTGTAAATGTGTATTGTGTACGCGTATATAGAGCGTGTTAACGACACGGAGTTTGAGGAGTTTTCTGCCGAAATTAAAATCATCCATGTGTTTCTTTACAACAAATTTAAAATGTTCAGTGTGCGCGCTTTCTTCGTCCTGATGATGTACACTTGGCGTATTTCTTTTGTGTTTGCCGGAAATTACATAGTACGCAGTAAGTATAATCATCTCGCGTGCTCTTATGTGGCGCATATTCAAATTACGCTCGGCGCGTTTTGCAGAATTCTCGATGCTACATTTTATAATGTACCATATGTATACAACTACTCGTACCTATTGCCATAAATTCAACATAGTAATATGGAACATCGTTATATTATATAGCAGAGCACCGAAAATAGACCTAAAATTAATTATTTTAATGTAAAGGGAATGTAGATTAAAAAAAAACAATGTTCCAATGTACGATGTTAAATCCTTTTCAGATGAATAATTTTGGAAATATCGGAAAGCTCAAACATTTTGTGCACACATTTTTTGAAATTATAATTAAAAACTTTGAATCTTAGGGTATTTAAAGTTATATAATGGATTAGCGGAGAAACATGTGCGTTGCTCAGACACTATTTAAAGCTTTGAAAGGCGGAATTACAATGTTAAATTAAATTAAATTTCACAAAATCTCCTTGGAACAATTTCTGATTTTCAAGAATATAATGTAACCAATATAAGAATTATTGATTTCAACTTTAGGTACCATTTAAAAGTTAATAAACCTTACCGCGGAATTTTTCGCGAAGTTTTTTCTACTGAAAAATTAATTTCAGCAATCGTTTTTGGAATTAACCAAATTTTTTAACGTAATTGATTCTCACACACCAATTAAAAGTGCATAAATTAAACATAAAAGGCCGTAAAAATTGTAACATTGGAGCCAGCTAATGAACATTTACCCACCATATGACGTCGAAATTATATTTTTGGTGAAAATAATTATTATGTGTTCATTAACCCGCTGTCAAGAATGACGAAGGTAAGTTTCGAAGTGTGAAAGGTCATCCGATGCATGAAAATTGAGATTCATTATTTGAGTCTTTAATCGAGGTATAATAATCGCGGTCAAGAAAGTGGCGTAACAATTTACAATGTCGAATAATGAAACATAAGTAAGTTACCCGCTCATATCACAACAAAACGAACTATTGTCTCTTAGATTATATAATGCGGGTTCAATGTTCAATCAAAATTCTGATTTATTGTTAATAATATCCGCAAAGATGCGAGAAGGTTTTTACGCACATCCCTTTTGCTTCATTATAATTTTTGTGTGGCAACTTACGTGCGTAAGTGTTCCCTTTTTAGGACAAACGTTAATTGAAGCAGTATTATATAGGCTGAATTTTGTGCTCTTGGATTTCGGGCGTATGCGGTTACAATTTTTTTTCGGTATCTTACCTTCTAAATTAGTTATGCGTAACTATAATAGCTATATGTTAAATTATGTAATTATCGGAATTGTGGTTATGACTTCAAAATATCATAATTAGTAAGTACTCTTCCATGTTTTTACGAAGACTCGTATTCGTAAAATAGTATTATCCTATAGTGAAGTAATATATTCTTTCGTTATCTCTTTATTTTAGAATTGCTATAGAACACGTTTCACACCCCTTGATTTCAAAAAGCGGATAAATTTGTAACTTTTATTATTCGTCTCCTGTGGGGTTTTGCAATTCATAAGGAATTAACTGGATCCTAATGAAAAAAATGCCATTTCTTTTAATTAATTTAGATTTAAATTTAAAATTTTTAGCTGAAACATTTCCATCGTAATATCATAAAGTACCTATAATAGTCATAAAAATTGTTTCATCCCTTTTTATTTAAAACACGAACACACTTAAAAAATTTAAAACATATTATTTCTCAGTGTGGGTTGTGGCTCCTTAAAATATTCTGCTTATTCGTGAGCTTTATATACACGAAGGATAGCATCCGACGCACTCGCGTCGCTCTATAAATGGGGGAAAAAATGGAAAATGGTGGCGAAGGGATGCGGTGAGATTTTACCACTCCACTAAAAAATGTTGAAAGCTGAATATACAATTGCTAAAAATAATGCGCGAGCGCGATACGGTCCTTTTTTTATAGCTGCTCTCACGAATACACTTTAAAACGCACACGGAACATATTCCATACACGCGCAAGAGCGCGAAAATACAACAATGATTGCACACACACACACACACACACACGCACACACACTCTTACGGTGAAGGCGCGCCGCAAGCCAGCATGAATCAACCCCTCTTAAATACACACGTAACGCCATTATGCATGCGTATTAGTACAATGTACACAATACAACGAACCATGCTACAAGGTAAGCTGTAAGGATGGTACTTGGGTCGCACACCTCGATGAAATTTTTAATCTTAAGAAAGAAGATGGCTGTCTTCAAATTTTTTCATCTCAACTATTTGTAATATTTTGCTACAGGAAGTGTTATTTTCTATTTTATAGGTTTTAAGGGTGAGAAATTTAATTTTGTAAAATGAAAATTATAATAATAAATTATCAAAGAAACCTTGATTTTGGGACATTGTAGCCGGACACTCCTTTCTTGATAGATAGTTCTGATAAATCGCAAAAATAAATATACTATTTTGTTGATGTTTGCAGATACGTTTACATTATATATTTTAATTTTGGTGTCCATCCGGAAGCACAGGAAGGATTTGTCGGAAAAAGTCTACAATTTTTTTTATAAATACTCCCAGGTCGCAATTTTTTTTTGAGAAAAAACAGAATCCTTCATTCATTAATTTTGGGCAGCAATTTTGAAAAGGTGCTATAGTATTATCTTGAAAGTTAGTTTCTTCAGTGGTCATATGGCATATAATACTCTTGTTACATCCTTTCTGTTGCCATGTTGGACTTAATTGAATTGTTTTTTAAAAAATGTCAGGGGATACTAAAAACTATTGTTGAATTCAAAATAAATAATTAATTTACTTCATTCAATACAAGACATTTCATTTAAAGACGGCAAAATTTAATTCAATCACGCATTTAAAGTTATACCTGAAAAGTGCAAAGAAGAATAAACAAAACAAAAAAGTAAAATTCCTCATCAAAACAAATGTATAACAACATTGGCTTGTACCACCCTGCATACATTATACCGGCAAAAATTTGGTAAATAAACTCCAATAATTTGACATCACAATCTCCCTCATTCACATTCGACCTAACACCATCCATCAGTACTAAAAAAGTGCCAGCGGCGACCCAACACTAAAAGAATGCGAGAGAAACCGCCATAATCAAAAAAAAAAAAAGCACATCAATCACACGCGGCAAAACCTCAACTCGTGCGAATTACCATCGCCCATTTAAAAGCAAAGAATCACAAAAGTGCGAGAATGAAAGCTAAAAAAGCAAAACAATTAAAAATGAGTGGGAGGGAGAGGTGGAAAAGCAAACAAAACACACACGAAAAAACTCTTCAACACGTTGAATTCAATTGGATTCAATTAAAAAGTGATTTTATCGCATGTGTTTCGTCTAAATAGCCAATTGATGGCGTTTTTTTCCCTCGCCATTATTCTTCATGAAATCATTAAGCCGCATCCATGTCATTCTCCCACGATGCGCCACCACATCCTTTCGGCACGGCCACCCCGCACACTCAGCAACCATTTCACCGTACCAGCAACACGTCATACCCATGAATGCCATTACCCGTGATACAAAAAACCACCACAACAAAAAAAAATGCTACAAGAAATAAAGAACAAAATATATAATAGACGGAAATAACAGAAACACCGCACTCCGACGATTCCATTTTTTATACGAGCAATTTTCGCCGTTTCAACACTCGTGCCTTGTTTCCAAAGCACTTCGTCCTGTTTTCCATTCGGTTTTTGCGATTTTTCTGCCATCTGCGATTTTTTTTTGTGTTTCACATTTTGCACCATTTAAAAAGTGTGTATGCGTACATTCAGACAAGCTACATGCTCCCACCTCCGTATCCCAACATGCAGGAAGGATTAAGTGTATGAACTGCGAAATGAAATCAGAAACACGGTGGAAGCAACAGCAAAAAAGAAAAAAACGCCTAACGTCAACAAGGGTTGCCTGTAATAATGTTGTGGCCATTCCACCAAGTGTACAAATTGTTGCATGTTGTGTCCATTCCCACAACGCCGTATAATGAAGCGCTTATGAGTTATGACAAATGGATGGGAGTAGGAAGCGAACGCGACGCACGGACTACGGTCGTAAGTAAAGAAGTGTTTTAAATTTTCTCGTTCATTTAATCGTTCGTGTGAGTATTATGTTCAAATATTGGAGTTCGATTGTTCAGATGTTCAATTTTTGTTGTCACCCAGTAAAGAAAATAATAACTAATAGAAAATAAAAAATCCTTTAATCCTGCACAGTGGTATCAAAACGGCTCTGCTATTGGGGTGAAGGGTTGAAAAAACGCTGAAGTTGTGACGACCATTAAATAGATGGCGGTTGGAGTACTGTCTATGGTTTTTGCCCGAGATAAGAATAAGAAATGTTCTCCAATTGGATTTATTACTGAGTATTTAATATTTTCATTATATTCATCAAAGAAATTCATACCTGTTTTTTTTTATAAGGAAATTTAATACCGTTCACATTACTGATAATTTTAAAAACATTTTCCGTTAAGAAAGTAAATTAAAGAAATAGCTGACTTATTTAAAATTTTATTCCAAAATCAGAGCATTTTTTAGGAGGAAGTTAATTCTCAGAATAATCAGTCGTACCTTTTTATAAACGAAAAAAAAAATTAAAACCAATAATCTCAATTCATTTAGGAAAATTAAATGATTTAAAGATCAACAACATTTTTAATGCTTAAAAATTATTATGCAATTTCATAATGATAATCGTACTCACCGTTCTTTAGAAAAAGCTGCATCGCAAGAAAGAGGGTGCATTGTGAATTTATTCCAACCTGGTACAAAGTAAATTCATAACTAACTAACCTAAAGTAAGAAAAAAAAGTGGTCTTTTATTCAAGATAAATATAAACCTTAATTCATCATCAAGCCTTTAATTACATTTTGATTAACAATTGCTGTACAATTTCAACATATGAAAATGAAATTAGTTATAAATAACTTAAAAATTTTTGGTCTTCTACAAAGGTCTACAATTTCTGGAACTTTCAAAAGTACTGTAATTATATTTATTTGGTAAACTTAGCAGGAAAACCCTCTTACTGAATATGTTTTAAGCAAGACCTGAACTATATAATTGCAACGCTGCAGCTTTTTCCAACAACACACCGACTTTCCGCGTCGAATGAAAATTTTATACTCTGTGGAGTGAATATTTCAATTGTACTAGAGGAAGGCTACAGGACACGAAGGAATCAAATATACACACATGAGCCACATTCCGAATAAACGCATATTAAATTATAAGGCCAAAGGGATGTTAAAAAACAAAGTCACACACGGTGACATGTTGCGGGGGAACGCGCACTTGCCTGCAACACACATGTGTATGTCGCCGCGTCGTGCACCCACACGTTAGAAATTTTTCCCCGTTTTCTTACACATATGCAGACACGTTTTGTTATGAGATGCGCCCAACAAAAACCAAAAAAAAAATTTAACCCACAAATTTTCACGTACTTATATTAAAGGTAATGTGTATGTGAACGACAAACGTGTGTGAGCTTTCGCATATGTTCACATAACATATTAAATGTGCTTGTTTGGTGAGGGGTGACCAAACTCAGTGCAGAAGCTTGAGTTACACATTCATTGAAGGAGGTGTGTATATGTGTTGGTGCAGAGGTGCATGTGTGTGTGTTATTGTGTGTTGTGTGTGTATGTGCGCTACGATTTTCATTATTTTTCCAGTTATGCCTTTGATGCGCCGCCTCAGCCTCAATGCATGTCTCTGCCAATATATACTCTGCAGCTCTTTATATTCCTCCACAAAATTCGACGTCGTTGTTTTCTTCTTTCACCATAATTTTCTTCTTCTTCTTTTCTCCTTCTTCTTCTTCTTCTTCTTCGTTCTTTTCCCCGACATCATTACAACGATAATTAATAACATTTTTAGTGGGTGAACATTTCGGATGGCACGGGCGGCATTCAAAGCAAATAATCATTCATTTTTCTATGGGGTGCAATTATTAAAAATTAATATCAACAGTGTTGTTTGTTTACCAGTTGATGGTTAATTATTTAGACGCATTTGTCTCCTGCACTCCTCAGTGTACAACGTTGTTCAGTGTTTTCTACTTGATTCGGAATGCGTTCGTTATTGACTCGATGTGACAATTGTGAAGTGTAAATTGTGGTGTTACTGGCTCCGTGCAGGCAGCAATCGGTGAGTTTGTAAAATGATTCTTGATTGTATTAGCTAAATTTTCCGACAACAGTATTATGAATACATTTTAAAAGAATATTAATATTCAACGTTAATGAGTGAGTTTTGATTGTCCTACGTATATGAATAGAAAAAATTGAATATCGTTGCCGATGCAGCGACATCTACATTTGGGTAGCGTTTGTTTATGTTTTTTTTTTTTTTTTTTTGTGGAGTGTATGAGTCATGAAATCTTCGGAAAACAAACAATTGTTTCTGAACAATAGACGATCGCTACATCTTAAAGACGAGGTATTACGTTTTGCCGCCGGGTTTACGTTGTACTACAATGTATATTCCTAATTCATGATCAGTTACTCAGTCCTACTATTTATGATCACGTCTACATCATTGTGAAAGCGGCTTCAAATTGCGTGATTTTTAGATTTAATTAATGATAATTCTTAATTTTAAAAATAAAAGGCGTGATTAGAGTAAATCTCTCTAACATGTACTCTAGTAAATTTGAATGCATTTTTGTTGTAAAATTATTATATTATCGCTATTTTAGATATATACAAAGATTAATTGTATTTAATTAACAATCCACAATGTAAAGTATAAACATGAAACAGTCGGTAAAGTAATATCCGACGCTATTTTAACTTTAAAATAATAATTTAATTGTCGCCTTGTCTATTTTTTAGTGCGTAGTAAAAGGATGCAAAACATAAGATTACTTAAACCCGTGTCACAGTTAAACCAAGTTTTTGGAATCAGTCAAGTTTTTTCCACGAAGTGCGATTTTTTTCGCGGTTTATGAAGTTTGTTTATCTTGTTTGAAATATGCCTATTTTACTTACCGAAATCCTCAAAAAACGTATTTTCATAATCTACTTATTAAATAAAAGCCCTTGGAAAATACAAGTTTAAATTTTCTGCCTTGCTCCTTGAACTAAAAATAATATTATATATTTCTTGGATAATCTAAACGAAAATGAAGAGATTTTCCTGAAATTTTTTCCCAGCCATAAAATATCATAAGAAGACATGCACTTAGAATTCAGTATATATTGTGAGGTACTCATATATGATTTGCTTAATATACTTATTACTTACAACAATGTAGTGACAAGTGAGTAAAAGTATCTTAGTCGAATCTCCCATATGAGTTAACCTGTAGCCATTAATTTAAATTAGGATTTGTGTGAGAATATGCACAAACCCCGAAGATGATATTCAGCTCGTTTGGCGCGGTGGTGCTAGCGGTATACGGTACACCCCTCATATTCAGTTCATTGTGTATTATTTATGCGTTTTCATTTGGTCTCAGGTCTCGTAACGGTACTTTTTCACACACACACGTCATACATGTTTGTAATTTGTTTTAAACTTAATTATTATGTTGCGATTTCTTACTATGCGAGGTTTCTTTTGGATAAAGGGACACACAAAGAACACAAAATGAACAATTGAGAATATAAATTAATTATAAAATTTACATCGCCTTAAAAAAGCAGGTTGTGAATTTATTACGAATGCGTTCGAACTAGGAAACTGAACATAATATTCGTTTGGGAGTCTTTCTATGATGCCTGAATTAAACGGTTTGTCGGACGTTTGTTTTATGAAAATCCATCTCATAGTTTCCAGTAGACTAACTAGTTCAGCAGAGTTGTTCACCTCGGAAAAATACAATTTATGAAATCATCTGCATGACCTTGAAATATTTCTCAAATAACAATCAATCTTAAATTCGGTTTATCAAAAGGTTTTGCTCTTTAACGTTATTTTATTACTCACTCTCATTATTTTTAAGGCTAATAATTAAGCTTGCTATATTATATACTTACCGTTAGACTTTTCCGGTTTTCCCTTTTTAAAACAAACAAACCTGTTATTTTTACAATACTTTTTTTTTTCATTTCACACATAAAAAAATCAAAATTGAGTTTGCATTTTTACAATCCCAAAAACAAAGATTTGTCGCTCTAGACAAAAAGACTTACCATTTTTCAAAGACTTTGCTTTCCTTTCATTTCAAATTAATCATGAAAATTACCAAAAGATGGTACCATTACACAAAGCAAATTTGCCGAACGATTTTTTTAAGCGACTTTCTCTGCATTGGCATATTTAAAATGCAAAAAAGAAATGGAGAACTATAGGGAAAAATAAGTAAAATTGTTTTCTATACAGTCTGATAAAAAATATAAGCACTAATTACAAACTTTTAGAAGCCAGGAGCAGAAAAACGCCAGCTTCCAACACAACTTTACACACTGTGCTTAACACAGCATGCACGTGCTTAGATTGTGATGGGCGATGTCTGTGAAGTTGCGAAATAGAAGTGATTGATTGAATAATGGAAATGTGCGTTGAGATAAAAATAAAAATAATTTCATTTCAAATTAGACCTTTGGAGGTATTCCGATAATGTTTTGTTTGTGTGCCCCAATTTGTGGATGGGGTTGTGAGGATTGAGAAACAGCAGCTCGGATAGAAAATGTGTGTCATTGATTTGTTTTTATAGAAATGTTTACAGGTAAATGAAAGGGAATGATTATGCGTTCTGTAAATGCGGCGGTAGCTGAAGTTCTGAAAATTGATTAAAACTTTATATTCTCATTTTTTATAAATTGTAGCGATTTAGGATTAGTTCCTCTGTTCAAGATTGATAGAACATTTAAAATATAAACCCAATTAATATAAAAATTTTAAATTATTTAGAAATTAAATTAAAAAGCACATTTTAAAAAACTCTAAAAAACTGTTTTTATTCATATACAAATTAAGAAATAAAATAAAAGTTTTAAATTCCACGGGCACTCATTTAATTGTGACACAAAATATATAATAAATAATTGTTTCATCACAATTTGAATCAATTTCCGTGCGTCATAATTGTGGCATGCAAATTGTTCAAATTATTACTGTATCAGAAATAAAATGATTGATGACACTTTCTCTATAAACTATTATTATATTGTTGAATAAAGAACATCTAACGCACTCTCGCATAATGGGATTAGATAACATTAACACACCCTTGTGTGTTGGGAGTTATTATCACGCCATAAACTGCAAATATTTACCGATTATTTTCCACTAAACCTAACAAACCACATCGACATGCCCGGAACATCAAGTCAGTGTTTACTGGTTTTTGTGTGTGGCTTCACTCATTCCCATTTTAGGTTTTTTCAATAATGCATATTCTCTCATAACCCGCCCTTATTTTTCTTGATAGTCTGCAGTGCTCCCACAAATATTATGCACATTTTGTGCGTTTTGTTGTTTTAAAATAAACAAGGCTCCCCCTCCCCACTTTCCAGGTATTTATTCCACACAAATTTGTTTGATGATTACTTTTTTATGGGGTGTCCATTAAAAATGTGTATTCAGTTTTATGTTTCCAATAAATTGAGTTACGCCACGGTTTCGATTTGACCTGAAAGCAAATCAACAATTTTAGATAATTTTCTTAATGAATTTTGATTTAATTAAAAGTACATTTTACATGATGATTTAAAACAAAAATTGAATGGAAATATAATGGAGAGTTAAAATCTTTTTTTTTTAATTCCAGTAGATGTTGCACATTGTGATGATTTCTTCATTAAAACAAAATAGAAAGAAGATACGTTAAACTGTCTCACAAATCATTGTGCTTGCATCTGTAATAATTATGATAACGTGCTTCGAAATGTGCACCTCACGAAATATGCATAACCCATTGTTTTGATTTTGCGGATCAAAAACATTCATTGTCCTATTTCGTTGCGTATGCGCAAAAAGCCTGCCATAACATTCAGGATAATCTGAAAACATACTTCAAGCTACACAACTGCTTCCTGTGAATATATATCACAGAAAACTTTATTAAAATCTTAAACTTTTTCGGGTATATTCGGGGAAGCCAACCCTGCAAGAAGGCCAACCAAAAAAATAAGTAAGAAGGACTAAAAACTAAAAAGACGATGAAAAAATGGAAATAACCTCTAGTAAGTATGCAGACTCTCACACCGACACATTTACAGTTTCTTTAACATTTGTTTTTGCGTGTATAGAGGATATACTGCACATAAGTACATGCCTGGCCACCCGAAAATCCCCGGGAGTATTTTTTGCATCTCTCATACTCCCCCAGGCCCCAATTGGTGTGCTTCTGATCTCCTCCACTTTGTTTTCCAATATACATAGCGCTGCTATTCTTCATTCTTGGTTTTCATTCTTGCGCTTTTTCTTGAGAAGCTTGACAGCTGACATTCACAACTAACACTAGTGCACATAATATAATTTGTGCATGTATAATCCTCATGTGCACACATAACCTGACCCGTACCGCTCACTGTCCCTGCACTCTCGCCAACAGCCATTCTACCCACCACCCAAGCCGGTATTATTCAAGAAACTTTGTGTGTAGGGAAGGCAATTGACTTGCCCACCTCCACCCCCACAGGGCATGCATTTGCAAGATCATATGCATGCACATATCTTATAAACGTATCCTATGTAAAGTTTAATATGTTTGTTTATTTTGGTCCAGAAATTGAGCTTTTGATACCTATATACGTTGTTATTATATTAGAAGAGGAGGTTATGTCCTATGTAAACCAAAGACACAGGCACGCTGAACACCAAGATCTGCTTCACACGCACACACACATATTTATTCTTGAATCTTTTAAATACCTTAGTTGCAAGCACTTTGTATGCGTTTTTGCTGTCCTTTTTTTCCACACGAGATACGTGTAATTTACGACTCACATAATAAGTATGCAAACTTACTCGTTTTGTTGTCAGACAATGCATGCACAATACACGCCATTGAATGTGTGTATTCCATTTTTTATTGCCATAGCCCATTTTTCCACTATATTTATGGTAGAGGAAGAAAATATAAGCGATGACGTGTTGTTCCTCGGTCCTTCTATTGCATGCAAGTGTCTTGATCTTACAGCAGATCAGTTTTGGGATTACGAAATTTATGGTACTAGTCTAAGACACCAAGTTCTGTGTTATTTGTACGCTATATACAGTAGTCTACATAATAAATATAGAAACAGTGAGCGCGACCGGCGCAAAAGGCGGAAGGATGAATGTAAGAAGGCATTTTTCAAGTGAATCTTAAAACAATAATTTCTGAATAAATTTTGTTTTTGAATTATTCTTGTTGAAAAGAAAATTAAGAGCCCAGACACAATGTGAAAGTCTGCTCGTACAGCTACCCTCATTCGTCAAAATGGCAATGTGCGCGACGGAAATGAACAACACTCAGTTGGAGGCAGTGCTATATTATGTAGAGAACACGGATGATGCTGGGAAAAAGGGAATGAGATTGCGTACAGGAAATAAAGCCAACTTTTTTTGCATCTTCCCTTTGCGGTTTCGCTCTTATAAGACGTGAAATATATAATATATAAATGCGATGAGAAACGTGCACTTTTAAAGCGCCAGACGCCGGATTGTGGGTGTTGGTATATAATCAAGCAACTTTTGGGTGAGTGGTGTCATTTGTGAACAATGTGCACCAGCCATCTTGACCAAATGCATCTTGTGTCTTTTGTTTGTTAGACGGGGATTTAGAGTGGCGCAGTTTGGTACAACTCTGCGAGGGGTTCGGTTGTTCACACAGATTGCACGGGCATGGGACTTCATTGTTTTGTTGAGTTGCTGCGCTTTAAATGAAGTGCTGGCATTTTCTTGAACACAATTGCATATTTTATGACATCTGAAAACGCAATAACTGTTTGTTTCTAAGGTAAGAATAATGGGGCAGAGCTGGTTAGATTTATTTATTTAAATTTAACACCTTTTATTATTTCTTTAAGAATATTGCACTCCTTATGGTTGTCATTTTGAGTGAGGCCATGAAAACGACGAAATACTTTTAAATTAGTTTAAACAGTTCTGGCTTTTAACATTTTTTATATGATCAATTTTAAAGGGTGTTTAAAGAATCACCAAACGATACTTTCTGCATCATTAGATTTTTTCTTTACAATTTACCTAGGCTTTGAAAATTTGCTGAAATTTCTTTATAAAACAAATTTTTAGAGACATTATGACTTCAAAAGTCTTATGCCTTTGAGATCTCACCATTTCCAAAATAGGATCTCAAATGATCTCAATTTTTGAGGATGTCAGAAGAATCGCCAAAGGAAACTTTCTGAATCATTAGATATTTTCTTAAAAATTTACCTTGGCTTTGAAAATTTGCTGAAATTTCTTTATAAAACAAATTTTTATAGAAATTATGACTTCAAATTTTTTTTTCCTTTGAGATCTCACCATTTCCAAAATAGGACCTCAAATGATCTCAATTTTTGAGGATGTCAGAAGAATCACCAAAGGAAACTTTTATGCATCATTTGATTTTTTCTTAAAAATTTACCTAGGCTTTGAAAATTTGCTGAAATTTTTTTAAATAGACAATTTTTGGAGAAATTATGAACTTTAAAGGTTTTTTTCCTTTGAGATCTCACCATTTCTAAAATAGGATCTCAAATGATCTCAATTTTTGAGGATGTCAGAAAAATCACCAAAGGAAACTTTCTGCTTCATTAGATTTTTTCTTAAAAATTTACCTAGGCTTTGAAAATTTGCTGAAATTTCTTTAAATAGCCAATTTTTAGAGAAATTATGACTTCAAAAGTCTTATGCCTTTGAGATCTCACCATTTCCAAAATAGAATCTCAAATGATCTCAATTTTTAAGGATGTCACAAAAATCACCAAAGGATTCTTTCTGCATCATTAGATTTTTTCTTTAAAATTTTCCTAGCCTTTAAAAATTCACTAGACATATCTGATAAATTAAATGTAGCCACCGATATTGGCTTAAGAACTTGCAATGACATCAGATTGTAGTGGGAATTGCTAATTTCTTTACATTATTAATAATCATCACAAATACCTGAATCTTGTGGGTATCACCTACCATGTGCACGCACGAATTGATCATTTGCAGTAATTTCTAACTTATAATGACGATGCATTACTTTAAATTTCAAAAGCACAAAATTCTCTTTATATACCCACTGGCTTATTGTATAAAGTGTACGCAGTGCGCGCTATTCACCATTTTCTCATTAATTTCATGCGAAACGGCATTTTACTTTTTGCTATTTTTCATTTTGACAACCCCACACATAACAGTTAATTTCCACAAAAGCACGCAACTTGTTCCACAACGCCTCGCGGAATGACGGTGTTTATTTTTTGGCATTATATGGCGAGGTGGATTGGAGTGTCAGAGGGGAACGGGGGCGAGAGAGAGTGTATGTGCAGGTTCCCAACACACAGCACGCCACCATTTTCCCTACCATCCACGCCGCACAATCTAGAGCTGACTCATTCCGGCGCCTCCCTAAACAAACCATAACCAACCGCCACACACTGGTATGAAATAAATGGTGACTGCAAGCTATGCGAAAAATGTGTAATGGTGCCATTTTTGCCAACTTCAAATTGCTAAAAGTTCTCAACCGGCTTTTATATAGCCAATATAGAGAGATAAGAAAATGGGCAAAAACTTTTGCCATACTAAAATGCTCATTGCTCACTGCTCTGGGGCTCTGCCCCTCCAGATTACTGCAGTGGTTACACAATTCAAATTACTACTCAAACACACACACACACACACACACACACACACACACACACACACACACACACACACACACACACACACACACATATATAAAACAACATGTTCATTGTTCATTATGAATCGCTTAAAATAATGCATTCTCAGAGTGAAGAAAAAAACGTACGTATTTTATAATGCTTGCAATTTTGTCAACGTTGATGTGTTATGCTTGTGTCTGGTTTTTTTTCGTTCACACTCAAATGCCAATTTCGATTGTAATACTAATACACTTTAACAGTTCTTCAAGGAGTTATGTAAATTGATTAAGTTATTGTCTATTTTCATTTTAAGTTGCAGCAATTTAGTCTGCAAACGTTTCAAGGCAAAATTATTGCTTTGACAAAACTTTAAACATTATTTCTATCACTTATCAATTTTCGGAATTAAAATCTCCGAAATTGTATCCAAATCTAAGAAAACCTTTCATAAAATATGAAATATATATTTTTTAACTCTAACTGCGCTTGAATTAAGCTTTATCTTTATTTTAAGATCAACAGCTAGCTCAATAAATAGGAAGCTGTCAAATATGGTAAAAAGCGGAGTAGGTAATGTGACTAATACTCCTAAGAACCTATAGTTTGTAAAATGACACCAATCAAAAACAACGAAAATGAAACTTTACCCGCAACATCAGTAATGCTTGCGAAGTTTAAAAAAAAGTCAGCTTCTATATATAGCACCCGTAATTCACAATTTACGGCCCAATTTAGGAAAACTTCACGACATACGAGAGTCAAATCACATAACATAATACCTGAGGATGTCATAGTGGGTCAAAATCCAAATGATTATGAAAATATTCAAACATATAAAAAATAACATAAAATCCTGCATCAAAGTACATCAATTCCAATTTATAAATGGCTCTTATGTTAGGCGTATTTTGCATTTGAATTTTAACACTTTGGGAGCAAGGAGATAAATGCACGTCAGCCATCAATGGGTGATGGTTAAGTTAACATGAAATGCAGAATATTTCGTAAAATATGCATGTTATGTGTACACAGTTGACAGAATACGAATGAGAAGCAACAGTTTTGCTTCCAGGTACATAGAATAAGTACTCTCATATAGAATGATTAAGGGCATTCAAATTCAGTTGCAGCTGCAGTGTTCATGTCGTTAGTTTACTGGCAAATAACTCGAAATTTGCCTAAGTTTACTGTTTGCTTAAATTACTACATCACGCTGAACGCGATGATAAAGATTTCCCAATAGCTTTTGGGTCTTACGTCTTTCTGTTGAAAGTGTTGCACATAATTTCTAAGATTTAGAAAGCATGCACAATTAAAAAAGTCCCTAGTTTTGCAAAAATGTGATGGGCAACCAATTCGGGATTTGCGTTTCAATAATTTTTGCATCCTTAAAATTAATGTTACGCGAATAGCTCGTAGAAGAGTGCCTAAGGCGACATCAATTGATTCATCAAATAATTGAGAATGGATTTAGGAGCCCAATTAGTTTTCACTTGAATGGTATAAAGCAAAACAACGAGTATTATCGATTATTTGGACGTATACAAACGCTTCGCTGTTATTGACAGATTGATGTCTCACATAAGGCAACAATTGTTTAAAACAATATGACGTAATATCCAAAATTAATGAACAATTAACAACCTATAAGGAAGTTGCAAAAAAAAAACCTTATTACAATGTCATACGCGAAATAACAAAAGCAACAATGAATGTTATGCAATAAATTGAGGAAACACCGTATAAAAAGCGTATAACATGTGTAAAACGAAATAATCCTACACACCAAGCCAATTATTATTACATTTTGCTGCGGGTACGTTTCCCCTAGTTTTCTCATACTATGTTTTGCTGGCACATATGTTAGAATTAAATTTTTTTTATTGCTCGCATGCGGGCTGACAACACGATGGAGCCCACACCCAAACGCCTGACCAATGGCGGTCATTTAGAGGTTTATGTTCAGTGATTCGGTTGACACGGTGGGGTGACTTTTTTTTCTTTTTATTCACTCCACGAACTCAGTGGTTGGTTGAAGATTTATTGTTATTCTTTTTTTCGTGTCCTTTTATGAACTGTTTTTAATTCATGTATGACTTGTACGCAGAATGCTAGTTGTTCCACGAAAAATTTTAGCAGTGGAGAAATATGTTGAGACACCTCCTTCAAGGACAAATTATTGTGACCAAAAGTGTTTGCATGATTGCTCGAAAACGAGTTCAACGATTTTATTCATAATATTTTTACGTGCTATATTTAAATAAATATTTAATAAAAAATGGAATTTAATATTGACCGCATTTAATTTTATTGCTATGATTTATGATGAATTCTTTGAATTCCATTTTCCATGCTCCCACACTTTGATGTAAAAAACCCATCTTTAAATTTTCCTTAAGAACTAGATATTATGTTAGTTGAATTTTGAATCTCTAATTTTGATTATAATATTTAATGTATAACTAATAAATTGTGCAGCATCAATTATGAAGAATTTTATCTAAAAATCATTCAATTTTGATTTAAAATCAAGTTCATTCGCATTACACTTTAATGAAATCCTTTAAAAAAAGGGATCCACATAGCAAGATGCGCCATAAAACGTGCTCGTAACTCGATGGCTCAAATGTGCATTATTTTATATTATTTATAGATAATACCGTAAACTGGTACATTATGGACAAGAAAATGTGTTGTAATACGGTATAAATATAAACGCAAATCCATCTACAAAGCAAATTATAATATCGAACGAGGCACAGGCCCGTCCCACCTGCCACCCACCTCCTCGAACAAAGCATCACACTCGCAACACAGCAGATGTAAATGGAAGGAGGCACTTTTGTTGCCCTTTTTTACAGCTCCGTATATTTGCTTCTTAAATTTTATGCCACATATTTCGTTTTAATTTTTACCATCCTCTTGGCTGTTAATATTCTTTTTATCCTTTTATACTGCACATGAAACCAGTCACAAAGACACACACACACACACACACACACATTCAAGAATCTCATCCACTTCCACGATGCAGCATTATAAAATACATATTATAGCGTTAATATAATATCTGCATGATAACGGCAAATATGCATATATAAATAAATATGTATATGTATAACATATAAATCCTTGAAAGCACACACATAAATAAATGTGAAAACTTTTTGTTCTGGCTCTCGCTACCGTTTTCGTCTTCTTTTTTTGTTGCTTTCGCTTTGCTTTGCTTTTTCTCTCTCTTAATTTTTTTTTGCCATTCGCTTTTTGTTATTTTATTTTAAATATACATATTATGTATTTACATTCTTATTCACAATCCTCTTCCACCCCCACCCCGATTCCACCCATTCCACGCAGCCAGCCAGATGTATCTGTAATATGTATTTCATGGCGGAAAATAGCATCCCATCGGCTTTTCTACAACATCTTTCTTGTAGCCTTTGGAAAATTCTACATTCTCAAATGCATGAGCATAATATACACTTTAAGCAAACGCACACACACACACACACACACACGTACCATCGTACAGTCCCCACAACAAAAAAATACAACATTAAATTGTGAACTAAAGGCGAGCTGGATATAAGTAAGAAAAAAGCGAACCAGAATCCCTCCCTATACACATTATACCCACACAAAACTTACTGTATTATATTATACTTCATGAAAAGAAGGCAAACCGGTATAATATAATATTCAGACATAAAATCCGCATACACCCCCATAAATATAATATATGTTGTTGTACATTTTCGGGACGACGACGACGACGATGACGAAGATGAAGAAAAAAGCCAACGCCATCTCCAAAGCCATAATGTCTTCGCACTCACCCCCCCCCCCCCCAGTTTGATACAACCCACCGCCACCCCCACAGCAGCTCCGCACACTCAAACCCTTATGCCCATGTATGTAAATACATAAAATTTCACCAAAGCAATTTATTCTTTAGATTTTTTGTTTTTCTTTTTTGTCTCCTCTGTGCAGTATTCTTCGACTTTTTCTTAGCACACCAGAGACCTGATTTAGATTTCTTGATGAGACGATTGCGAGAGGGTGGTTTCGCCATGTTTTTATTTTATTATATTCCTTTGCACGCCACAGAATAGGTACATTGTATGCAAGCATATATTCTGTATTAGCCGTACGAGTGTACACTGTACACATTTACATATAGATAGGAAAACCTTTTATGACGAAGAGTATTTTATATTCTTTTTGGCATTTTTGTGTGCGACACATTTGGGAGGAGTAGAATGTGTTGTTGCAAGTTTTGGGTGGATGCGGTATAGGATGACAGTCGCCACCACGACTTGATTATGCCTTCGAAATTATTGAAGATAGGCATAATAATAATAATAATAATGGTGGGGGTAAGAGGGTTGGTTGGGGGTGTAAGTCGCTTTCCAGCAATGGGCAGAAGATACTTAAAAAAAAAAAAAAATGTATGAAAATGAACTGAACAAAAAACATCAAAAACAAATGAGAAAAGTAGGAGGATGGAAAAACGACGAAATCGTACAACTGGGCTCCTCCAATTGCGGTGAAACAGATTTTTGTTTTTTTTTATTATTTAATACGACGCGGCGCGGGCGGTTGCTTGGTCGATATGAATTCTCCGTCTAAATAAGAAGAGGGTGCACACATAAAAGCACACAACCATCTACCTCGTGCACACACACCGACATAAACATATTCCACCGAGAAGGAGCAACAATACACGTATAGTCATTTGCACAAGGAATGTTAAGAATAATACGAATATCACACGGCTATCACTCCCACCACAAATTCATCTCTTTCTATAGTCTATACAATGCGGCGAAGAAGTGATGGTGGTGGTGGAATCAATGGGTTAAGTCGTCGCCATACCCTAGTATGTACAATGTACATAACATTTTGCTAACATTGTGTACGTCACGTTGTGCAGCTATATACTGCTGGGGGAAGTGGGGGGGGGGGCTAGGTTGGGGTGTGGGGTAAGCTTTTTGGATGTGGGTGCGAAAGAAAAGTGTTTTTTGTGTTGGCTTATACACATTTTTTGAATGCACAGCGAGAGGAGTGAGCGGGAAATGGTCGGGACTCGCTTGGGATAGAAATAGCATGGCATGGCATGGCTGTGGAGTGGCGTGGACTGCCTTTAGATGGTTAGTTAAAAAAGACGAGAAGTCTTATGCAAAATACGAAAAATAAGGATTTTATCGTTAAGGGACTGGATTGTGTTTGTGTTAATGTATATTCGTGTGTATGTTTTGGGGATGGGCAGAAGACTATGCTAATGTATAGGAAAAATGTTAAGGACGTAGGTAGGTGGTGGGGTTCTCTCTGTACATAGGGAATGCTTGCGTTGCCGTGAGGGCAACAAAATATTTTCATGGTGACGGTGTAGAAAAGTATGTGTATTGATTTTGTCGTCTCATCCGTTTCTTTTTAATTTTGTTATTTATGCTGTGAAATGAACATAATAAATACGAAAGGGAATAAACTAATTAAAAACGTTGCCATTTAACCCTAAATTTGTAATTAAAATCATTTATTGAAGTGGACGTATTTTCTCAAACTATTTTTCATTAATTTTCAAACCATTATATTTAAAATTAAATTTATTATCGATTATGTTGTTGACAATCCATAACTACACCGACATTATGATGCACATCTGAAGTATAAAAATCTAAACGAACATGCATGTGTGTGTGGGAATCAATCACGCTAAAACTGTTGCTACGACATTTTAAACAGGGATAAGATTCTGGATGTAAAATAGGCATATTTAAATGCGAAAACTGCGAGAAAAATCGCGAAAAAATAACTACAAACACGAAAAAAATTTAATTCCGACGTGTTGTTTCCGAGAAACGCACGAGTTTCTCCGATAGTTTTTAACGCACGAATTAATTTGTTAAACTTTATAGACAAATATTTTATTAAAATTAAAAATTATTTAAAAAACTCGTAAACAAAAAGAGGAACCCCCTAAATCCTTAAAAATAAAATATTCTATTTGGGTTTTATATGTATCCACTATTCATGTAAAGATAACTCAAAACAATCGGGGCTAAAACCATTGGTCGATTACAAATGTTTTGTTTAAATTCTCAAATAATTCACATCCCACAAATAAATCCCAATACATTCGGATTAATCGAGTTAAATTAAATAAATCAGACGCAAATAATGTTTTCCGTATTAAAAAAATACCGAAAACATCGAAGCAAAAAAATAACAAACAGCAATGAATATCTGCAATTCATTGCAGTGTGTAAATTGTGCATTTGCATGACGTTGACTAGCTTTCGACCCATCCCCCACCCTTTTAAACACCAATTCACATTTAACACTATCTCTGCATTTATGATTAATTCCGCTTTTATCATTATCAATTCCTTTATTTATTTCGTTAATTTGTTTCAGTGATAAATCATTTTGTGTAATTACAGTCCATTGTGTTTCATTCGCTCGCGCATTTATATGATTAAACACAACACATTCAGACACACTGCAGTTGAGGTCGTTCGACAATATAATGGCCGTTGACCACCACTCACCATTCCCCAAAAGTGCATGGTTGCGTTATTTGCAGTGTTCGATTTCGTGGACAATGGAAATGGAACACCAAACAAAACAAAAACAGAAAGGTCGCATTCCATTAATGATACGCAACGTCACATTTATTTGTCAATAAAAATTAAGCTGTCAGAAAGTGTGATGAAATTTGCAATTTGGTGAATTATCATTATAATATTATATGTTATTTAATCAACGTATGCAGCCCATTACAATGTTTTGTTGATTCCTATCTGCATAAACAAATTAAAACCACAAGACAGTTTCTGAGATATAATATTTGCATTTTAAAGCCAACATTGTTTAACCATTGTTTGATTTAAATTTATTATTATTGAAAGTTTTGTTCTCTGCGAAATTTTTTTTTTTTCGTTTTGATAATTAAATTCCCAAAATAAAAATTCAATTTCTAATTTAATTTGATTTATTTTAAGTTGAGCTGATGTTCCAAAATGATTCTAAAATGGCCGCATAGAATCCGTTTTCCATAAACAGGTCAGCATCGCAATATGGTGGCGGTTTACGAATACAACTTGTGTGCTATATTAATTGATTAAGACCACCCTCATAGCCGATTTTTGTTACGTTCCGCTCTGGCAGTCATTTATTTTGCTTTGTAAACTATTACCATGGCCATTGTTGTGACAAACGAGGGTTGCCTGTGCAATGAGGATGAAATGACTAGCCTCAAACTAGAATGCCTGTATATCAGCAAACATTGTACTGTAATGAGGGTGGCTTTTATACGCGCAGGCGATTGAAATGATCGCCATACTAGTACCATATTTAAATGATTATAAGTATTGCAAGTTATATTTTTAATGGCGTACTGCTTTGTGTGAGAATTTTGGATTTTTTAATATTTCATACTCTAGGAGTTTTTTTTTTTGTAACATTGCAATAAATGTTTGACTTCTCAGCAGTTACCAAACTCAAAGATTAGCTTCACAATTGGTGAACAAACATATTTTGTAACTTAGACTTTTTGGACACAATTAACAAAGAAACTATTTAACTTAACTTCAAAACACTGAAATGCATTATTTGAACTAAAAACTAAAAAAAAAACACCAAATAAATTGAAGCAGTAAATGTGAATCACTCAAGGGATAAATGAAAACTGACCAATAAATTCGAAATACACATAATATCAGCTCTCTAAATCAAAGAACAACAAAAAAAAAATCACCCCGCTCACAATGTATTAAGTTTAAACAAACTTTTAGCTACACACGACATGGTCACGTTGCAATAACTAATGTGCCACCACTGCAGGCTCTTCAAGGAGCGCAATGTGGCAATGACCTCTACAACGCTGATTTCGGACGCAACGCGTATTAAATATGATGTGTTACAATAGGGGTGGTCAGCTTGCGATAAATATGCAGCCCTTTAGCGTGTGAGCAGATTTGCACGAGCGCGGATTGACCCCTATCACTCATTGTACACAACCGGTTTTAAAGCCGACATACCGGTCATTTCATTACGTCTCTGACTATGCATAATGAATATGGGTTTACAGTTAAACGCAGCGCGGCAGCGTGCTTGTGCATTGGGGTGATGCCGAGATGACCTTCAATGCAATAACTGTTCAAATACTTTAGAGTCCGCAAGTAAAACCCCTCATATGACAAATTTTATTGCCCAAAAATAATCGATTCTACTTACATTTAAACAGTTAGTACTGAAATGGGAATTGTAATTTATTCAACAAAAAAAATGAGTTTAAAATTGAACTGCAATAACAGCAAAGATTTTTTACCAACAGTACCGTTGTGTCATTTTAATGCATCCTGCACACAAAATAATAAACAAAAGCCATCACATTTTATCAGATTTCATTAGAGAAAACGGTACCATTCAATATTTAACTAAGCCGCTGTTACAGAACGTTTTTATATTATTCTTTGTGGTCAGCGCATCTTCATATAACAATAAAACTGTTATGAGAACATCTGCTGAAAAATACAAAATACCGACCAGTAGAACTACTGACAAAATAAACAATTAAATTGTTTTTTTTTTTTTTTAAATAAGACGAAACACTGCCTGCTATGAATGTAAGGACCATATTGTGACTGGCACGATGTACATATAAGCGGTTGACTTCCTTATTTCTTAATGACAAAGATTTAATATTAATGCGGGAAATACTCCTTCCCATATCACATATGTGAGGCCAAGGACGTCGAGAATACAATAAAACAAATACCCCGTACATTGGGTTGCGGACACCGTTATTATTTATTTTCACATAATACCGTTGATGCACCGTTCGATTTACCGTCGCGGTATGGCCGTGGTTGTATCGCGTGCATCGTCTGGCCTTAACCATAACCATTTACATAATAATATTGCCTTTATTTAATTACTGTGAAAATAATAAAAATAAGTGGAAAAACATCCATTTAAAATTTTTGTGAAAAGCATTACAAAAAAACAAACGGTGTTTGGGGGCACGAAAAAAAATGTCATTAGGGGAATGAACGGACAACCACACTAAGCAGTCCGTAAGCAGCATTGATTTAGATGTGTCCTTTTGTGTTTGTCTTCACCACATTTTTAACTTCGGTTCATTCCCTTAACTGCTTTTTATATATTTTTTTTAATTAACCCTTATGGTTGACTCTCTATTACACGCCGTTCACATGTTCGTATTTATGTTTAACATATCCAGTGTTTTTTTTTTGTTGTTTATACAACTCAACTGGCAATGTCCTTTGCTGTTAATTTAAATTGCGGCCAATCTGTTGAGTTTAATGAGGGTGACGTCCACTCTATGGCATTGGTTGTCCACCGCACCAAGAAGATCGATCCTGCACGCTCAAAATATATTATATGTTGCACGAAAGCGTAGCGCACAGCGGAAAAAAATTGCGTGCTCACACACACGCAACAGGGAAGGGAGTGAATGTCCAAAGAAAGCAAGCAACAAAAATCTCTTTCATTTAATGTGTTGGTTTATATGTGGGGGAGGGATGCAGCATGCATGCATGTGTGGCGGTGGTGTTGCTGGCAAAATTTCCACATATGCGAAATTCGGGTGGAAAAGCGAATAAACGCGTCAAATAAACGGAAACAATGTATGAGGCATGGACGGATGTGCACGCAAACAGATAAAAAGCGGTGGTCAGAGAAATTTCACGAATAGGTTTCTGGTTATGGGCTTCCCACAGCCATTACCGCTAAATGTGGAAAGAATTCATTTACACACTGCGAGATATGCGGGAATTTTTTTTATTCGGTGCTTATGGACGACTATACGGACAAACCCTTTTGCGTTTTTTCTGTCGTTTCTTTTTTAATCCCGTTTTTTGTGTTGCTTTTTTCTGTGAGTGTTTTTTTTTTTTTTGGAAGCGGGAATTTATCAAAGACCTAACAACATTTCGTAGATATATGTGGCTGGGAAACAAACTGTTGCGTTCGTTTTGGTCGTTGCCACAATTGCTAATCACATATTTCCCACACATGTGATGTGCGTGTTTGAGGGAGAGTTCTTGTTAATGTTAAATGTTTATTTTACATCCAACACACTGCTTGATGCTGGGCATTTTTTTGACATCCTTTTAATTTCTTTTTTCAAATGCATTTCTCTTAATTGACTTTGCCTATTTGTTGATTAAAATTTTTAACGCAACATTTAATTTGGTATGAGGGGAAAAATGACTCTGCTCGAGAGGCTGTTGCTTGTTTAAGGAAATCTAAACGGCTTTTTATTTAGCAAGAACTTTATTATTGCCAAGATGTTTTTTTCTGCTGAACTTCAGGCTGCTTTTTTTATATTTTATTAAGTATCTACTTTAAACCGACTTTAAATCAACATTAAAAAATTATCAAAGTCAAAAGCTTTTTTTAATTTATATACGACCCCAAGGGCATATAGAAATATTTGTAATCCGACTTTTTTCGGAAAAAAAGTTGATGATGCAGAAACTCGTTTTGACAACCCCTGAGTCCAAAAAAGTGGCCTAGAAAAAATGTGTAAAAGTACGTCCGTACGCTGTACGCCGTACGCTGTTCGCCGTACGCCGTACTATAGAAAAATGGTCGAAAAAAAAAACTTCTAAACTACTGGACCGATTTGTATGAAATTTTTTTGTAAACTATTAAACAAAAATATAAGAATAGGATCTTCGATTTTTCGAGGTCAGATCCTTCAAGGTCAAGTTATTGACAAAAGAATTTTTTTTCGTATAGGGGCTCAAAAATGGGTTCTACGATTTTTTTCATTTCCACAACAATTAATCTTCAAGATATCTTAAACAAAACTGCATATATCCTATATCCAGCTAGATGCTCCTTCTGGCGAAAAAGGGGGTGGACAAGGACAAACCCCACTTTTCTATCTCAGCCACCTTGCACAATATCAAAAAAATTCTCGCAGATTATTGTAGGATAAAATCAGATAAGAAAATTTGCGAAACATTTCAAGGTCAAAATCGAAAAATTCAAGGTCAAATTTTTTATATCTCAGCAACCTTTAATATTTTTTTAATTTTTTTTTCACATTATTATAGGCTTAAATGAGACAAAAAAACTTGCTGAACATTTCAAGGTCGAAATCGGAAATTTCAAGGTTCGACGTACGGCGTACGGAGCACGTATCTCAGAAACCCTAAATATTTTTGAATTTTTTTTTTCACATTATTGTAGGAATAAATAAAATAAGAAAACTTGCAGAACATTTCAAGGTCAAATTTTGAAAACTCAAGGTCATATTTTTATAATGAAAATGTTTAATTCAAATACTATGTGTTTTAGGGTACTATGATGTTCTACATTATTGATAATCTCAATAAAAGTACCAATTTTGGACAAAAATCAAGGTCAAAATTAAGAAATTTCAAGGTCAAATTTTTCATATCTCCGAAAAGCTTTATTAAAATGTATTTAAGCAGCAGTTGTATATAAATTCACACCTCGCATTCCCTGCGATGTAGTTTTTTTTTGTCTATGTCACATAAAAGGAGTCAAGAAAAAAGTAACGATATTGTAACTGCAGTTGGTGGCAATTATATAAATAATTTTCTCTAGCTATCTCTCCTAAAATAATTATTTTATTCAAATATTTCCGCATGTATTTACTGCACTCACTAGTTTGTGCATGCAAATTCAATACACAAACTTCAATATAAAATGTTGTAGTTAATTGATCACGTAAAACGAAACTTGCACACAAAACAAGCATAACATTGTGAAGTAGTTCGCTTTGAAGTTGCAACATGCCACAAGCATTCATCAATTGCATTCAAGTTTAAACACCGCACACACACTCACGCATGCACGTCATGAAAAACAGTAATTGCACAATGCACAGTGCTGTGTGAATTGTGCTATGGCCAATGTGTTTATAAAACAACGAGGCAAGTGTCCAGCACACAACTTACGCAGTAATAATTTGTAAATTTATTGCTCAAAAGCGATCAAACAGCGTGGTACTCTACCCGTAAAACACGCGTTCTTTTTCTAGAACACTTTTATGCAGTCATTAATTAGTACTTTAAAATTAATAGGTCCTTTTTATGACTAAAATACAAAAGCGTTTTCTTACAATAAATTATATAATTTAAAGGAACACTCATTTAATTTAAATCACACATTTATTTTAAACGAATGTTCCATTCCTCCCTCTTGTCAGCCCCCGCAAAAAATTATTATTTATGTAAAGTCATGCCCCCCCAATGTATAGGTGTTTGTATTTGAAATTACTTTATACTAAATATGCGTTGCATAGCGATGTATGGCTCTTCCATTTGGAGTCCCATTTCGTACAAAAACATAAACGACAATATAACCCCTTTATCCTCACATGTAATTCATGTGAAGTAAGTCGCCCTCAACATCCATTCATGACGCTCGTATATGTAATGTAATGAATTAAAATTTAATGTAAGTAACAATGAACAATTTTCCAGAGGGTACTATTTTTTCAATGATTTATTATTCCCAGATTAGGGAAAGTCTATACCTAACAAAGACGTTGTCAGTGTGAGCAAAGGAGCCGCGCTGTAAATGGATAAGAATATACTCGTTCCATTAGGGGAGGAAAAAAAAATGCGACTGATGAGTGCTCCTTTTTCTTACATAAAAATACATTTTCGGTGTGTGGGTGTCAGTGGGTGGGTGTGTTGTTTTGTGTTGGTGCTCGCTTGTGTGTGGTAAAAAATTTGATTGCGTTTTTCTGCGTAAACCCATTTATTTTCATTTTCGCCCATCCCCACAGACCCCCTCAGCAACTTCATTAACTGCAGCACCATAATTCTTCTCCACATGCGAAGATGAAATGAGACATGGCGTGTGTGTGTGTGTTAGTGTGTGCACATGTGGTTTTAATAAACGTACGCCGTACGTACCTAAAAAGTGTAAAACTGCGCGGGAGATGCGATAAGAAACGAAATGATTTGGCAGGACAACCAACAAGACGCCACATATAAAAGTTGTTTTGTAAAAGCACTGATCCCGTCTCAGCTACTGCGTGCAATATCATGACACATGATTAAAATATATGTTTTTGTGAACTTCTACTGATACGAGTATATACATGAGTTGGGTGAGTGCAAAAAGGAAATTTGATTTCAGAAAACCATTAATAAAAATGATAAATCTTGATTGGGTTTCATATAATTTATCAAATTATTCATTTTCAATTTATTTTATTTTACAAACATATTTCACAAACATTGATCACTTTTTTGATTGACCTTGAAAATGAGGTGGTCTATTTGTTGATTGCGTATCAAATTTGGTAATATTTTTATTTAAAAATCGCTTTAAGTGTTTTCGCTTTTAAAAATTCACTGAACTTTAAAAATTCCCAAAACTTTTTGAATATTTTCTGTGAGCTAGAGTGTTGAGTTTAACCATGAAGATTGAGATTTTTTCCAACTTTATATGGATATCTATCTCCTTAAAAAAAACTTAGAAACAGTTTTTTAACAATTCTGCATCAAAATTTTGACAAAAACCGAAAGTTAAATTTTTGGCCCCAAAATTGAAAATGAAGCAAGGAGTACCTTGGATGTTTTTCGGCCAAAAAAAAAAATTCTACAATTCTGTATCAATAATGCTGATTTTTTTATTGTAGTTTTAAATGGTGATGGTAACACTTTCTGCATACTTAGATTTCAAAAAAATAATGGACTTTTTCTTCGAAATTATTTTGTATAATCAATTTTTAGTTGGAAAAAATGTGTAATGTGAAGTAAAAGAAAATATATTTGTCCTATCTAAACTAAAAATACAATACTTACATAAAAAACAGCCTTCTGCGGGGGAATTAAAATAACTATATGGACATTTAAAAAAAAAAGTAATACAACTACACTTTGTAACTGTACAAAATACAAAAAAAATTTAAAAAATAATATAAATGTGTGTTGAAAAGAAAAATAATCAATTAATATACTATATATATATTATACACCTTTATAAGTTAATAATTATGTAATAAATGTGAAAACAATAAAGGAACTCCCATCCCTGGAGTGTGTAAAATGAAAGAAATGAGACTTTTTCATTTCTCCATTTATTTTTCAGCAGACATTTTAAATTTTCTTTGAAGGTTTTTTTTAGGTTTTGAGAGTGTTTAAAACTGAATGGTTGTTTTTCAGACCGAAGCATTAAATGGAATTTTAAAATATATGGTAAGTTGAGCAGCTAAGAAAATATTGAGTCCTAAATACAGGGTTAACGTTCCATAAAATATAAAAGTTTGTTGTCCGAAAAAACTCAATTTCTATGAAATAAATTTATACCGTTATTTTATTCTTAATCCCCAATTTATAAGCTTCATTTTCTGATCAAACATTTTTGCAATATCTCTTAAAATGTGCTTTTAGGGGAATTTCCACATGTTTAAATTAAAGAAGAAGAAATTTCCCCCATAGTTTTTGAGTGAAACTACAAGCAAGCAGAAAACTCAATAAATAACCACTCAAAAAGTTTAACTCAAAATTTCACTCATTGAAATTGAGTGGGTTGTCCTGCTAGATTCTGCTGATTCCTGGTAGCCTGGTAGAATATTTGTAAAATTGCTCAATTATTTGCAAAAATTTCATGAGGGGAAGTCAACTTTTTGATACTTTTGAGTGCTTTTCTTTAAAAACCGCGTAGAAAGCGCATTTTAAGAGATATTGCAAAAATGTTTGAACAGAAAATGAAGCTTATAAATTAGGGATTAAGAAAAAAATAACGGTATAAATTTATTTCATAGAAATTGAGTGTTTTCGGACAACAAACTTTAATATTTTATGGAACGTTAACCCTGTATTTAGGACTCAATATTTTCTTAGCTGCTCAACTTACCATATATTTTAAAATTCCATTTAATGCTTCGGTCTGAAAAACAACCATTCAGTTTTAAACACTCTCAAAACCTAAACAAAACCTTCAAAGAAAATTTAAAATGTCTGCAATAAAATTCTGAAAAATAAATGGAGAACTGAAACTAAAATTTAAAAAAAAGTCTCATTTCTTTCATTTTACACACTCCAGGGATAGGAGTTCCTTTATTATTATTTCACATTTATTACATAATTATTAACTTATAAAGGTGTATAATATATATATAGTATATTTATTGATTATTTTTCTTTTCAACACACATTTATATTTTTTTTTTTTGTATTTTGTACAGTTACATAGTGTAGTTGTATAACTTTTTTTTGAAATGTCCATATAGTTATTTTAATTCCCCCGTAGAAGGCTGCTTTTTATGTAAGTATTGTATTTTTAGTTTAGATAGGACAAATATATTTTCTTTTATTTCACATTACACATTTTTACCATGAAGATTGATATTTTTTCCAACTTTATATGGATCTTTTTCCTAGAATTCCTTAGAATAAGATTTTTAACATTTCTGCATCAACAAGAAAGAATAACGAAAGTTGAATTTTTGGCCCCAAAATTGAAAATGAAGCAAGGGACCCCTTGGATGTTTTTCGGCCAAAAAAATGTTTCTACAATTCTGTATCAATAATGCTGATTTTTTAATTGGGGTTTTAAATGGTGATTGTAACACTTAAATTATTTTATGATTTTTGTGAACTAAAATGATAAATCGGACTTTTTCAAATGGACGAAAAAGAGATGGTGATTTAATGAGAAGTCTCTTTCTTAATAAGTATTGAGTAAAATTTGAACAAAATGCTTTCGAGACCTACTAAAGTTTGTTGTGACTTTCAGTTCTTGCCTCCAAAATTGTATTCATTTCTGCAGGACTTCTTCTTTTTAATTGCATGTATATAATGTATATATATGGTAGGAATGAACTCAAAACTGCAATTACATCGACACCCATTTCGCCGGGACACAACAAATTTCCTTTCATCATTTCTCCACCTGAATAATATATTATGATTCACACTCTTTGTATTAATTTTTCGTTCGCAAATATCGCACGCTATGTGCAAAACAAGGGTGTAAAATATAAAACGGCGCGGGCGGTATGAACCGTTGTCTCGGATGTAAGTGTGTGTACTTATACTGTATTGTGTAGTGCAGCACGTTTACTGTGCAATGGCAACGTGAAATGGCCGGTTTGCGCGCTTATCCTGTCCTGTCGCTGAACAAAATACTGAATGTGTATTAGAAAAGCTTCTCGTCCAATCAGAAAATCCAGGGGCTACGCTCTTCATTTTACTTTACTCCTTTGCAGCGTATATACCTAATCTTGCAAAAAGAAAAAAAAAGGATATAACGAAAAGTAGCAAAACATAAATTAAATACAGGAGTGCCGTACAGTTGCAAATGAAAGGTATTTTATCAAGAAGAAAGGGCAGAAATAAGGAGTAAGAAGCAGTGAGAGAAAGGCAAATCAAATTGCAAAAGAAGGACGCGATTATACCGGGCCATACCTAAATTAAGGGATGAATTCACTCAGACGATTTTTTGTTAATTTATTTTTCTACTAACTGGAGCAATACTTTAATTTATTATTTTGAAGAGGTGTTTTCTAATACAATGTTATTTAAACGAGATGTATGATTATTTACATGATTATTACAGAACATTATTAATTTTATAGCATTCAGACAAGAAAGAATTCTGCTATGCATCTTATGTACAATTTGCCAAAAAAATTAAATAGAAATTAGGAAAAGATTTTCCACAAAATATTCAGCGTCATGTCATTTAAGTCATTACAGCACAACCAATGCGTACGATGCATTAAACAGGTGATTCAAATAAACCCTCATACAAAGAATTAATTTGTAATATAGAATACACAAAAGCTGCCACATAAGTGGTTTAACCATATGGAGACCGCAGGTAATTTTTTTCCTTTATCAATCAAAAAGAAATTGCTCCCGTGTAAAGATTTTAACAAACGTGTAACCATGACAAAAAACCATCTACATAAAAAAAGCTAAATCCCCTAAATTATCAAATTATGTCGTTCAGAAAACATGGAAAAAGAATAGCGACTAGCGTCCCCCTTACTCAATTCTCTGGCGGGTCATATATGTGCATATATTCGATGATACATCCAATAATCATGTTAAAGTGTTGCGTGTCAATGCTGAACACAACATATTAGGGGTAGAAAGCAATCCACATATAAGAAATTTCAAAAAAAAACAACAAAGTAAATAAACCCCGTCGACCGCATACTTTCTGTGAGAGCGTCCACTGCTGCAATGTTTGCTATTGCAATGCAGATGGCAGTGGGGGCAGACTGAAGAATAAAAATATGCAGCTAACTGGCTTTTCATTTTGCAGGGTGGTTTTGATGTTACGTTATAAAGAGAGGGGGTTGGATTTATTTTTATTTCACCCTTGTTTTGTTTAAATATTACATAACCCTGTTGTTTTAAAAACAGTTTTTATGCATTCCTCCAATATGTTGAATTAAAATAATTGTTTCAAAAAACTAAAAATGAGAAAATATTTAAAAATGAAAAATCCTTTTTTAAATTAATTCTGATGGGGAAAAAATAGGATGAATATTAAATTATTAAAAGAATGCATATTTATACAAAATAATATTTGCAATGGGCTGATCCTTCCATATTAAATGCATATGGATAATTTGCATTCTATTTAGATGCAAATTCCGAATTACAATACATAATACAAATATGTATTTAAAATGCAGATTAATACAAACGCATACACACCGCGTAGTAGCACCTCGTATCCTGCCCAATGTACAAAGTCACGTTATGGTTCAGCATCTATTTCCGGTCCCAACATAATATTCCACAACCAATATTATTTTGTTTGAAAGCGATAATTTTCGTGGCACATTTTCTGTGCGTGCTGTGCAATGCATTCGGGTTCATATTATAATAAACAACAGATACTTTGTAGTATAAAGTATAATGTACGAGGCACCGCACCGGTGCAGGTGCGGTATTGACCGTGATTGTGCTGCACGCTAACATAACACACATCGAGTGCATGCTTTATATGTCTAAAATCCAAAAAATATTTCGCAACCATCCATTGATAATGCCTCCCCATTTTGGCACTCCCCGTTTGCCCTACCATCCAACCACCCAACACCCACAAGTGCATCCTTTTAGCTGCATATACAATATAGTATGTGTTAAATAACATTTCCATGCCCGCGTCGCACGTATATACGTACAAAATACAAACTAAAAACCGTCAAAAAGCCTATATGCATTTATGCGTGCATATCGAAATTAATAATTAATTATATTTGCAGCCCCAACGAAAACAAAATTCAATACACGCGGTAATAATTATTATTGCGCTCCTCGGGATGTGCAGACTGCAATGGTGTAGTTTTAAAACATTGGGCATTGTATAAAATGACGACGTATTAAAAAAAAAAGAAAAAGAAAAGAAGAATGGCCATCCCTGAAATGCATGAAAAACACACCCCGCAACCAGATGTATCTGGATTTTGCACACATAAATTGCAACGAAATAAACATTCGAGCCATAATATAGAACATAAAGCTTAACAAACAAATTGCCATCGCCCGTCAATATTTTGGTGCGGTAAAATCCTTTCGTGACTCGTGAGCCGAAAATCAATGAATGTTTTCACACTAATTCACACTCTTGTGCACTCGCAAATGCATCAAAATGCGTTCTCGCAAAAACTGTCCTGTTACTCCATTTGTCCGTTCCACCCTACCCCACCCCTATACCAATGTACAATGTGCAATGTGCATTGTGCAGCATCCACAATGCAGGTTGTAATAATCCGTCGTCCTTTCCACACTCACCCACCCACCCTTACAACCCATGCTTTGTACAGTTGCATGTATCGAAATACAAATTTCGAAATGGTGTATCAAGTGAATAAAATGTCGATGCAAGTGCGCAAAACAAAATTGCATCAAAAAATAAGCCCGCCACTGACGCCGAATATTTTCCGCACAAAAATATTTCCGCTGCCGAATTGGGTTTTATGTGTGCAGACGTGTGCACTGTGCAGTGTGCGTTTCACCGTGCCGCGCGTCCCACTCGCCGCGTCGCACACACATCAACTGTAATTATGTTGGAGGCATATACCTGATGTGCAATACAACAATGTGCATGCGTTTTTAAGGACCGTATATAGATTTGTAATGCACTTTGCAGTCGGGTTGCATTTGCACTCTACTATGACTAGTTGAGAGCCTCCACCTCCCCGAAGTGCATCCAACCCGCCAATAATATTATGGCCTTTCACATTTCAACATATCGACAACACTGCAGACGGGCATTGTGCGTTTGCTGAATTCATCCCAATAGTTCGCTTCATTGTCATTATGTCATTTCATTAATTATAGATAGTAGAGTTTGCATTTTCTAAACAGCAATCAAATATGTATTAAATTCATTTTCGAAAAAAGGTAATTGTTAGAAGGGGTACATTAGGAAGAAAGAGAAAAACATTACAAATTTGAATTTGTCAATTATATTACCCATATTTAATTAGCTAAATCTTTCTTTTGACCTTCACAAACGTTTTCTTCGCATAATTATTAGGAACTCCCTCCGTTAAAATATGTCGCAATGAAACGTCGCCCACTTTCCATTTCTGGAAGAAAAAAAATCAAATATTTCTGCATATTTTCACGTGACACAGCATTATCCGTAGACGCAGCATGCATGATCATATTTGCCCACAATTCGGCCTTTTTTATTTTTATTTTCACTTTAGCCAGCTTTTAATTCAATGGACCCAACTCACCTTCCCCTCAACATTAAGCATTGGGCACATAAACTACACACTGGTTTCTTGCAGTCGCATGTAATTTCCCACTCGTATGTGTATGAGTGAGGATGTGCATAAAAGGGGTAGCCCCTGCCCGGTGCCGCACCGGTTTAATGTTCCACTGTCGTATGTTGCAGAGAAGATTGTTGTTTCTACGCCGCGCTGTATGTTAAATCCTCATTCCTCATCTGTCTGTTATGTTTTGCTTCTTCATTCGATACAATTATAAATGCGTTATATTGTTGTGGTGGCCAGTTCGCCGAGATTCTCCCCTCTGTCGTTCCAACAAACATATTTTAACAACACTCGAAAAAGATGCAGCCGTGTCTGAATTCATTTTGTAAATTTTTGGGACCTTGTACTTGGGCGCAGGTATATTCTGTATTGCCGGACTTATCACTCGACACTCACTCTATATACATAATATACCATTTCGTTTGAATGAATATGCCGAGGCTACAGAGGTGTTTTACTTTACCTGGCTGATTTTAGCTTGCATATGCTGCGTTGAGATGATTTCATTACACGTACACCATGTGTGTTTCATTTAAGTCGTCAATGCGAACAGACACGTCCGTCGTGATATAAAAAATTACTATATCTGTGTTGTGGACATGAAAAGCCCCCCGATTGTTACATTTTCATTTTGTGCGCCATGCGACGCGCATTGGTTAATCCGTGTAACGAACATTGGAGTCGTGTAAAATGCGGTTGTAACTATTAAGTAAAGAAATTTCGTTGACGTAATTGTGCGGGCAATCGACGCGATAGTATGGGGGAAAAGTTGGGTCGGATAGAAGAAAGTTTTGTGTGCGTGTTCCACAAGTAATTTCTTCAAAAGTGGATCTAGTAGTGCGCTTTATCCGCAGACACCTCGTTTTGGATTGACCACGCGGTCGAATCGTTTGGGGTTTTAAACCACCACGCTGCATTTTAGTTATTTGTGTTGTGTTATCTGTGTTGTGTTACTGTGTTCAATCATGTGGCCTTTTAGTGTATACTATGTGAATGATTTTTGGATGATTGTGGAGTGTTCCCTAATCTCAATTAAAAAAGCGTTGAATTCCTTCTTTCTTTTTTTTGTTACAAAATCGCGTTTTTCTAGAATTTTAATTGATAAATGTAAACTGCGTTAACAAAATAAAATTGTAAGTGATGTGACAAATTAAACAAACATTTCATTAGACACACCACATCTTTCAATTGTTTCCACTGAAATTGCTTTTCAAATACTTCAAGGCAATATAATCGTGTACAAGACGCAAGACAATATACGCGCTGTAATCGCTACTGGATACACACAAAAATAAAATGGGAATGGGGTGAGGGAGGGTGTGTATGGCACAAAAGTAAAAAATGAAAGAAGCTAATGGGTGAATAAAGTGTGCAATGTTTATCACAGTCACATCTGTAATCATTCACTTACCCTCCATTTGGTGGCATTAATTCCTGTGTTGTCGTTTACGTTATTCGCTTCCCACACGTACGTACTACAGCGCCAACCCACACAACTCGACACTCCATACAAAGCTCTATACAAACTACAAGGCCACCCCAACCCATTTGAAGTCTGAACTTCAGCAACGTGAGAGTCGAGAGCTTTTTCCACACACAAAGTGTTTATCGGTATAAATTGTTTGTGCAAACGTTGTTAGTGTTACCACAACTCGCGAAATGCCTTAATGCATTTTGTGTCACACATTTGAGGTAAGTGCAACGCAGTTTGTGGTTCATCGCAGCATAAAATTTTTTTTGGTCACTTTAAAAAAAAAATTTTTTGCCCTATTTTAATGGCACCGATTTCATGGTAAAATTAATAATAATTTTGTAATAATTTGTTCACCAATTCAGTAATGCCTCGCGTAATAAAGTCATTAGCTACACACGCTTTACAACCCTTTTTCTGTATTCAAAACAAAATGAGTGTCATGTTATTAATGTATTTAAATTGTTTAAAACAGAACAGAATCAAATATCTTTTGTTGAGCATCATACATTAATAAAATAGAAACATAATTGCTCTTGCCATAAAAAAATCAAAAATATTGCGTTAAATAATACAATAATAAAACGATAAAAATAATAATAGTATGTTCACAATAACAACAATATTTGTATTTGTGCCACATAATTGAATTGTAAACATTTTGTATTTCAAAATTAATTCGCAACATAATAAAGTAACAATTGTGGTTTGTAAATACTTCCGCAGAGCGCACCCTTTATGTAATTTATTTTAAAAAATCATTGACGTAATCAACAATTCTGTTTTTAAAGCAATCTAAATCAACAAATTTCATTGTTTTAATTAATCCAATTATTCACCAAACGGAAATCGTCCTCCGCTCACTCAAAAAACGAAAAATAAAAAATAAACATGCAAAAGAGATGATTTCTTGATTTCTTTTAAATTAGTTTAAAAATATTTCGTGCGACTTTTCACGCATTGCGGGAATACGCTTTTGTAATTATTGAAGAAGCAATTGCGGGCGCACCCCCTTTTTTCATTTCGGCACACAAATTCTGTGCAATAACTCAAAAACGCAATTATTCTCTGACCTAAAACCCTTTGAGACGAACTTTTCTTGTTTCAATTTTATTAGTCAACCAATTTCTTTAATTTCATTCCACCCATTGCCACCACCCCGCATGTATACTAAAGCAACGAACTTAATTATATTTGTACTTATTTCGTTGGCGTTTCATCTTTTGTTTTCGGCGATACTCTTCGACTATCTATCTATCTAGTATAATACTAAAGGATATTTGTGCAGAAAATGTGACCGATACCCGGCCGTCTACCATCATAAACTAATTATACAATTAATTGTTATATAAATTAAGTGTATCTTGTGTCGATATGAGAGTGTAGGCAGTAAATTAATTGTGAGTCACTCTGTTTGCGAATTTTGTAGCTTTATTTTATAAATGGCACATCACCACTATTTAAAAAAAAAGAAAGAAGGACGAAACAATGTATTGTGGAAACAGTAGAGGCGGCCATCATACTTATACGAAATACATAATTATTTGTAAATTAATATAGTATGTGCATTCAACGTTATATGAATTATGATATGCAGCGCAGCGCGTCTCCTGCATTTGTTGTTTAAAATGGTATGACGTTTACGTTTGTAGTATTTGTGCAGCATTCCCATAAAGCAATTATTGCACGCATAAGTGTGGAACGGAAGGGAAAAAAAAATGTAAAATCGATCCACTGCATACGGGAAAACAGGGGTGGCTTACGCACTGCACACACAACGTGCAGGGAAAATGAGTGAAATGTTAAAAAAGCAGCCACTCTATTAAATGGAAGATGGGTGTATTGAATTCGCTGCGTAGGATGGTTCGCACGAAGAGTACGTGCATAATTACGCGTTTATGTGAGAGCTCGCAGACTTGAGTCGTTTGTAGGCACACATATTCTGTTTTTAGGGTGGAGTTTGGTAAATAAAATAAAATGAAAGAATTCACATTCTTTTTGGATTGTGCAGTATGAACTATTGTTATTAGTGAGGCTTATTTTTATGTGTGACCTCAATTTTTTTCCCAATTCAAAGCCATTGGTGTTGTTTTTGTTTGTTTCATCGCCTTTTCTGAGCACACACTTGCACACTCGTATTGGCTGAACGTCCCGTAACAAAACGTGCAAGCATGCAGGGTTTCAAAATATAACTAAAATGCATATGACATTAATAGTTGGTGTGAGGACGTTAAAATGGTGGACACAATTATTTTATTCAGGAAAATATTTAATTACAACAACTGAAAAAAGACGAATAATAATAAAAATGATAATAATATAAACCTCAAAAATTATGAAAAAAATTTACTTTTAAATTTTTTATAAACTGAATACAGTTGACGGAACATTTTGTTTTAACTCATTAAACCATCTTGCACCCTCATCACATCTTCCTGTATTATATCCGCATTTCTAATTCCAATTCTAATTACAAAATTGCAAACAGCAATACTCACAACTCTTCATAGATGTCTTCTGTAACAGTTTTATTGAAAATAATTACCAAAACATGGCCTCCATAATCATGTGAAATTGGAAAAATAAATAACCGCACGCTAACATTCATTCCATCCCATTCCCATGCCCCCAACTCAACAGGCCAAAGCACAATGATACCACATTAATTAACTAATTCTATCTGCACCCCAGCCACCCCCCTCTCTACTCTAATACTAACAGGAAATCCTCCACATCGTGATTCGTGGCAATAACCGCGCCAGCCACCACCGATTAATGGTAACACACTCAAAAACAGCGTCTTTTCCGCGTGCACTCATATACGCGACAATTTATTTCTCAAACATATTAGTGCTCTACAATTCACAAGGATCAAGAAAAAATCGGAATACAAACGTGGCGTTGCGTTGGTGGAGACGACACTTTATGACCGCAATCAAAGTTGTTAATAAATATTAAGTGTCGCCATCATCTCTTGCTTAATAAAATATTGTAGGATGCGCCCAAATATGTTTAGTGTCATTTATATTTCGATTTTGCTCTTATACATTTATGCACAAGGGGCTGGTTAATGTTTTCGCCCCCACAAAAATGTTCTACTTCTGCTATATAACTGTAATATTGCATCACATATTTGCACATCGCGTTTAATTGCGAAAAATAATTGAAATACATAGTTAAAGCCGTTTCTGTTTTTGAAAAAATATATTTTTTTAATTCATGTAAAGAAAAGACAAAATGGAGCAAATTCATCGCTTCATTAAAATGTAAAACACAAAACGAAGTCCCGTGGTAAAGGTCACCAAAAAGGGTTGAAATTTTTTTGGTACATTACGAAGGGTCGCTCAATAACCATTTGCGCATGACGACTTGGCTGAATTAATGTCGTTAATACCCATTGCAATGCGAAGAGGGTCCAGAAAGCTGACATTGACCTGATCGTGGATCTGCACACGCATATGAATTAAATACAATTTTTGATTTCGTTTTGTGTTAATGCGCTTTGTTTTTGGTGCACTCCATATCGACCCTACGCTCCATGTTAAATGGTTGAGGTATCTATAGAAATATAATAAACGACGAGCAGGAAAGGTGCACACACACACAGTGATTGCAAGATCAACGCTTTTGAGGTACCGCGGCAGACGTTGGGCAAAGTTGTGTAAATCACGCGCTGCTGGAGGCAACCAAAAAATAATAAAAATGAAACAAGGGTGCAATGCGAACCTCTCACTTTAATGAGATGTGGCTCGCAACTCATTTGCATATTAACGTGACCCTTTGGTCCCTTGTATTTGCAATTGTGCAATGTGGACCGAAATTGGGACAGAAATTTTCGGAAAAAAAAAAAAAAACAAATGCCGCCAATACAAAAGGGTTGTCACGGACCTCCTTGCCGCATCCGCATCCAAAAGCAATATAATATTACAATAAGTTACACAAAGGAGTTGGAAAACGAGCGCTGCAGTTGTGTTTGATTAGGAGCCTATGCGTCCCGTGACATTAAAATGAGGGGCCCAACGTTATCCGATAGCTAGTTCCATTAGTTGGGCTTACAAACCATTTTTCAATTGACCGAATCATTATTGACCTGGACAAATTTTGATGCTGATGGAAATTCAGCGGATGTAAATTACATTGCTGGCAATGTATCCGCACATGGCCTGGCCAGATCCTTTTGCATCACTCGCAACTTTGTTATTACAATAATGTGTGAATATGCAATTGGGGTAGTTTTTTTTTCTTCCATATTTTCATTTCATTTATTTTAACGTATTCGTCGGTTGCTTGTTGGTTTGTTGTTTTGTTTCATTTTAGGTAGTGCAATGACCCTTATCAAAAAGTTATTGCGCAAAGCATAATATTTAAATTTTCACGTATAAGTAGTGGATAGCCTGTATGTAGTTCCGCGCGTGTATAACATAGTTGGATTGGAGAATAGTACGCATAAGAGAAGTGCTGAGTGCTGAGTGCAGCGACCCGAATTTTCGCCATATGTGCGTTCGTAAATGCACGCGTCTTTTTGGGAATTTGATAAAAAATAAAGGTCTTAAGTTTGACGAAGGTCAACCACCCTATACTTAGACCTTAACACTAATACGCCAACTGTTTAGTTGTGTAAATTGAAACGCTTCAGTGTACTTTGTTTTAAAACCCGTGCACGCGTAAAAATAAAAAGAGTTTTACCCGATAAATTGATCCAGCAATTATTTTTGGTGTTTGACTGGCACGACTCCTGCATTGTGCAGAAATATTAAAATGCGTACATTTAATCAGTCGGCATATTATAAATTTCCACAGCATATTATTGTGCAGTATTTGATTGTGCAATGTACAGTATTTCGTGTGCATTCATCTAGCGATTCGTGTGTTGTGGATTGTGGAGGGCAGCACGGCCGCGGCACGGCGATCGTTGTGATTCAGAAGCAATAACAGCAACAGCCACATTAAATGACATGCATTAATGTATATTTGTATTTCGTGTATAAACAAAGTGCAGGCAAGAATTGCAATATATGTGTGTGCAACATGCACTTATATTATTATATTGCACATGCAGCGTACGTAGTATTCATTTTTAATTCATAACCTATGTGTGCCCTGGATCATGTCCGGAGCTCTCACAGCTCCAAACGCATTTTGCCTGTTGGTGATGTATATTATATGTGTGCAGGGACATGCATTCGAATCACAATATACAACTGCAAAATATAATCGAGCGCAATTTTTCGATATGTGCATGTGCAACGGTGCTATTTTGGGTCGAGGGACTTTCGAGTGTCGAGTGTCGGGTGGCGAATCCGCCACCACTCTATCGTTGCGGAAATGCATCTACATCTGTATATGAATATAATGCACATTGGCAAATAAATAATATATTTTAGGCGAGACGTGCGTGCAATGGATCAATACTAAGTTGCGTTCGTCAAACTGAGAAACTGAAAAAAATAATTTTAAAAAAAAAATTTTAAATTTTTTTTTAAATCAAAATTTGAGTAATTTGAAAAGTCTAAGTTTTCCACTGCAATGAAATGCGTTGCAGTAGTGCATTTGACATCGTAAAGACACACATTTTTAAATTGATTAAATTGAGTTTATTGATTCATCAATTGGATTTAATAAAACAACAGTCTGTTCGCCGCATCTCACAGAAATGTTCGCCCGTTACAAACAACCCAGATCTAACACTCAAAAGCCAAACACCACACACACAATGTAGACCGTAAAATATTCATGCCTCGTGCATTTCACAGTTTTTGTTTATTAAACTTTACGCCACCCGCTTTGCTTCTTGGATTGGATGATAACCGCATGACCTAATAACAGACATTTGACGGTGCAGCGAGCTGCACTGTGCACACTGTACATTGCGTATATTATTCGCAATATGTAGCTCAAACTTTGTGCACTGTACGTACAAATTATATTATTATTATTATTATTATGTCATTTTATACTCGTCGTCGTCGTCTTTATCGTCATCGCGTCGTCTTACGTCTATATGCATAATTAATACATATTGCATACATCGTGTCGACCTTCTCCGCCCCAATAGCATGCACAATGCACATTGCACATATTTAACATGGATGTGTTGTGCTGTGCCTCCTATTTACGATGTCCCCGTATGTACAAATGTTTCAATTGCACACACACACACACACTAACCATCCTATCTTGCATAAATAATTTAAGTTATTTGATGTATAATGCACTTCAAGTACAATATGTTATATATCGTTGCCCGTAAATACGCCACAATTTGAGAAACACGAAAATTATAAATGAGACCTGATTGAGAGGGCATCAATTTTCGATGTTGGTCAATTATTAACGTGCTGATGGACACGCCGTGGGAATAATCGAAGCCAAATAGCACATTTGACGGATAAAAAATTAAAGCTGGGTGCACGCAAACTGCATAGGGAAATTTATTACACGGGTTATGACACCATTTTTTAAGAAAAATCTTGCAATTTGACTGTGTTGAAGGAAGCATTGCAATTTCATATTAATATTTATTGTCAATAAAACGTTTGAGTGAATAATTTTATCCAAACTTGTTCCACATTTTTTATTTAATTTTTAAGAATATGTATTGAGGGTCGTACTAAATTAATTACACAGAGCAAAGAAACACTAAGGGGTAGAATTTTAATACAGTAATACATTCGATTTGTGTGGGGATTAAGGTGATATATTCTTTAAACTAAACCAGTAGTATATTTTCTTTATGTAGGTATACGGCCTGCGAGTAAAATGCACACAAAGTTTCAGCACTAAACTCACAATATCTCAAGAGGAAATTTCACTTAAGAAAATTTTATTAAATTTTCCTTTGCTGTACTTAACTCTTTGTATATTTTAGTGCTAAAAAGTGTGAGGTGCACAAATGGGGATGGGTGCAACTACACTTATTGTTTGACTTCTCGCCTAACTTTTCATCGATAATATTTCCATAGCGTCTATTTCTTTCTTTACTTGAATGGAAACAAAATAAAAATAATTTAAACTTAAATGTTCCCTTTACTCATAAAATACGATTTCTTTTGGTAACGACTAATGTGCCTCGCAAAACATTGTATCAAGGTCGAAACAAAAAAAAAAGTCGCCAACTAATTGTATTTCTAATTCCAAGATGTACGTATGTTTTAAAGAAATTGAGACAGCCAAAGGGAAACTTCCGAAATAACGTCCCATCCCATTAACACCATGTTCGCCCAAAACCACCTAGAAATCCCAACTGCAACAGCATGGAACATTAAGAATGTGCATGACGACTGACGAGTAGCAACTTGATCACAAGAGCACAAAATAAATAATCTGTACACAAACGCTATGCAGATACTGCAGAAAATTTCTTTAACTTCGCATTCTCTTCGTTATTTAATATTTCTTCTTTAAATGAAATAAACTGCAAATAGAAAAGCAATTCCAGAAGAACATTTTTCATTTGTGTCAGTGTTCACTGTTCAGCTTTGTGTGCGAGTGCCAAAACGGAACACAAAACACAAAGCAGACACAAGGCAAGCGAGCACTACACAAAAAAATAACGAGAGAAGAAATTGCAAATGAAAACAACAAAAATGGAAGCAATATTATGTAGGAGTGTGTGGTGGTAAAAATCAACAATATACTTTCGAAAGATTGCGAAAATCTCCTGGATGCTCCTCTCAATTACGAAGAAGACGATAAACAAAAAAAAAATATAAAAACTTTGTGCGATTGAAATCCAAATTAAGGGATAGAAGTGAGGGGGTGAAGAGTTGCTGTGTTGCGCTCTTCCACCACCACCAATACCCTAATGTGTGCATATTGTGTGAAACAGAGATAGAAAATAGACACGCACAATATACAAAGAAGGCATAATGAAATCGAATAAATATGACAAAAATATGGCATAGATGAAAAAACATACAACAACAAAAAAAATCCCATTTTTCCTATCTTATTATTTTCGGTCGCTTGTTCCTCCTCGCGTTGTGTGTATTGTATTCAAAACAAAATGATACAACAAAAAACAGAAAAAAAGCTTCCTTATCATTTGTTTCGTCCATGCCGTTTTATGGCATTCACAATTGGGGGAGGGGAAGGGGATTCCTCTGTGCTTCGCAAAAATATTATCATGAAAAGGAAATAATAAATTTTTGGATGCGGGGAAGATACACTTTGCACAAGATGGTTGTAGAATGTGGGTGGCAAGGAGTGTTATTCCTCTAAAGTTGGGTGCGGTGTGTATGCGTCGGCGAGAAAGTTGCCAAAAACACAAAAAAACAATTATTGTGTGAGGCGGTGGGAGAGATGGAAATACAAAAAGAAAAACGACTAAGAAAAAGGGTTATTTGGAAAATATTACTTAAAAACGGGAAACTCCAATAATATATACAGCGGAAAAACAATGGGAAAACAGTGTAAGTGGAATGTAAAATGCAGAAAAAAGACTTGATGCGTCACGAATGGGACAGCCACTCGAGACTTAATAAATTTATTTCCTAATTATAGGAATATCAACTTTTTCCTAATTAGAAATTACTGCTTTTTCCCTCTCGAAAAATTATAATGACCTTGAATAGCCAATTTAAAATACTCCAACAGTTAAATTAGGTTTTTACTCAGTATGAATTTATGCTGTCGTTTAAGTATATTTTGTAAAATTATTATGATATAGCCACATAAATTCTAATAGAAAATATTGTTGCCCTTTGAGCACATGACGTCTTTCTTTACTTATTACACAAGTAAAGCTTCTTTCTTGGAAATTGAACTTCGAACATTGCACAAATTGTTGCAATAAACGGAAATATAAAGGAATATTAAAAAACCCTTAAAGTACATCCTTTTTATAATAACTAATTTCAGTTTGAATATTTTTTCTTATTTTGTTATTTGCAAGAATATTATTGTACAATGTGTTCCACTCCGTCAATTTTGTGTACAATTGTATCACCCACACAAAATATCAAAGAAATTTTATTCAAATGTGTACATAAGAAAGATTCAATAATTGGCAGGTGTGCTAATAAAACCGAAAGAAACAATTCACCCAAATTTCGATCAGCTCATCCCTAAGTCATAAGATGAGCCAATCCTTTTATTAGGTTTTGTAAAAGCATAAAAAATAAAATTGAGAAATGGATAAATAACTTTTTTAAGTAATTTTTTTTTATTTGTAATAATATTTGCTAAAAAAAAATTTGCCAACAGAAAGTGGTTCAGCTGTAAGTAATAAAAAATACGGTTTTAAATACATCAAGACAAATAGCTCTTAAGGAAATACATAAATGGAAGTTTAAAAAGAACGAAACAGCAAACGGCGAAAATAAACATTAAACGAAAACAGAAGGGTTGGAAAAATATTTCCAACAATGTAAAAAAACAATCCGCACGCACACGCACACACAAAACACAAAGCGCCGCAATGAAACAAATTAAAACGTATATACTTTCAACCCCATTACACCATTTAAATGTCACTACTACCCACCCATCTATCCATCCATCTGTGCGCATCCCCTCGCTTTTTTTAATATTTGCCTCGCACCCAACCTGACTGCCCACTCCACCGAGAGACAAAAAAATAAAAAGGAAAAAAGGAAAAAGGGAAATAAAAAGACACGCACAAACTCGCACTCACAATGACGATTTGCACAGTGGCATAATGCGACTCGAGAGTTGCGTTACACGCGGGCAAGAAAAAGTGCGTACATAAGAGCGCGCTGCTTTGCAGCACAAGAAAGGAGTGTACGAACAATGATGATGGCACCAAAGGTTCTATACACATAATATACTTACAGATATATTTTTATTGAAAGTGTTCTACCCCAAATATGTACTTTTGTACGTAGCGAAAAGAAACCTTGCTTTTTTCCCTTCAACATTTTTCCCACTCGCCCATATTCCGCCCGTATGTGTGGCTGAGACTCTTTTAATTCACGATATATTGTAAAAGTAATACGCACAATGCAGCATAATGTTTCCTCAGGAGAAATTAAAGAATTACAACAAAAATTGCGTGTCTCCTTTGCATGTTGTTTGGGTGCGTATACATACGATTGAAGGACGACTTCATCCTCCCCCCGCCCCAACCCCTCAGCTTTTATACGTTGGTTTTATTTCCTTGAAGGTTTTTAAAATGACAGCTACAAAATGAATGTGTACTCAGTGCTCAGTGTGGGGTAAAAGGACGAGCACGGTAAAGGGTTGCTGGTGTGGATGCGATACATTTGCAGTCTTGATTTCAGCTCATTTTTATTGTTTGGCGTCTTCTTTTTGTTTTTTGTTTTATTTTATTTTGGTTTTGTGTGCCAGGAGAATGATAAGGGATGTATATGGTAATGGAATGAAATGAAATAATAAATGTATAGCAGTTCGCTTCAGTGGGTGGTGTGTGCTGGCGTGGAATTAGTTTGAAGAATCTTGTGTTGGTATTGGCAAACTCGTTTTTGACTTGGGACAAGTTCAATTCATCATGAATAATGCACAAGTTTTGCAAACGGATAGTTTTTTTCTTTTGATAAAAAATAAATATTGATAGAGTTAAAATTGGAATTGACCAGGTTGAATTTGACATTTTAGTTCACAAAAGCTTGTTTTTGAAATGTACAATGTATTATTGTGAAACCCTTAAAATACGTAAAAAAAAACTAGCTATGTCGGATTTTATAAAAACATTACTAATTTTGTTTAAAAATTACAATTAAAAACATATGTTTTGTAGTTCTATGGTTCAGTTCTGATGCCACTGAGTACTGACTATTGACCAGTACTTGCTCCTGCACAATACACAAATTCTTAAACTCATCCAAATAAACACGCAACACATTTCCTTGTGCATATTTTGCACATTGCACGCATGTGAATTACAAATTGATTGTTAATTGGATAATGACTACAGCATTTACAATTGAAAATAAGCACCTTATAAGTTTAAATGATTATGATTATGATCATAATAATGTGAGAACAATGCCTGGGTGTATTAATTTAAAAATGTGTTTATAATTCTTATGCTTGCAAGAACGTTTTCACATTAGTCGGGTTTGCTACAACAGATCGGTATTCGGAATTTGCAACAGTGACAATAATGATGGATGTGTTTTTGATGAGATGTAGGCAAGTAGAAGAAAAAAGCAACAACATTACTAACATTGTTTAAAAGAGGCAGAAAAAGCCATTTACATTTACTTTAGTGGGCACAACTGTTATGTATGAAATATTTCAAAAGGACTGTTTTTTTTTCAGACAGAAAAGTGATGTTTATAGAACATATTTATTCTCTATACTGTTCGGCTACAAAATTAAAAGTTAAAAAAAAAAAATGTTATCCCGATTCTTGAACGTCCGCTTTTTTCCGGTGTGAATTTTAAAACAAACACACTCTTTCTTACTCTCCTTATTTTACGTTTACAAACATAATTATCATAATGTGTTGTTGTGGTGAAGGGAAATGTCATATTGCAGTGCCCCTCCTTTCATCGTCGTTTATTTATTTTTTTAATAAACATTAAGTGGTTGAAGAAATGGCGTAATTGCGAAAACGATTGTAAACAAAAGAAGTGCGCGTAACCATTGCACAGATGGCAAAGCGATTGGTGTGTCAATGACGTGTATTTTGAAATTTCCCGGATTGAACGGTTCAATTATGTTTGCTTGAACTCATCAATTTCAGTGTATGGTGCGTGCTGGGCGTAGGTACATATGTGGTGTGCCGTGCGGTTATCTTTTTACTTTTAAACTCGAGCAGTATGGAGAAAGGATAAGTTTTATGATCGTCGCTCAGTTTTTGAACGTAACTCTTGAAGCGATGCTTGATGGTTTCTTTAGACTTTTGACGATGATAATACATTTAAAAGGCAATTTTACAATTTTGCAGAAGATATTGGCTCCTCAAAAACATTGATCAACTTAATAAAGTTTGGAAAAAAATCAAATTTGGATTAAATCTCTTCCCCCTCGGTTTTTTCCTCACAAAAAATACTGAAGTCGTTCAATAGTGAAAATTGAATATTCAATAAAACAGCTAGCATCAAACCCCCAGCAAGGGCTAATCCACCCCATGGTCCATTTCCTATTTTTTTAGTTGGTACAGCAAAAATCGCCACACGAAATTCGATCATTTTTCAATTTCCCATCTGCAGCAAGGTATGTAGGCACAGAAATTGCGTGTATGCGGAAGAATACGCGACGCGTTAGCCTCCACACGTTCCACACTTTATATACCACTCGACAATTTGCACATTGGACAAAGAGGCTGCTGGAATTGCAATTTCATCTAGCGAAAAACATGTACTGCAACTTGCACACACCAAAATGCATAACACATCTGTATTGCGTATCGAATATAGGTATGCCGTGGGTTTGGGCGCACACATATTGTATTCGTAAATTATATTATATCGAAAATTGATCAAGCCAAAAAAAACGGCGAAGGCTTGGCTCCATGCGTGTGCTCGCAAGTTGTACATAAATATTTATTATGCATGTTTTTGCAAGCGCTTTATATTTATTCGTTCGCGTCGACAGAATGGGGGTGGGTCATTAAAAAAATACATGGCTGTGCAGAAGAGTGCGTCCTTTATTTGTGCTATAGCCGAACTGAGTGCACAAATAAATTAAATGAGCTTGTAGCAAGTTGCCGTAATATTGAATATTTGAATGGAGTCCGTCTAGTTTCTATGCAATTGAATTTATTTGTTTTGGGTCGTCAGCATTATTATTTTATTTCAAAATTTAAAAACGATTTTAATTGGTATTTTATTCGTACTTTTTGTTTATTCTTTGTAAATTCTGGTACAAAGACGTTGTTAATTTCTGCTTGTCTGAATTTTTGGAAGTCAGGACTAACCAAATAACAAGCTTTCGTTTAAAAAAAAGATCTAGATCCAAAATTAAGGAACTCATATTTTATTTAATAAAATCAACTTGTCTCTTTTCAAAAAAAATAATAAAATGTAATTATTAAATATTTAAAGACCAGACAATTTATTTTCAAAAATCGATGATGCAAAAAGTATCCTTTTGATGTAATTGGGGTACCCTAAAATCAATTCATCACATTAAATTGTGTAAAAAATACTGAGTAATATGATAATGCAAACATTTTTTTGCACAAAAAATAAAAAGTAGATGCCGCAAAACTGAAAATGAATTTTGTTGATGCCTCTTCTTTTAATGAATTTTGGTCGAACTGTACAACAATTAATTAATTGCAGTTATCCCCCCACATCGCCAAAATTGCATCGCACTGTAGTATAATGCGCCCCCGGAATTCGGATACATAATAATGCGTTTGTATGCACAATATGTACATTGCGCGAGTACATGCATAATATGTAAATAATATGCACTTCATGCGGCACCCATGCGAAAATTGTTTGTGAGTATCCAGGGGTGCACTTATCCCAGCAACTGCATTTCTATATATTATATATATTGAATTCATTTCTATATTCGACAGTGTCTATGTGCAATGTGCATTCGAATTATATTATATTATATAAACATATATAAATATAGCGACTATAAGGAGGCCTGCGATGGTACGAGTGGTAGCATATTTTATGCAGCGGATGACTCTGTACCGGCCGAAAGTCTTGCTCGAGGGGGTGGGAGCGCATTGTGGGGGTGGGTTCATGCGTGCAGCAGTTTGATGAGCGCGGATGCGGGTGGTATTGCACAGAAAGTATCATCCTAATGGGCTGTGTGTTTTAAAAAAATACTTTATTTAATAATATATAACTAAATATGTTACTAAACGATTCAAATTATGACCCCCATATTCAATCGTCCTTTTTAAAACACTGCTTTTCTATCAGAAAATAAATTAAAATGCAATATTTTTAAAAAATATTTTATCTCATTGCATTTAATTGAATAAATATTTCCCTTTTTCCACAGCTTCTTATTTATGTGGTCTGCACTCGCCGCCCATAAACACATATTATGGAGCACGCAGGTGAGTTGGATCTCTGTATTTAAACTCGATTATTGTGCTGTATTGTTATTTGCACTCACAGGGTGATTTTCTGATGGCGTCCTGTTACATGTTTTGACTTAAATCATCACATGATACAAAAATGTGCCAAATTATAAAATTTATTATAAATTTGTGTGTAGGAATATGAGTGAGTTAGAGACTAATAAAACAAGAGTTATTAGATTAATAATATTTTACCTAAAAATGTTAAGTACGACAATCACTAAGCATTTTTATAATTTTGTAGTTATTCAATCCTAGCAGAAATATGATGATTATTCAGAAAAGCTTTAAATTAAAAGCCAACATATTACAATAAAATCACCCTATGCCAAATTTGCACATCAATTCCCCGTACATAAAAAATTGTGTGCAAATTGTATGCGTTTAAGCTTCTTAACCTACAAGGACATTTGAAAAATAACTCAATGTGAAACATCAAGTCTAATTGAATGCATTTACATCATATTAGTTTGTGCTCAATGCATCCTAGTAACTATATTGTATGCATTTATTGAGTTTTTAGAACAACCAGATACGGTGCTTTTTCGCTTGGTTGAAACAGAATAAAGGGGAGCTTTTACATTTACTAAATCGCTCACCTTTTCATGTTTTAAAAGTGAAAACTCATCAACACAATGTGATTTTTATTTTTGAAAGAGTTTTAATTTTAATTAACTGAGTGGAAATAATTCATTCAAATAATTTATTCATTAATTTAATAATACAAACTTTTTCTGCAGTCAAATTTAATTTTTTTTAGGAGTTGCTAACAAAAGGCGAGACTGTTTTAAAATATTATAATATTATATAATGCAAAAAAAAAGAAAAAAGTAAAGCCTCTACTTATATGCAAATTTATTATATGTACTTTATTGATTTCATGCGATGACAAGTGAGAGGCAAAAAAAATTGTCCCATCGTATCACGGAAAAACGAAACATGCAGCGAATGAGTGCAACCAACCGACAGACGCATTTTCATATTAACCGTGAGGGACGATTACACATACACACACACACACACACGCACACTCTTTTTTTTTGCATTCTGGTGCAGCCAATCAGAATGGACATATGTAAATGAACAAACATAATCATCATCTATTGCATATGATATATCCCGCACACATGAGTAAAAACGCGTGTATGTGCTGGAGCAAAAATACCACGAAATCGCCATATCCCATGTGGGTGGATTGCACGAAGAATTGCACAAAATTCACATCACCATCATCAGCAGCAGCAGCAGCAAAACCACCCATTCCACGCAAAATGTGTTATGACAAAAATATCCTACATGCGTCGGTACAAAATATCGTGTACAGTCGCGGTCTGCACATGCAAAATATATTGAAAAAGTGCAACACAAGTTCCATGCGAATAATGCATGCATACGCGCAAAACGAATCAGCAACACATCAAAACACAAAAAATATCTGCGCCTGCGAAAAAACAGTCAGGATTCCTCTGCCGAGGCCTATTTTCAAGCACGCACACTCACGCACTGGGTGCAATGGTGGGCTTACGGACGCGCAATGTTTTACGCACTTGCATGTACAAGTTTTTTTTGTTTTTTTTTCCAAAACGGAAATGCCTACATTAATGCCCGCCATGAAAAGAAACGTCACGTCGCGTCGCGTCGCATCGAATCGGGGGAAAAAGATCGCTTCCACTAAAACACTGCGAGAACGCACCCATTATATTCATTCAGTCTATGTACTCGTAAAATATCTGCCCACTCTGCGGAGGTACAGCAATACTCATTTTGTGGGTGGTGTAAAAATAAATTCAAAAATTGCAATATATCGATATTTAATTTACTTTTAAGATCAATGCTCGTGTGTAAAAGAAAATAGAACGCCTACTCTATCAAGATTATTTAAAATTATTAAAAACATGAAGGGTGGGTTCATATCTGCGCATGTAAATTAAGATCGACCACCACCAGCAAATAAAAAAAATATATTAAAACGCAATTTTATAATTCAAAATTTTATTTAGAGGCGAAAAATGTTTGAAAAAAATTGGTTTAATGTTAAAATTTTAATAATGTAACTCTTTTTAATTTAATATTTTAATGCCCTTAGCTGTTAAGTTTTAATTGCGTTATTTAATTTTTTTAAAGAAATGGTAGGGGGCCTCGTGATCACTTTCTACCTTTGGACTACCAAAGATTTAAATCCGGTCCTGTAAATAAATCTCTATAAATATACGTTTACACACAAACAATGCCCTTTTTTCTAAATATTTCGTGCGATGGGGTTGCAGCCATACATTTTCAGAATTTTTGTATTATTAATTTTTGTTTCAACACATTTTTACGAGCACAACATGGCTGCATCCGATGCATTAAAATTCCAGCCTACTTATGTAGACACTGCGGCCCGCACATATTCGCGGCAACTAGGGTGAGGAGAAAGAAGCGGGGTGGTTGGTTAGGAGGACGAAGGGGGTATTTAATTTTGGGGCGAAAAGGAGGTGATGGAGAATCGGGCAATGGATGTGGATGCAAAATTGCGTGTCTGTATTATCGCCGTTATGCACAACATAATTTATTCCGTGCAACCCAACACGTCCTACCAATCGTAAAACACCCCACAGCTACCCCCATAACGTGTTACGTGCACAAACACACACACACACACATATATTTTGAGGCAAAAGCGCAATATACTGACCATACATCATATTATCGTTTAAATGGAGGTCGAAGAGTAAGCGGCCGGAAATGAAAATGTGCATAGAAGGCGCAGAGATGCAAGCCATGCTACATGATTTGTGCATACACCATACACACGAGGAGCTCTCCTGCTTGTGTGTGTGTGAACTATGGTGGTGATTTTTTGAATGGGGAGGGTATTGCGTCCCATACGAAAAATCGAAAAAGCCCTTGTAGTTGCAAGTGTCCATTCGATTGCATGTGTATGATGCACATTGAAGTACATATTGCACATATTGCATCGCCTGGTGCGGTGAGTTACAAAATCATCCACACGGCATACCGCACTAACTTCCATATATTACCGTATAAGTGCAGAGTACACTGTGCATTGTGCAATTTGCACAACCGTAAGTATATCGTATACGGCGCAGGGAGGCAGGCTGGCCGCCGCGCCGTATGACAAAATATGGGGGGGGGTCCAAACTTGCCCCACTGCATGTGTGTGCGTGCCAATGATGTGCAATTTCATTGTCCACATACACACAATACAAGCACTCGCAGAATGCATTATTGCATGCAAATATGCATGCATGCATGTGTGCACTGTGCAGGGAGACGACATGTTATGTATTTTGTTGTCTGTTTAAAGGCATACTGCATGTGTACACATACTAGACACATATTGTACACATAATAAGGACATTCAAGGAACGCACGAAGCGGGAGACGTCGCGACGGGTATGTACATTGCACCCTGTATGAGGTACATGAATCGGCACATGCATTTTGTGCAGGCGCGCGACACCAAAATCGGGGGGGGGGGATGAAAATTACGTGGTACACCCCCGCCCGCGCCGCGCACTTGTGATGGGGCTCGTTCGTTGGAATATCGATGCATATGTGTGCATCGGCTGTATGCACAACAAGCCCAGTGTGTGTGTTTGTGTGTGTGTGTGTGTGTGTGCGTAACAACAGGCACTCCGTATATGTGTGTTCAGAGGCACAGGGATATTATATTGCCGCTGCACGACGAGGAAAAGCGCCAAATGTATACATGTGCATCAGGACACGGGAGTTGGGGGTACGGGGTAGCGGGTGAGAGCGGGTGCAAGCGGTATAGCCAAGCAAACGCCACAGCACACCAACAAGGGTGTACCAAATTGCATTTAAGTGCAGTTTGCATCGTGCTAGATGCAGGTTCGACGAGCCTAAACCATTTCACCCAAGCTCGATATCTATTTGCAGAGCTAGTTTTATTAAAGTGTATGAAATAATTTCATTAAAAAAAAATTAAATAAATATTATATAAATAAAAAAATTGGAAAAATAAGAAAATATGAAAAAATTTACTTTTTGTGTATTTAAATAAGAATAATTCAAAACGAAAACAAAATGTGCTCACAAAGTGAAAGTTTTGTTGTTCGTTGCTTGCTCAAGGACTGAATTTACAAAAAAAAAACAAAAACAAAAAGATTCAATAAATGAAAACTTGACGGCCGCGTGCCACAAACATTCCATTACTCGAATAGGCATTGTACAATGTACATAACGCACAAAATGTCTCAAACACAAGCTGGAAAAATATTTCATACGAACAAAAGCCTCAAGGATATTGCGTTCACACATTAATATTATCCTTTTGTGGTTGGTGCTCTTTGTGTACGCAAAAGGAGACTTTCGGACACAACATCATAACATAGGCTTTTATTGCAAAATTTTAAATCATGTATTTATAATAAATAAGTAAACATTATGTATAAGATTCGCGCCAGTCTCAATCTTAGATTCAATACAACCCAAACACCGTGTGTATGGGTGCACTCGGTGTTCGCAATTGCACATAGACTTGTGCAATGTACAAGGGTTTCCTATGTGCTGCAACCCTATGTTTGTGCATGTGCAAAATGCTCCGGCATCTGTCTGCACCAAACGACGCTTGGTATAATAAGTTTTGTATATCTTAGAAACGTACGTGGGTGCATTAGTCTGTTGCTACGTGCAACACTGCACATTGCACAATATGCACTTATGTATTTGATGCCAACGCACACCACATCTTCTTCTTTTATCTTATCCTTTTACATTATTTGTATGTACCACAGCACCTATGTATCATAAGAAGACGTGTTTTTGTTTGAGCTATATCAGCTTGCTGGCATTTTTAATGATTTGTATACAAACATTTTGTTTTCCACAAAAATGTAAATTTATCAGCAGAAAAAAAATGATTCTTGAGCAAGTACAAAACAATATGAACAAAAAAAAAATACGAAAGTGACTTCAGTGTTTATTCAACAGTCATAAAACGGATTATATTCTAGTTTGCAGATTTTTCGGCTTCAACAGCAGAGCTTTTTGACGTCTTGCAATGGAATTTTTTTGGACACAATAACTGACATTTTAATTGGGAATTGATGTCCTAATATCGAAAATTCACAAATATATTGCAAAATAAGAAGAAAATGGAAAATACTACAATACCAGCAAACACATAACAACAGCATCAGAGAGAAAATCCCCCATAAGTTACGTTAAAAACCAACAGAATATATTATTTTTTGAAAGTCACAACATCATTTAGAAAAAAAAAACTCTACTTTAAAACTTAAAAAATTGCCATCTAAACAAAGTGAAACAACAAAATTAAAAACATATTTTGGAAACTATTTTAAAATTAACAAATTTAAATGAAAAACATTTTAACAAAAATACAGTACAAATTTCGACATCCTGAACATTAAAATAAAAATGTAAAAAAACATTAATGCAGCAGTGATTTGACATTTAAAAAATATCTGAATATACTAAACCGATTCAACAGGCATCGGCATATTAAAAATATATTTGAAAATGCTTAATTCGAAATTTTGCACATTGGTTAAAATTTAACTGAAACTGTTTAACTTAAATGACACTTTTTATACAAAATTATATTAGTATTTTTTTAAACAATTGTTCGAAAAGCCATTATTAATTTTTAATTTAAATACGATTAATTTCTCTGCAAAATTAAAATTGATGTTAAGGCTATTGAAAATAAAATGTTCAAAATTTGATTTAAAGGAAAATCCAAAACGTAACTTATCTTTAAAAAACAATCCATCAAAGAATTAATAAATAAAAAAAGCGGAAAACTGATAAATATGACAAAACTAAGCGTCACACAGAACCTAAATAACAATACAGCAAACATATTATTCGCAAATTGACGACGCGACTTAGTCGAGCAAACAAGAAACACAGTAGCACTGCGCAACACAAAAACGTGATCATCACAATACACACAATACACAAACAAACCTACACTGACACCGGAACAGACAGTTTTAAATACCACATCCCATACAGCTAGCATTTACTTCATCATCCCCATCAATCAAACACACCTGCCCAACCACCACTACCGCCACCACCCAAAACACCACCACCACAAGCACCACCACCACCACAACCACCCAAAAATCAATTCACAAATTCACTATATTACACTGGCACGCGTAAATTCAATACACACCACAATTCGAGGATCAAAAAAAATAAAAACAAAAACAAAATCAAGAACAAAACACCACACAAGCAATAAAAAAAACACACACACAAACAATAACAAAGCACACTCGCATTCCATACATTCTTTCATTAACTTTGAAATATATAATTACGCAGCACTATTGCTTCATTAGATTAACAGGCGAAGATACAAAACCAAATTACTCATACCAAATTATCCATTTAATTGCAAAGCTTTTGAAAGTTTTTTATTACAAAACAATCAGCAAGCCTACAACAAAACGGATTAACATTTTTTAGAACCAACATTTCAAAATTTTCAAAACACCGATTGTGAGCAACATTTTCGATGCAAAACTATTAAAGTGTTGTAGTAAAAACTGCACCTTTTCAGTCGAACTAAACAAACTTAACTCCCATAACTGTGCTGTAATAAATATACTTTAATATCAATTTAGCTTAATTTGCTGAAGCCATTATATTCGGAAGACAAACTCCTCCTGTTGCTATATCCGCCAAAATCAGCATCATGCACAAACTAAACCACACAACACACACATAAACACATAAATGTAAACTTTTATATATACACATATAGCAACTTATCGTGATAAACAAAATACACTTTATTTAGAACGAAAAAAATATTTAACAAAAAATAAAAATAAAAAACACGTAACAACAACTTTTAAGTTACAATACAAAACGACTAAAAAGAAATCTCGTCTCTGATTAAATTAAAAAGGGCTAGTGACACGGAACAAACAAAATAAAAATTAATTATTAAATAAAATCAGAGCGGGAAATTTAATTATTGTTCTATAGGTAGTTTTTACGAATATTTTTTCACAAAGATTCTAATTTACTTTTCTGAAAATTTAAAAAGTAACAACTAATTAATAACATCTATTAAATGGGCTAAACAGTTGGGCAAACTGCTTCAACTGATTCAATTAACAACAAACGAAATACAAACAACAACAACTTTTTTCATTTCCTTCATTTCAATATTACTCCATTCAATCTTGAGTTTTTACAAACTAACTTCTAATTTAACCGTACATCAACAATAACAATAATTTTACCATCTGAGAGACAAACAAAAAAAAAGGGCTAAAGCACTCATTGGAAAAAGCAACTGCAACAAACAAAGTACTAAACTTACCATAACACCTTTCAAGAGTGCTTAAAACAATTACATCAAACAACAACAACAACAACAACAACAACAACAATAACAACAAAATCTCAAAATATAATATCATTTCACAGAATAACTACAATTATAAAAAAAAAACAACAACACAATAAAACGGCGTAATAATTTCTGAGCAATATCTCAATAACTGTATACCATTGGCAATATAATTTATCAATGTACTTAATTATTTTCACAATAAATCGTCCTCATTTCCGCCAACATTAACAATAATCAATAACTTAAGAAACGAAAATCGGGCTAATACAAAATATATTACAAACAACATCAATATTAATTATTATTGACATGGCATTTGTTTTAATTTGGGTAACAAAACCAATTAGTATTGTTAATACATTTTTTTCGGAAACTTAAAAAAAGCAAACACAAAAAATACCTTCTAAAAATAAAAAATAAACTTTTGGACCACATAAAAAATACTTTTGTAACTATTAGAGCAAGGAAAAAAACACCGTTTCAGAGATAAACATATTTTGGATAAGCAAATTTTATAAAAACACTTAAAAGAGCTAAAAATAAGTAAAAAAAAATTATTTTAAATTAAAAAGGAACGCATCAAAACTATATATATTGAGTTACATTGTTTTTACATATAAGAATCGTTTTAAAATGAAATCATCATCATTATTCATTACATTATTAAATTAAACATATATAATAGAGAGAGAAAAGATGCAAAATAAATAATGCAAAACGATAAATTATTTTGTGGGCTCTAAAATAAAATACAACTAACGTCTAAACAAAATAAAATAAAACATTTAATAAAAGCTACAAACTAATAACTAATAACTAATAAAAAATTAAATAAAATAAAAATAAACCCAAACAAAAACTAATCAATTAAAACCATATCGTTGTATAAAAATTACAAATAAAAAATAATTAACAAAATAAAAGAATTAACAAAAACTGCTAAATTTTAAAAATTGCAAGTCCGAGACTGATATTTTAAACCATTTTGGCAACAAAATATTTTTCTTTTAATATATAATATTGTGTTACATTTAAAAATAAATTTATTAAAAAAGCGCAAGCGGTAAAATTTAAAATTAATCAAAAAATAATACATTTGAATAAAAAGAACAATAAAACAAAAAAAGGAAACCCTTTAGGTGATAAAGTTTGGCCTACAAAAGATTTTGAAACCAATGTGATTTGCAACTATTTTATAAAAAAAGAACAAAACAGGAAATTATCAAAAAAATAAAAAAATTATTTATTACAAAAAGCATCACAAAACGCAACAAAAAAATGTTTTACTAATTATTTATATACAAAGCGCAATATTACAAAAAAAAAATAAAAAAATTCTTTACGAGAAACACGAGTTGTGTTAATTTTTCGATATGACAAAACAAAATCATAGCATCTAATAAATAAAAAAAACACATAAAGCCAATAATTTAATCGTTAACCACAATAATAATAAAAAATAAATAAAAAACATTAAGACGACAAACAAACCAAAACGAAATGTAAAATTTGTGCCTTAAATTGGCCTTATTATAAAAATGGGGAAAACCAAAATTTAAATAGAAAACGAGTGACATGGCTAAATTGCAACTAATAAATTAATTGTATAAAGGAAATTGTGTGAACGAAAGAAATTAAACAAAAAAGAAAAAGTTTAAAAATAATAATTAGAAGTGATAAATTTAAAACAAAATCGAACGGTATATGTAATTATTATGAGAGAACAAACCAAACGGTTAATTTGTACTTAGTAAAGAGCTGTAAAAATAAACTATTAGAAAATTTATAAAAAATAAGAAAATTTATTTAAACAACAATTTAAACGAAAAACTAAAAAGTGTGACACAAAATTTCTAATTAAAAAAAAAACATAAACAAAATAAGTTGAACTTAATTTACATTAACATACGCAATTAGTTCAATTCTTGTAAATACGCGGTTATGATAAACGGTTAGAGTCATCATCATCATAATATGCTTTCTCAGTGGATAAAATATTGTTAAAAGAAACGATAAAAAAGAAAACCTAAATTAGCTAAAAATTATAATATCTGAAAGTACAAAATTGAAAATTAACTATTGTTTAAATTAAAACAAAAAACGGAAGCTTCAACTTATCGACATAAAAAATAATAATTAAAATCAGCGGAAACATAAGAGCAAACTGAGCAATATTAATTTCAACTATAAAATAATTAACATAATGCTACATAAAACATTAAACATAAAAACAATCAATCAGTGTTGATTTAATAACTATATAATAATTATAAAAAACAACTTTAAAATACGGGCTATTTTTACGTATTATGGAAAAGTGAATTACAAATGAAAACGATCAAAGAAACAGAAAGGCACCCACACAATATATGGGAAGCAACAATTTAAATAAATAATAATAATAATAATAACGAAAGGCAAGAACTCTTTATAACATTAACAAAGACGAACTACGCAGGAAACTGTTTGACAACAAAATGCTGAAGGACTTTGTCGCACTGATCGACAGGATTGCTGATCATTAAACTTTAGCATTCGATACAACACCCAAAACAACTGCATTTTATGTTTGTTGCACACTGGAAAAGGTTAGTAAATTAAATAATATAATTAAAAACCATTGTCACCAAGGATTTTTGTTGATAAAATTTGATTTCTTTCTTCATTCTTTTTAAACCCTTAAGGAATTTACAAAAAATAACATTTTAATAATTATATTATTTTATTATATGTATATAATAAAAAGCATTATATACATAAAGTAAAACTAACAGATATCGCACCAAGCAGGGCGTTCTATCATTAAGTTATGCCTACTGGCCAGATGAAATATGTTCTCCAATATTCTCTGCACCTACACCATTACTTGTAACGTTAAAGCAAATTATGAACTGAACATTGTTTTTGGACCCAATCCTAATAATTTAATTTTTTTTTTTAATAATTTGTGTATTTCCAATTGTATTATATATCCCAAAAAAAAATTCTTGATAAAGGAGGAGCAGAATTATCCATTGGCAAAAAATGGAAATTGATTAAATTGTAATGATGTCGTTTTCACAAGCCCAATCAAAAATTAATTCGCATAATTTTGTTATTGTGTTTCAAAAAGTGTCAAAAAAACGGACATCATTCGCGATTTATGCACATTGCATCGTGCAATAACTGCGTAATTGAGCTTTTTTGTGCGTGTGTGTGCAATGCGTGCGACGCATTATAGCGTGAGTGTTTGATACGTGGTTGAATGTGGGGTTGTATTATGTATTGCATTTATAATTTGTACGCTGTCCATAATATAGTAACACGAACCAGCACATCTCTCTCAATGTATGCGTTGGGATGCGTTTTAATCACATTTATTGGGATCTCATTATACGGGCGTAATTCTTATACCCATACGAGATCCCCATCCCTTAGCTCAATCTATACTGCACACTGCACACTATACGGTTTAACGGGCAAATTTTATTGCAATTTTTAATTTTTTTGCAAAAACTGTATTGAAAAAAATAACATTAAAACTTCATTTGTAATCAGCCTACAATGAATGATGATTTCCCATTTTTAATATAAAATAATCAAATTAAATTAAAATGAATAAATTATTCATGCATTGTTTTACAATAATTCGTCGATTATCGGTACTGCAACATTTCCCCCCAATCCCCTCACCACCACTCACAATTTCTTCACCATAAACAAAATTTAATATTATTGTCCACTTGCAACGTGATGTTTGTAAACTACCAACACCCACTACATTGCACATAAAATGTGGGGAAGCGAATTGTGATGCCCACCCTTATCTCTCATATTACATTATCGGAATATAAGGTGAGTTTGGCCCACATCACACACAATTCTCCCCAACATTCAGTGGGATACTCAAAAGAACCACAACAACAGCGCCACCCTCCCTCCCACAACAAACCCCATTCATGTACATATTAAATACACGTATTTTGAGCAGCACACAACAGCAACTACCACCCCAAAAATGCAAATTATGCAAATGGCAAATGCACAACACAGCCTAACACACGCACCTTGTGTCATGTATGCGTGTGTCTGTATTATATTGCACAGCAGAAATCCTGGTCTATATAGAGTCACATCCCATCTCCGCCATGCCTTTTGGTGCACCACCGCTGATATTATGCATCTCCGTGTGCATCACACACATTTAATCCTGCGTACTCGTATTATGTAGCACCCTTCGCCCCCCCCCTCGACGTAATGATGTGACGAGAGCCCTCAGCCCAACTCCCTCATCAGCATATAAATCCCCCCATCTTCAACTTTAGTCCATTCCATTGCAAATTATTGTATCCAACACCACCACCACCATCTGCCTCATTCCACCACAACCACCACCACCACCCCACGAACACTACAACAATTTGAACCAATATTTAATCACCAAGCCAGGATATGTATGTGCCACCATTAGCCCCAAGCCACATATTATGTACATATATTGTGCACATGTCAGAGACTCCTCTCATGCCTATTTTTGCACACCCCCCAACTTTTTGTATAGATGTATACATGATGATGTTGTTTTGTGGGAGGATTGGGCGATGATGGGCAGTCAATTTACCACCCACATTTCCTGCATGGGTGTGTGAGCAAAAGTATATGCAATATATGCAATAAAGTTGCATGCTGCAATTTAATGCAAGGCGCCACATACGTGTGTAACTGTACGCACATGCGAGCTGTCGCCGATGCTCGGTGTGTTCCGACCAACTCAGCAAACTATTTATGTATATTTATACATAAGGGGGGGGGGCAGCAGTTACAAAAACCCCGCACATATAAAACCAATTATTTAGATGCCATTAACATATTATAATATGTATTTTGTTAGTAGAGCAGTAAAATTGAAATAACGTGCGTGAGTGTGTACAGGCGATGACCATTGGGCATCTATGTACTTCCCAGCTCTTATGTGCAATGCGGGCTAGTGGGTGGGTGCAATATATACAGTCTCATGCATGTGTTTTGGTTATATTGCATCTTCCTTGTTCATGTGCTGGTGCAGTGTCGGGATGCAAATCCCGTACGCCCAAAATCCCAATCCTGTTTTATTATACATTTGGGCGCACACCCGCGCCCACACACAAACAAACTGTTCACATTTGAGTTGGGGTGCAAGCGTTTGCATCGAGGGGAGTTTTATGTGGTCATTATTTGTAATGCAGCTACATTGTGCACTTCCTTCTTTTTTTTCACATTTGTTAAAATCATTATAAAATGCAACGATTTTTACTTTTTTTAATATGCTGTTATGAAAATTGTTAATAATAGTTGAGTTATAAGAACATTATCCTCTGATTGAAGAATGGAGGAGGGTGTTGTTCGATATGATATGATATCTCTGAGACATATTGAGCAATAAAACAGCAGCGGTATTTTCAATAACTTATGATTTCTTTAAATAATATCATCTGAAGTCTAAGTTGGCAATTTATTAAACCCATTGCGTCTCCTTTAAAATTAAATAGCTGTTTACGATTTTTTTTTCACAATAACCACTGAATGTGGTTACATTCTTACACTTATTTTTGTTTATAATATACGCAGTCGTATTAAACAGATGCGCCACAACCTCACTGATAAATCAATACCGTCTAATTGCATCGTTATTGTTGCTGCACATATGGTATGTGCGTCTTTTAACCGCTCACTTTACTAATATTCATCATGCATTTTATAACATGTGAGACACACTTCATTATGCACTCATTGTTTTTTTTTTTTTTTTTGTAGATAATTCAACATCCTTGATACACCTCTGATAAATTTATTATAATGGTAATAGCATTGACGTGCTGAAGTCGTTAAATATTTGGCTATAAGTTCATTGCGATGTGACTCGTCAAGTCTCAACATCAGCAGTAATGAAAACGTGACATTAATTCTTGGTTGGTATATGTCAGTATTGCTAATACACGTTAAAGTGTGCCTTTTTTTGATTGAGTATATTACTCCAAAATGGTGGGTTGGAAAAATTATTAAAAAAGTTTCCAGTTAAAATTAAAAAATGTGGAATCGCTTTGAAATTTTATACACACAGTTATCAACATTACGAAAGTAACATATGCCTTTATAAAATACGAAAATAATGCGCAAAAATTGCGAAAAAAATCGCAGTTTGTGAAAAAATTTACAAATTCAAAGAGTTATTGCGGAAATCAATTTCTTACCCTTTTAATTAATAAAAAAAAAATCGTTAAGTACTTATATAATCACAATATATGCGTAAGAAGCCGTTTTGAATGACAACCATATTTTTTGTTTATATTGTAAAATCCGACTTTTCGTGTTATTTCTGAAATACTGCCTCCACTTCATCAATTTTTAAGTTATGCCCACTAAGATATTATACGAGAACGAAACAATAAAAGCAACTACCTTATACGACTCAAAGACTCCCCCATTGTCATGCTCTGCAGCTGTTGCAGTGCTTCGGTGAAGAACGAAAAGTTGTTGTTATCTTGATATAAAAATAATGCTGCAATGAAAAATTGCATTTTATGTTAATTTGATTTCTTTCAAATTTTTTGCAGTTTTTTTGCACATACTTCGATCTTTTCTTTCAAACACTACACTCATTGCAATACAGTTAATTGCACAACGCACAATAAACTTAGTTTGTACGGTTATAATTTATTTCTTTTATGTAAAAGGATAAAGAATATTCAAAACATATTCAGGAGTAAAAAAAAGAAAGAACATAATCCTCCTTCTTATATCGTATTTGCAACAATTGAGTTCTGAGTAGCTTATAGAGCAGAGTTTTGTGTAAAACATATTTTCCATTATATGCACATTTCATAATACATAAGATAATATGCTCTTGCACATACTTACAAATAATATGTGCTACCTGCTTAAGCAGTATCAACCCTCCGAATCGAAATGCCACCCACATGTCGGCCACTGTAAATTACTAAACCCAAGCAGCCCCCGCACTCCACACAAAAGTTCCCTTCGTATTCCTTCACAATCCTCCAACAACCACCATTAATACCACCACTATGGTCATGGTCTCCTACAATTTATACTGCACCACCCACACTCGAACCCGCACTGGCCCCCAAACCATCATTTATGAAGGCATAGAAAGACATCGAGTGCGCACTGTATAGTACATACGCATGTAAGCGCGTCAATCCTAGAGTTCCTTTCATTGCACTTTACCACCCCGCAAAAGTCTCCTGTTATGAGCATAACTATTCATATGCTCACAAAATGTGCCTTGTACCGATGCACAGCAAGTAAATCTTGTAGATTGCAGCCCAACATACTATATATATATATTTATACATATAGAGTGATTGAAGTGTCTTGTGGGGCGTCTTGCATGGGATCGTCGAGAATGCAACTGTATTACGAAGTGTTCGTGCAGCTGCATACGACCGTATAATGCGTGTTGCAACACTGGTGTGAGGTGTCTTCAACGAAATCAACTCCCACACCTTACTGTGCACGTCCCACAACATCCCCCAACCCATCCCACCCACCTCCCTGCATTCCCTCCACACAGTTCAAGCCCGCGTATGTCGTGAAATGAGAGGATTGTGATACATTGTACATTTACGGGTGTACGCACTTATTGCACCCCACTTCTGGGGTCCTTACCTGGGGCTATGCAGCATACAAGTAGGCACAATCCATAGCTGACTGCATAGGTACGACATAACGCCTAAAATATATTTGTATATGCAATTTCCGTTTAGTATTCAATGTAGTTTCTCATTTTACCAAAGAAACGCACCATCCCCCTTACGTCAGACTTGTTTTGTTATTACCATAGAGTAAGTACAAACTTTATGTATTTTCCTGTATCCATCGTCCTACGTCTTGTTTTCTAATGCAGTGCAGGGATACAATTTCATTTAAACCTTAAGATGTTGATTAAAATATGCGGGAAGTGAGCCGTCCTTGTATTTTCTGCCAAATTTGTACCAATATCCCGAGCATTTTAAGTTTTTATTTTGTAGATTCTAGTAAAAGTTAAATAATGATGGAAGTGTCTTCCAATTTTTGTTACTTCCAGCGTTGCACAGTTTTTAATTTATATACGACCCCAAGGGCATATAGAAATATTTGTAATCCGACTTTTTTCGGAAAAAAAGTTGATGATGCAGAAACTCGTTTTGACACCCCCTGAGGCCAAAAAAGTGGTCTAGAAAAAATGTGCAAAAGTACGTCCGTACGCCATACGCCGTACGCTGTACGCCGTGTGCCGTACGCCTTACTATAGAAAAATGGTCGAAAAAAAAAACTTCTAAACTACTGGACCGATTTGTATGAAATTTTTTTGTAAACTATTAAACAAAAATATAAGAATAGAATCTTCGATTTTTCGAGGTCAGATCCTTCAAGGTCAAGTTATTGACAAAAGAATATTTTTTCGTATAGGGGCTCAAAAATGGGTTCTACGATTTTTTTCATTTCCACAACAATTAATCTTCAAGGTATCTTAAACAAAACTGCATATATCCTATATCCCGCTAGATGCTCCTTCTGGCGAAAAAGGGGGTGGACAAGGACAAACCCCACTTTTCTATCTCAGCCACCTTGCACAATATCAAAAAAATTCTTACAGATTATTGTAGGATAAAATCATATAAGAAAATTTGCGAAACATTTCAAGGTCAAAATCGAAAAATTCAAGGTAAAATTTTTTATATCTCAGCAACCTTTAATATTTTTAAAAAAAAATTTTCACATTATTGTAGGATTAAATGAGACAAAAAAACTTGCTGAACATTTCAAGGTCGAAATCGGAAATTTCAAGGTTCGACGTACGGCGTACGGCGCACGTATCTCAGAAACCCTTAATATTTTTGAAATTTTTTTTTCACATTATTGTAGGAATAAATAAAATAAGAAAACTTGCTGAAAATTTCAAGGTCAAATTTTGAAAACTCAAGGTCATATTTTTATAATGAAAATGTTTAATTCAAATATTATGTGTTTTAGGGTACTATGATGTTCTACATTATTGATAATCTCAATAAAAGTACCAATTTTGGACAAAAATCAAAGACAAAATTAAGAAATTTCAAGGTCAAATTTTTCATATCTCCGAAAAGCTTTATTAAAATGTATTTAAGCAACAGTCGTATATAAATTCACACCTCGCTCTCCCTGCGATGTAGTTTTTTTTATTAAATTTATTACGACCCAGCACACTTTTTTTAGCAAAAAGAAAAACCATTTTCTACTCAATTTAGACGGACAAGGAATGTTAAAATTAGTTTTTAATTCATTCAATAAAGCAGAAGTGGTACTCCAAAACAAATTAATATTTAATGTCTGTTAATTTATAAATTATGGCAAGAATGCTGAAGTATTTAGAAAAAAAATTTAAAAGTAATGTTGCGAAATGTCTTTTCCAAATTCTGAATGTGCTATGCAAATCGCAAATCGTTGTTAATAAAATGTAATAAGTTTAATTATCACAGACAGAGTTATTTTAAATGTTAAAATGCACGAGACTCTTTTAAATTATAATGCAACCATAAAACCCATGCATAATTGTTAATAATAATTGGCAATATGGACGCGCGGCGCGGCGCAACGCAATGCAAAACAGATGCATGCAGCTAACGGAAACTGGGGAAGATGAAAAAATCCCAATACTAACTTTAAAGCTATTTTACCATTATAAGATTCACATAATTAGCCGTGAAATGGAATTTAATTAAAATTTACAGTCTTCAGTCGAGGCATTTGTATAGTCGGTGAAGTATTTATATGTAACCAAGTTTCTGGAATAATATTGATGCACCACCCATAGGTACTCGTACATGCTGCAAGAAAAAATTGCAATTTTGCAATTTTATTTGCGCACCTTATCCATGTCAGTGATATATCTCGTGGCGAGGTCGATCTCCTTAAGAGTGCTAAAACTTTTAGGAGTGCGGAGTGTGTGTGTGGCGGCGTAACTTAACATGCAACTGCTGAGATACTGTTGATATTTGTAGGAAGACGTGCATGGAGAGACGAATGCAGATAGTTATATAGCTTATACAAACTGTTCTAACAGTTCAGGCTGCATTGTGTTACTCCGTACTCGTGAGGAGAACACGCATAGCAGCTAACAAAAATGTGCAACGTTGCAGTTCAAATCTTAATGGCTGTTACTTGTGATGAGGAAAATGAAAAGAAAATAATGAATAAGGAGCAACAAATTGTGCATAAATAAAAAAAATAAATTCTCCGCATGGAATGCGATGTAGTACGGTTTGTTATTCAAGTTGGGGAGAGTGGAGACGTTTCCAAAACATGAATAGAGCTGTAATAATAGAAAAATAGAAAATAAAAATTTGACGTATTTTTTCTCGTTGTGAGACACAATTAATTATATTATAGAATATCAGGATGATATTGAGAGCCCCCGTTTATTTTCTCTTGACCACTTTTTTTGTATCGTTGCTGGTGTCGATTAAATAAAAAAAGGATTAAATATACTCACTCATTTATTTTTTAAATGCATTTCACAAAATGCTGCATAACTTGCTTAAAACAAATTTAAAGTGCATTTGTCAGGCGCATACTCAAATTTGTTGACTGCACGTCAATATAGCAGGGAGGCAATGTTGGAAGAACGAGCGATGATAGTGTGTAGTTGGGAGTTGGGAAACAGGTGTAGTGCGAAGATTCATACGGGTGTCATCCAAAAGTTGACATGTAAATGATCTAAGGAAAAGCAGACGCATTGGGAGAGGGAAATTTTGGGTGTTAATGGGCGGCCAAGGACTGTACATTGAGTTAACTTTTATGTACATTGTACAATGTGCATGAATGCAAGCGCGATGTGTGTTTTCCAAAAAGAAACAAGCAAAAACCTGCGCCTATTGCTAAATGTACTCGTTAAAGTTAATGCAGCAAAAATCGCGTAGCCCAAGTGCACATGTACAAAAAAAAAAAGACTCGCATTAAAACATGAACGAAAAATCACGAAAAATATAAAAAAAAAAAAAAAAGCGGCGACAACATAGTGGAGTAAAGATATACAAATGTAAGTATCTTATTTTAAGAAAATACCAAGATGTAGTGAATGACCTGCCCTAACTGAAACATACTTGTGCATATAGTGGTTTACCAATTGGGTTCTCCTTTTTGCGTGCCAGTTTTTTGTACCTCCCTCCCCCCACCCCACCCGTTCCTTCTCAATATTTTTTTTGTCTTTATTTTTATTTTTTGCTTCATGTCCATTTCATTTGGTTGTTTTGTGTTTTTCATGCACACACTGCTGACTGCAGTTCGCAGATTGCCTTTAGTTTGAGCATCCCCCTCACCCCTCCCTCCGCCAACTTATTCTTCTTCAATATTTTCTCCTCGTATTTTGCGAATATGTACATATAAGCAATTTGCTAATTTTCTTTCATGTTCTCCGTTTTCCATATGTCTTGCCGCGCGTCGCTTTTAAGTTTTAAGTTTCGCGATACGTACCACCGAGTGTTTACGTTTGTGTGTTTCTTTTTTTCGCCAGCCCAGAGTAATATTATTATGGGGATGGTTGTTGTCGGCCGCGTTCTTTTGTTTTACGTTTTTGTGTGTGAGTTTTTTTTTTCCTTGCATTGCGCACATTTTGCATATATTAGATTGGTTACTTAAATCGCCGCGTATATATTCCCTTGCGATTATTTTGTGTGCACCATGTGTGCCATCTTTGCATCGTCAAATGTTTGTGTTGCTAAAATTTTCGACCACATATGATTACATTTAATGTTACAGTTTGTGGGGAGATGCATCCAAATATATTTCGATGCGATGTAAGTTAGTTTAAAAAAAATAAAATCAAAACTTCTTTGGCACAACAAATTAACATTAATTAATAAACTGAACTAAATAGCTACAGCATTCACAATATCTCTCTTCTTCTCGCATAGAGCATGAGCTTTTCCAATTAAGCGGACCCTTGTTTAATTATATTTACTCCTTTTTCACGATGAAACAGCACAGCAGCAATTAGTTCGGCCCATCCTAATTAAAACTATTATATTGACCAGGGCTTTCTTCTGCACATTGTTTAATAAGGCGTGGGCGCCCCCATTTCTTTTACCGCCCCACATTTTCCCGCATAAGAATTCTCGTGAGTTGGTACACAAACTCATCCAGAACTCGTTTTGGCGGGCTGCGCGAGTCTGACACGATGCGACGCATGTGTACACTTACAGCACTATTCGTTGGTGCTTTCAAAGGCAAATTCCGCGCTTTAATTGTGCGATAAATGTAATCGCGGGTACGCGCAAATAATGAGTTGGTCAAGAGCATTCTTATTTACTCTTTAACTGTATACTATGTGCGATAACATAATGATTATCTTTTGAAACGCAATACTCTGCAACGACATAATATTTCAAACAATATTCGTTTTAAACAATTTAAAGTGACATGCAATAATGAATCAAATTGAACTGCAACACACAAAATGCAGCTAGTGTACATTTACTTGTGGAGCACAGCATCAGAAGCGAGGCACCATCTTTTATCTTGCGCTCGATAAATTTACAACATTCTAATTTCGTTTGTCATTTGCCAATAATTATTTTAAAGTTTTTCCCTTAAGCGTCGTGCAACAGACGATACCCTCCTGATTATCATTTTGCAGAGATTGGCTACTTTTTTGATCCTATTCAAAAAAGAAATCATAAAAACTCAAAGACAACCTTATTAATACTGCAGTTCCTTGTTCACGAGATCAATGCGGTGGATATCAGTGATTTGTTTTGATTTGTGAATCGTGACCAATTTCAAACGGGTGTACAGAAAAGCGGAGAGCCGGACGTTTAGATGTAACTGGCGCCACTTGCAGTGTGCGGCACACGCTCGCGATGCGCAGTGTGGTAATGACTGCAAAACGCGATTACACCCATATTATTCTAGTTTTCGTAAGTTTGTTATCAATAACTTTTTAGTGTCACTTTTGATAAGGCATTGGGTGATATTTAGTGCACATCATTTTGTCACAATGTGCGTGCACCAATTAACCACACTACAATATCGCATATATTATGAGTATAGTTGTATACATTTGTCACATCGTGAATCGCGAGCACATTGATAATGCATCGCAGAAGAAGAAGGCATTGGTGTCTATATTATTATTTCTCAACCATACCTATGGAGAATAATGTGCGCCTTACACATATGGGGAATTAGGAAATACAATAGATCACAATAATTGAAATAACATTTATGGTGACAAAACCTTTTATATAAATAAAAAATGGAATGCGATTTAATGCGACAATGTTAAAAAGATTTGGGAAAATAAAGAGATTTTTCGTTTTAAATTTGTTAGGTTTAAGACCTCACCATTTCAAAAATTTGTAGCCAAAGGATACTTTCTGCATTAATAAAGTTGAAAATTAAATGTTCTCAAATTTTAAGGGTATCATAACAATCACCAAAGGATACTTTCTGCATCTTTAGTTTTTTTCTTTAAAATTTACCTAAGCCTTAAAAATTCACTAAAGTTTCTTTATATTGTATAACCAATTTTTAGAGTAATTATGAACTTCAAAAGTCTTATGCCTTTGAGATCTCACCATTTTCAAAATAGGATCTTAAATGATCTCACTTTTTAAGGGTGTGCAGAATCACCAAAGGATAATTCTGCATCTTTAGTTTTTTTCTTTAAAATATACCTATGCTTTTAAAATTTACCAAAGATTTGAAATTTCCAAAATTTAAATTATTTTTTTGATTTTTGTGAACTACAATATTGAAACCACGAAGATTGAATTTTTTTCTAAATTTATGTGGATATTTTTCGTTGAATATCTTAAAATCAGTTTTTTAACAGTTCTGCATTAAAATTTTGAAAGTTGAATTTTGGGTCCCAAAATTGCAAAAATTTGCTGCTTTTCGTTTAAAAATCTATTTTCCCAATTCTGTCTCTACAATTCTATTTTTTTTATTGCAGTTTTTATTGTTGATTGCAATGCTTTCTGCATACTTAGATTTGTAAAGAAGTATAAAATTTGGCCTTGAAAGCACGAGGTTGTTAACATCCACACGTTCTCGCTTTAAGTGATTATTTTAAAGTTAAAATTAAACACCTTCTTGTTATGCACATAATTCTGGAATGTGTTGAGCCATCGTGTACCTTCTTTTCGCTTTTTAAATTGAAAGTTAAAAGCTAGTTACATTTTTACACTGATTTTAATTGCAAAAATGTAATTTGTAAAATGTGAGTGCACTTTGTTATATGGTGCCGGAGTCTTGGAAGTTTAAAGTTTTTCTTTTAAGTTTTAAACATAAATGAAAAGAATGTGAGCATGCAGACCGCCGTCGTTGCAAGCATAGGTAATTAAGTGCACTATGAAATTGGAAGCTAATAAAGTTGTTGCAAATAATTTACAATTTTTACTGCTGAATGGTTTTTTAATTGTTTGTGTTTGTGGCTTGCCCTAAAATGGTTGAGAACGATGGCTGATGAGATGACCCAGCATTTTATGTTTATCCTTCCAAATACACCTATACTCAGTTCGTTAATGTGACTGCAGCGGCATGCCATGCCAGCAGCACCAAGCTATGATCGTTTCTTTCTGTACTCGTGGTAAACAAACACTGATCGCTCCCTCGTCTTTGATTCGTCTTCTCGCCTTGCATTACAATAAATCAGCAGGCTTTCCCGCTTATTTATACTATAGTTAGTATGTTAGACGTTAATTTTGTACACATGCATATTGCCATATATTTGCACATGCAACGACGCAACGCGTTGGACGTTCATATTAGCACGCTGGCTGCAAAGTGCGCCTGCTGCCTGGTGTTCAATGTTCGCAAATGCAATTAAGCTCTTACACGCGCACTTGTGAATGCAGAGAGTCGCCTAACTGCAGTGTGCTGCATTTTGATGTATTTGAATTTATGCAGTTTATTGGCGCACATGCATTTCACACACACACACACACACACACACACACACACTAAGCACATTGCACATTGCACATGCGGGATCTATTGCGGTAGAGGATCTCGAGAGAGAGATGTGAATTTTAGTAGAAAATGTTAAACAAACGATCGCATAGTATAATAATATTAGAAAAGAAGTTGTAGTTGGCGAGGGAAAACGCTGCAAATGGAAATTATATTCTATCCGTCGATATTGGCATAAAAAACGCGCGCGCGCGCGAACTTTTATACAACCCATTTTGATAGACAAATTTTTAATTCGGGCTTTGTCTTTATTGTTCGGCAATAATTTCTTGCTGTTTTTGTTGTAATTTCGTTTTTTGAGCGTTTTCGAGATTTCTTGTGTTTCTTTAGTTTTTGGTTTCCAATTTGCAGTGCGGGTTGTTTTTTAATTGATATTTTTCACTCTTTCTGTGCGGAGTTAAAATTTCTGAAGGTGCGTTGTGCATAATTTTTTTTTACTATTAATGTTTTTTTATTTAATTTTTTTACTCTTTACAAATTTTCGTTAAATTGACGTCTTAATTTTTATAATTTCCGTGAGTGTTTACAAAAATACCTAGTTGATACAGTAAATATTTGATAGATAAATTTGGGGTGCAGTTTTAATTATCATTAAAAAAATGTTTAAGTAAATTAATGTAAAATTGAAGAACAAACTTTATCGCATGGATAGCGACGTGTGAATTAATTACGACTTGGTGCAAAATAGTAAAGTGTATATGTTGCTGGTTACCAAGCTTTCTCACATTGAACATTTGTATATTCAGATAAAACATTTAATATTGATAACTAAATGTTCTGACCTGAAAATGTGCAGCAAAGTTTCGAATCTTACGGAAATGTGAAAGAACACGACCTTGACATTGAGAGAAGGACCTTGAATTAGTAAAGAGTGTGTTTTAAAGTATTAAAATTTTATGTAAATCGGGCGGATAGTTTATGAGAAATCATTCAGAAATACTAAACTGACTAAACTCACTGTATTATTAATTTCTGTTAAAACAAAATTAAAAATCAATATTTTTATTATTAAGTAATAAATAAAATTAGTATTTTTATATTGTGTGTCCCGCATTGCAGCTGACAAAATGAAAAGGAATAACCGATCCGAAAACAAAATATGTCAAGTTAAATCAGATAATATTTGGTTTAAGATTAGTTTTATATAAATAAAACGGTTAAATAGTTGCGTCAAAAATATATCTCAATATTAATCTTCTTGATAATAATCTACTATTAAACTGCAAACGTTTATAAATAATATTCCAATAAATTCTGACCTAATGTCATTGAATTGCCATAACTGTCAGAGTCCATGAAAAACAAGTAAACGAAACGAAAAATTGAAAAACTGAATAAACAATGAAGCTTGAGTGCTCAATGCAGTTGCATACATTTTTGTGGGATTTTTCTTTTACTATTTTTTCGCTGAAACAAACATATTTGTTTGGTAATACAATAATTTGTTTGCAAATTGTTTCCATTCCCATGCCGCACCGCATCCACCTTCTTTTTTTGACACAGCACGCGTACCGTTTTTGTTTTTGCACAATAACCTTGAGGCCGATTGTGCTTACACGAGCTGCCATTTTTATTCCTTTTCTTCTACTTCTTTTTAATTTTTTTTTTGTAATGTCATTTCCCTCTCTCTCTCTCCTTGCGCTAAAATATTATTATGTTATTACACTTTGAAACTTAAACTCTATGATCACACAATTAGTAATAGTTTAAAATCTCTCTCTCCATCACGCAATACACACATTCATTTTGAAAAACACCATGGCACGACTCATCTAAAATAAAATGCAAAAAAAAAAAAAAAGCTAAAAAAAAACGCTCACATAAATATGAGAAAAATACACAAATAGCGAGTATTGCGCACTTGCAAGTTGGAACTTAAACTAGCTGCATGTTTAATTTACAATCTTCAATTGCGTATTGCTCTCACATGCGTCTTGTTGGAAATCTGCGCAAAGTTGCACTGCATATTTGTTTAAGAACTATGCATTATTATTCTTTTTCGAGCCAAGTAGTTTGCAAATAGGCATGACTTTGTGTTGGCCACAGGGTTATAGCATTTCGATTATATCGAACGCACGCTTTTGTGCAGATTCCAACTGTGGGTTTTCGCACATAAAGCATGAATGACGTATGTTGTATGTGTTGTTCTATCATTTTTATTACCTAGAAACCCGACAAGTTTTAAATTTTTATTAATTATCATAAATGAAAACTTATTGTATGAATTGTGATTATGCAGCAGCAGTAGAGATTAATGATTATTGAAAAAAAGAAAAGACGGATTTTAAAAACTCAAACGACGCTCATTACATTTAACCCAGCATTTGCTCTTTAACAATATAAGAAAGACAAGAACTTTGAGGCGACGTTATTTGGAGACGTTTCCAAAATATAATTTGCAAAAAAAATACAAAAAAAGACATTTTATGGTCAACTTGTCCTGATCACTATCAAAACAATTGTCTTCTATTTTTATTTTAATCTATTTCGATTTTAGAACAGAAACCTCCAGAACAAAAATAGCCTTCCAGTTTAACCAAATTCAAGAACATAATATGTAATTCAGTTTGCAATAGCTAATTGCACATAAAAAAATTAATTTTTTACAAAAAAGTAATTTGTTTCTCCTTGATTTGTCCTATAGAGCGTTTTACACAAATACCAGCAGGCTGCATTTATTGCGATTTTCACACACTACCTCTACATGTGTCATGTCACATGTGGTGTATGTGCAAAGCTGATGCACATGGGTCATAGTCCATTGGCCACAATGCCGCATTATTTTCAGGAAGATAAATTCTGCTCTGAACACCATTGAACACTTTGCAGTGTGCACATGTAGCCTCTAGCATAGACTGCGATCCCCACACATTTATTCGCAAGTAATACGCGTGCGCCGTGCAATCTACACTCAAGTGGAAAGTGACCATTAGCTCATCAGTCATTAATATTACAATATTAATGCAATAAGATTGCCCTTGCGTCGCGTCGCGGCGTCGCCTACTAATGAATCTGCCAAACCGTAGCACAATTTGAAACAAAATCTTTCAATGATTCGAAAAGTCGTCCACACTCCTCAAATGCCAAAAACGCTATGATCAAAAAAGCAATTTATTTTAGTGTTCGCAAGCAGATCTCCTTTTTAAGTTTAATCTCAAAATTAAAAGCTTGTCTACTTTAATACAAAAAATGTTGAAAAAGAAGAAGGTGAAACTTTTTGCAAAAAAAAAAAGTGCAACTCATTGTAGGAGCATGCAATTCAATGCAACAAGAGCTACGATCAAACCCACTTCCACCACTCTCATAAAAGAGCCTCCAATCACATTTAGCCATTTCACGTAGATGCGGTGAGGCGCGTCATTTCATTTTTCTCAATTACACTTTAATGCGCGCTGTCTTTTTGTAATGATTTGCGCTATTGACTTAGCAGCAATCGGCGTGCATTCATCAAATATTTTAGTCTTCCTGAAACAATTAATCGGGTGTTGAGTACTTTTATTTAAAAACATTCGCAAATCCAAAAGTTTCAAAAAAATCCCGATTGGAAGAATCTTTTGCTTCAGTATGCTGGACGTAATTAATAATAACAAATAAAACAAAGCAGGATAAAAATCGAATAGCTACTATGTACAATTATTTTCAAGCACACTTTAAATTGAATGCGCCTCCGATGGTAAACAACAAGAAAATAAATAATAAAAAGAGAAGAAACTGAAATTCAGTTGTTTATGCAAGTACCCCCATTTTTGCTGTGCCCTGCTCGTCTCAGTAAAACACCGCTCCCCAAGAAAGCAATCAGCGAACCCCACAAACGTGTTCTTACTGTATACGCGCGTAGTCCCTTGAGCAAGAACAAAATATAAAATTGTGCAATCATGCGTTACCCCTGAAACATCGGCTGCACTATTTCCCTCCGCACCCTCACACATGCAACATCGCAACAAACGAATTATCTCCATAGAAACCCACACCATTACACAAATGCACTTTTGCTTTGTTTTAATATTCAGCGCAATGTGTTGTCAATGTAATGCAAAAACAAATTTAAAGAAAAATGCATTATTTTGTGGAGCACATAAAGTCAACCCTCAACAATTATTGCTGACAGCAGTTGCAGTTTAACATTTTAGATGCTGCACATAATTTTAAAAATTAGTCAAATCATTTTTAAGCCACAAAAAATAATTATATCGCAGGAGGAGTGAGGTGTGGGAGGCCTTGAAAGCTCATGAAGAGCGGCGTGTAATTTAGACAGACATAAAAATTGCATGCGTATGCGTCTACTCTACAATTAAAGTGCATGAAACGTCAATACACTTAATTAGTGTATGCCTAAACGTATCTGATATCTGATGTGCATATTATGTACACACTGCAGTGGGTTTATGGAGAGAAAAAGAACACTGATAATATGAAAAAGTGCAAAACTTTATTTGTGCAGTAAAATAAATTGAAAAAAAAAAAAAATATATTGCACACACTGTGCACACAATGCATTGGATTTGCCTTATCTAATTTTTGCAATTACTTAAAAATGCAACTGTGCAAATATTTAAGTGACATCGTTATTGCGATATGCGAGTACATGCAATTTATTTGTTTACTTCAAATTAATTTACAAAGCCCCACATTAGATTGCACAACACATCTAACACAATGTGTCGTGCATCCTAACTGTGCAACTCCTTTGGATGTGTGCCTCGTGCCAGACTTTGAGCAATATCCGTTTTCAAAAGTTGATTTTTTTTCTGTTGAACGAACAGATAAGACCGAGTTGTGCACAACGCATTCGGATTTAAGAATCGAAACTAAAATACCAATTACAGGAAGGGGAAAGGAAAAAAGGGCAATAAATCTCCCAGCGGCGAAAAGGTTTTAATTGCTGCGCGAATTAGTCGTATTTTAAAAAATTGAGGTAAATGAGGTCTTGCACGTGCAGTGTGATGAACGTGATGTTTGGTGTTGTGAAAGGGGGGAGCTCGCAAGGTTCCAGCTTGTTGCCCAAACAATCTGTTTAGTTCTTGACTTACTATTTAGTTGTTGTTAAATGTGAAAAAAATTTAATTTACATTTTTTCTAAATATATTGTATTCTTCATAAAGTAATTGAAGTAAGTTTAATGAATAAATGTGTAAACTTAAATTGCAATTGTTTGGTGAAACATTTGGCTTGCTCATTCCAAATGTGTTCAGTGAGTGCAGGTTTTGCGTGGCAGTCGCATTCATTCAGTTTTTACGTTATAGAATGCAGCATGATTTGTGAGTGTTTCAAGATGTTAATTTATGACATTCACTGTTTGTCATCTCATGGTATTTGTTAGTGCATTATTTCGACAAAACGAACCGAATTTTAAATTGTTGCAGTGGATACTAAATGTTTTCGTAAAATGTCAAGACACATAGACGAGCATAATTTTTATTGATTAATTTTTAAAGCACCTCAACGGTTTCTGCTTCATCTTTAATTTATTTTTGCGAAAAATTCAAGAATCTATCTTATAGATGAAATTAAACAAAATTTTTTTTTTGACCTCTAAATATTACAATTCACAGTCATTTGAAATGTTTTTTAATTGAACAACTATGCAATCAGCTTAACACAGATAAGTGATATAAATTCTAAACAATACAGCATGCATCAAAATATCATAAACGCATAAACTGCATCATTTCAAAAAATTGAACGCGGAAAAACCTTCAGGAGCGCAAAACATACGAGCTCATTTTTTATTGCGCGTTGCATTTTTATCTAGTTTTATCAGTTGCAGTTTTATTGCATTTAAATCAAAATGACTATTTTCTGTTCTGTTAATATTTAAACTAATAATTATTATGGTAGACCTCCAAAACACAATGAAATATCAAAATGCATCTAAATACTCATTAACCAAAAAATAATAATTTCACATAGCAAACAAATCCGCAATTTAAGGAGGCAAAGTAACTGTTTAATTATGCCGACATAATTTCTATAACGAGCTAAAATCTGCAGCTAATACAAAGTGCATTAAATTTTTGATTTTAACTATTTTGGGAGTAATTTTTTTGCACACAAAAATTCTACATAAATATGCCTGAATACATAAAGAGAGCGTGCATATTATGCACTCGCAATTCTATTCTTACATGCACCTAATAGTTGTACCTAAAAGTAAGAGAAGAGCAATCTCATAAATTTTCAAACACTTCATCTTGGAACCAAACACACTTAAGCCAGCAATAATGGTCTACCGCGAAAAAGATTACAAAGTAACTTAATTCCATGCAATTTGCAACATAAATGCTTTTTTTTAGTTTTCCTCCTTACCCGTCTTTAGCGTGAGGAACGTAGTCCATAGCTAGCATGCGGTACATGCAGTCTATGCAACAAATTGCATTTTTATGAAGCGCGCTTTAAGAAATTTAATGCAAAACACAAAAAGAATCAAGGCAAATACATAATATAGTTAGTAACTGGTTGCGTATACAGTAAATTGTGTCTGCAATAAATCAATTGATCTCTTTTTGAGCGCAAAATTAAAATGCAATGCACAATCAATTATTGTGACCCATCCTAAATAACGGCGCATTGCACATACACAATATAAGTCATTAGTTGCTCATTAGTCATGCGCGTTGTTAGCATTATATTACGCAGGTTGAGGCCACTTGTTTAAACTGCAACGAGTTGTGCGTGTATGCGAGCGATATAGTGTTTGTTGTTATGAAGAATAAGTGAAGCATTCGTTCGCTATCATATCGCGGAAGACGATGTCAAGGTCGCATAAACTGTATCACTGTCCCGCCTCTTCCAATTAATTATTCTTTAATATTCAAACAAAGATTCGACACACTGGCATAGTTGGGGGAATCATTTTTGTGCAAGCAGTGCGGTTTTTATTGCATTGTGGTCTTATACAGCAACTATTTGAAATAATACTTTACTTTAGTAAGAGAAAAGGGTTTGTAGAAATTAAATAAATATTGAAAAAATTGCTTCAAAGTATATTAATTTAAGCCTTAAACAATCTAAAGAGTAAAATTAGCTAAAGAGCTATAACATACAACATCAACTATACATATTTAATGCGGGAAGCTTTTCCACTTTTTGTAGAGCAAGAAATCATTCTTATCGAATGTATATATGTTACGTACACGCGGAGGGGTTGGTTTCGTGTACGTACACGAAATTTTTCGCAAAAAGCGCTTCATAGCACACCACAATGATCACCGCGGAAATATACGTCGTGTATGTACACGCAAGACGTTTTACAGTTTACACTTTGCGAATTGCGTGAACTGTACGTGGATATTATATTATATAATATGTACGAATGTATGTAGTCTCCGTATACGTATACGTTCTTTAACACAATTTGACTATATCGCATTTCAAAAAAGGGGGCGGACAATAACAGGGGAAATTTTGCCTAAGAAACTAAACAAATCTACACACAGGACGCGCACAGTGCACACAGTACACCATCTTAACGCTGATACCGGTTTTAAGGCACACGACGTCTTCTCAACCCCCATTTTTGTACATAGAAGCGTACGTAGGTTGGAGGGTGAATTATCATGGCATTCGCTTCCTTCTAAATGTCTACGACGGACCAAGATGCACGTAAGAGTGTACGATGTACACATACACACCCTTTCTTCTGTGTACATACACCGTCTCGTACTTTTGAGTGTTCGGGGTGTGCTTGTGTTTATTGCGAATGCACGTTAATGCTACCCGCGTATAGACAAAAGTGTTTACATTTGTCGTCGTCTCAAGTAAAAGCGTTTGGGTGCAAAGCTTCTCACACAGTTGTACACACTCAAGCATTGCTATTGTACTAAGAAAAATGATGACACAAGAAAGTTTGAGGGTGTGTTTGCATGTGTTTAGCGTCGCGACGCTCATGGACTCTATATATACGATGTGTAGATAGACGACGACGTCGCCGCTTTCTTGGCATCAGCGCATAGTCCCTAATATTATGCAGCTATGTGCAAAACGACGCTGCTTATACTTGGGTAATAAGAAAAGCCAAAGATTTGCTATAAGAAACGAGTAGCGGCACCTTCGACGTCGCCATCGTCATCACTGTTGTACGGTCCGGCCGTCGCATCCTCGCTGACTTGTGTATATTTGGCATTCCATCTGGGGTGTATAATACTGCTGACTGCACGTTTAGTGTGTATGTTGTGTGGTGCGAATGTAGAACGGAAAAGGCGCAAATGATGCCGTCGCCGAGTATCCGTACAATGAATAATCATTGCGTGCATATACATAATATGGTACGGTAAGGGAAAATCCAAAGATGCGGCGAGTTTGTAGTGCGCGGCGTTCAAGAAAGCAGCCGCGATTAAATATTGTAAGAACTTATCGAGCCTTATGCGAGTGAGTTTCCCCAGCTTTTCTCGCTGATGCGAATAGACGACGGCACCCGTCTTGCGTGTATACCCTGGTATATTATTTGTATATAGAACAACAACTTAGTTAGGCATTCACGGCCGTCTCGACGACGTCGTGGAATAAACCCTTTTCGGAATTCTGATATCGTTCAGCACGCGGGGTATCTGCACCGTATCCGTCGAACAGGATCACACTGTACAAACGACGACCACACGACGACGACGACGACGGCGACGACAACGACGGGCGCTTTCTCAAGTCACAAATTTGTACTTACTTTACTCCCCAAATAACCGTTGTATAGTGTGTCGAGAGTTGTTTTGTTACGATTATTGTTGTTGTTGTTGTGGTGCGGTGTTGTGTATTGTCGTTGTTGTTGTTGTTGTTGTTCGAATACACTTTCTTGTTGTTCTTCTATATATTTTTTTGTAATGGCTTTCTACTTTCTTAGAAATTGTAATACATAGCTCCATTCCAAGTCGTAAGGAATTCAGTTGGTTTTGAACGTTCGTAAGAGGAAGATGTTTTACGCTCATTGACACATGCAGTTACTTTTGTCGTCATTCAATCGTTAGCAATATACACTCTAATTAGATTCACTCAATTCACATTAAGTTTAAAATTTATTGAGTTTTTCGAGCAAAAAAAATATCCAACGCAGAAGCCTCTTGGACACTTTGTGTATGTGCTTTTATTTTCAATTTTTCTTATTATTTTAAATTTTATTATCGCGATAAAATTTTTAATAGTGCAATTTCGATTGTTAAAAGGACACACAATAAAATACTGAAAATTATTTATTTCGTCAGTTCACAAAATAAAATTGCCAACACGTGATTTTGTACAATATTTGGATTATTTTGCCGTATTTCGGCATTATACCGAATAATTTGACAATCAACAGGATGGCATTGCCATATGTTACGAACACAAATGGATACACATTATACATACATGCATACGAATATTATGCACGTCATTTTCAGCGTTGCATGCATTTTTCAAAAACACACAAATTTTTGTTGTGATATCAAAGTGTCGGTATTCAAAAAAAATATACATAAAATCTAGGAGAACTCCTTTTTTAATTAATTTAATTAAATTTCACTAGCCAAATTAAAATAATAACAAAGAGAGCAAGCAATACATGTCATGATTTAGTTGTGTAAATTAAAAGACTTTGGTATATGCGTCTCTCACTTACATGCCACATGTAATACCTGTCGATGCATTTGCATTTTGCATATGCATTTAAATGTATGTAATTTTACGACGCACGTGCTTTTTGCTGAAAACAAGTTAACGTTAATTAAGTAGTTCTCTGCACATACTAACTGTGTGCAAATTTACGTGCAGCATTTATTCACTTAGTATTTGGTATAGTTTTAATTTACTATGCTGCAAGTTAAGTTTCTGCTTTTTAAAATAATATGTTAAAAAGGCTGAATTTAAAATTAATATTAAACACATTGGTTTTTTTTTTGTGTGAGTGAACAAGCTTTTTTAAATGAAGAGAGAAGTAAATTTTTGTGCCAAAAAATTTTTGTGAAGTGATTTTCGTGATTTGTGTGCCTTAAAATTTTAATTTGTTTGCAAAAACTTTCCTTTCAATTAATTTGGTTAATTTGATTATTTGATTAAATTTTAGTTCGCGCTTTTGTTTGTGCACATACAAATTAAAACGGATTATCATACGTATTATTCCGCATATTATAAAATGGAAAGCAAATTTAGTTCAATTACACACAATGCATATTATAATAATACGAGTGCAATTAAAATACCATTCAGTCAAAAAAACATAATAGTAATTGTGACCATCAAAAGTTAAATGTCGTTTAATTGCAAATAAACAAAACCGTTTAGTTTTATATTTAGAATTTATTATTAATTTTAAAAGTATTTTTGTAAAATTAAATTACAAGTGATAAGGCACGATTATTTCATTCATCCACGTGCCTTGGTCTGAAAATGTTTTTGTTCTTAATGTGCCGCACAGATAACGGTTACTCCATGCACTCTACATTTAGGAGTGTAGACACTTCAGAGCTTGAGCCCGCTCTATTTGCTCTCGTCTCTTGCAAAATACATGAAATTGCTAACGAATTTTCGGGTTAAGTTTCCTTCCCCAATTGCACCTATACAATTTATACATTTTGCGGCAGCAGCAGTAGTAGCATCGAAGTTCCACAACACAATGAATTTATTGCAAATGCTTACAATGCTTTTATTTAATTGCTACAAATGTTTTTTTTTTTTTGAAATTTCATAACATTTTAGTAATTTAAAAAATATGATTTTTGAAAGATTAATTTTCGTAAGAGACAAAAATTAAATTTTATTTAAAATTGCCCTTATCAGAAAAGGTGCATGAAATGGGTTTTAAACAACAACAATAACCTGCAACAAACTTGAGAAAATTAAAAAAAATATATAATTAGTTGAACGCCAACAAAAATATCTTACTGACATAAATCATGTAATTTCTTTCACGCAGAAATACATCAACCGAACCACCTTCTTTAGAATCGACTATACAATACAGGATAGCGGAAAAAGAGACAAGATAACTGCACGCACGCTACATTGTAAGCAACATTCAAAAGTTTTTATAAAGCCACAAACATAATTAGCAGTTACTGGAAACGACAAGAGCACCTTAGTCACCAATATACAAATTCATTGATGGAATTTGGAAAAAGACAGCACGCACATTTACTTTTGAATGCACCGGCCACCAATTTTTAGTTAAATGCAATTTTAAAAAACAAATTTGAAATTGTCATAAACGGTTAAGCCACACTGAGGAAAAATCAACAAACAGAAGTAATCACTTTTTATTATAATTTTGCTATCAGTGAAGTGAAATGTGTTTTTGGATAGAAAATTAAAAATTGAAAATGGTAAAAGTGAACGTGAATTCCATTTAAAAATCAGCAAAATTTGACTTAAAAATTTTAAATACTTAATTATAAAGTTCCTTGTAAATATTGTGGCTCTTCTAGATCATCAAAAAAATAACCAATTAGAATGTGCTCTAAGTTTTACCTTCAGAATGAACCATTATTTTATTTTGTAATTACCTGCAATCGTTTAAAAATTAAACTGTGTTTTTAGTTTTTGTTAAAAGGAAAAACTGAAAATAAAATATAAGTTTCAAGCAAAAGTGTGTGTGTGTGTGTGTGTGTGTGCAAAAAACGGTAAAAGTCGGTAAACTTAAATAACGTCTTTAAAATTTAAACTGTAACAGAAAACGAAACCCAAAAACCAACTTATTTCCGGATAATAATTATTATTCAGTGAAAGCAATCAGCTAATAACTTGCGACAACAACCGCAAACAAACACATCACAACTACAACAAAATATAATAACGAATAACTGCGAAAGTTATCCATCTCTGCCACAAAAGCGATATAGCACATCAATTGTGTGCCGTCTCCCGCCACAGCCCCACGATTTTTTTCTACCAAATTGACACACAAAATCATTCAAAACGGCTACGACAATTTTTAACGCGGACCACCACTACAAAAATAACCACAATAAAATCAAAGTGGAGGACGACAACTTTGTTAGCAAGTGGCTGAACAGTACATACAGAATACCCAACGAAGCCTTGGATCTCCGGTCGGCACCATTGACGCTGCACGTACCACAGTCCTTGCCAATGACCACAGACGTCCAGCAACAAGCCAACGGTCGGCCCATATTCAAAATGGACACTGACTTTTGGCCGCAGGCTCGTGGCCCACCCATGGCACCACAATCCACCACAGGCACAAATCTTATGCTATCAGCAACAACGCCACCCAATTTAATTACCAACAACAACAATAATAGCAGCAGCACTAATAACAATAACAACAACAATAATACAACAAATAACAATAATAGCAACACTAGTAATAACAACAATAACTCAGTACCATCAGCTGGGGACAGTGGTGGTGGTGGTGTTGGTACATGTCCGCCCAGTCCAGTGGCTCCTCAACAACAATCGGTTGTAGGCGGTGGCAGTGTGTCTGTGCTTTCACCAGCCAGCATGCATCATCAGTTGCAACAGCAGATGCAACATCATCAGCAACAAATGCAACAGCAGCAACATCCACAGCATCAACAACAACAGCAGCCACACCAGCAGCAGCAGCAGCAGCAGCAGCAACAACAACTGCAATCAAACAATATGACAGTCTGCAATCCGGTTCCTAGTGGCAGCAATGGGCCATTAAGTGGAGGCCAATTGCCCCCAACCAATCATGTACTTACACCCAATCATCAGATGGTGGGCAACGCTGTTGGAAATGTTGCCTCAGTCGTCAACATGCAAATGCAACACATTGTTCAACAACAACAACAACAGCAGCAGCAGCAGCAGCAGCAACAACAGCAGCAACAACAGCAACACCAACAGCAACATCATCAGGGCTTACAACCACTACAACACCCGCCTCAACCACCGACACCCGGTGGTAGCTCTACGCCGGACACTAAGCTAAACACGGAAAAACTAGTCAATGAATTTCAGGTATGTCCTTTATTGATTTTAATTAATTTAAAAAAAATTAGATAACATTTACATATGTACCTGTATTCCTGGTCTCCAACACCCTCCCTTATTGTCCTTGTAGTTAACCACTTTTAAAAAATTACACTTTAAAGTTTTTCCCCCCAAAAAAAATTAATTTCTAATTTTAAGACGCAAAGTCAGTTACTGGCTAAAAAAAGTTGACACAAAAAAAATTATGTAAAACATTTAACTTATGGATAATTCTCTTAGTGCCGTGATTAGAACGAATTCGAGACCGGCTCGAGATAAACATTTCATAAATTAATGATTATCCTTTTTAAAAATATTTATAATTATCAAACATAATGCTTAAAGTAATTCAAAGGTCATTTAAAATGGCTTTCTGATATTTAACATAATAGTGAAGCATACTGTTTCAATAGTAATTTTGCACAAAAAAGAATTTATAAAAATTTAGATAGAATTTAATTTAAAACAGATTTAATGTTATCAATAAACATAAGAAAAATATTATGAAAATGAAAACCAAAAATAATTGAGACATGATGATTTTTGTAAAAAAAAAAAATATAAACTATTTTAATTATAACATTAATATTTTCCCCAAAAAAGATGGTTGACCAATTTTTAAAATAATGCAAAATCATACAAAAAGGCTAGCTATGTATTTCATGACACAGTCCAAACAGAACATGTACAATAAAATAGTAAATTTAAACGGTTCGCAAACAAGCGCCTATCTACCCCGTTTAGATACGTACAGCATCAGCAAGTCCTGCAATTATGTTGAATAGAAACCCTTTGCACGTGTGTGGCATTAAAATCCCTGCTCACGACATATTTTTTTAAATTCCATGCAAAATGCAAATACAGCGTCTTGTTACTCGAAGCGACACACAACTGACAACACCAACACACAATAATTCCACATACTCGCCTGTACAGCTAGTTTGCTGCGCAGAAATTAAAAACACAAAAAAAAACGTCATCCCCCAAACAGCCAACTAAATTACCTACACTATGTCCGAGGAGTGCCGATTGCAAATAACATAAAAATATGTGTATGCTGCTGCACACTATAAAAACGACAATATATGGCGATTCAGGGCGCATTTTTTTAGCCAGGCGTTTTTATTTCGGTGCGGCGGTGGTAACCCCCTTTTGACATAAGAAACACTGCATAGCTCACGACTCACGAGCAAGGGGATGTACTTCGTTGTGTGTTTTTTTTTCCGTTTCATTTTTTTTTTTTTGATCAAGCCGCCTCAAATACACAACTGGTGGACGAATCAACACAGGGGCGGTACCCTCTCGTTTCACTTTTTCTTTGGTACACATTTTTCTTGGCCCTTTTTTGTGTGTGAGCCTAGCGTTTTTTTTTTTGTGGCTCGCATACAATTTTTTGTTACCCGTATTAACTGCTCTTGCCCTCGGCTTTGTTTATTGTGTCCTTTTTAGCATTATATCGATTTCGTTTGGTCAGTGATCTCGCATATCGAATAAGTACGTAGTAGTTTAAAGTTTTCTTTTTGCCATAACAAGTCGGTTTTTTTGCAAGTACAGTTAAGTCATAAAAAAAATTGTTATTTGGAAAACGCAGTTAATTAAAATATTACCACTCCTTAAAAATTGACAATACTCTTGCACAACAAAATGAACTCAAAGATTCTAATGTTATATTTATGCGGAATGATGCAAAAAAAAAAAATCAACTCTTTTTAGACCTAAAGAACGAACTTCTTTTCCCTTTCTCAATCCGTATTTCAGACTAATCAGCGAGTTTTAGTTTTTACCTAAAAGTTTTAAACCCAGCGCTTTTTGTGGCCACTACACAGGGCGCTTTTCCTTTAACATGTGTTCCTAGAATTTATATTTTAAGTCCTCCTATACACAAGATTACCGCGTATGCAATCGAAAGCTCTTCCAAGGAAGCTATATACATAAGTGGACAACGTACAATATAATACACGTACTTCCCCTTTGTGCCAAAAAGCGATCTTGTTGGTGGATGCGCGTGGGAGTTGTACGGTTTTTTTATTTTCCATTCCTCCGTAGTTGCCTTCTTTCTTTTGTGGCCTTTTTTTTATAATTTCTCCCGCTTAATATTAAATCTATATAATTGTACATAATATACAAAGAATATACGGGCGAATGTTTTTTCTTATGTGAAGCTTTCCTTCCTTCTTATGTGCAAGGCGCAGTCGGTGTATATATGTACGTGTAGACATGGTGAATGGGTGGGCAGGAGCTCAGCAGAATCGCTATATAAATGGCAAAGTTTCCAAACTAGGAGAGGCGAGAAAAAAATCGCCTCGTCCAATAGGGGATGGCCAATGCGCGCAGAATTCTATGCGGACAATCATGTGCGGTTCCTCTGTTTTCTGGTTTTTATGTATTCTTTTAATTTGGCAAAATTCTCGCCTTATCTTTTCGCTCAGCTTCCCACAGCATCTGATTGTATGCAATAGCAAATTTAAATGGGAATGTGTAAGATGCGCGCAATTCCCTCCGCACACACAACAATTTGACCTGTGTTCATTGTTGCTTCGAAATGTTGCTGGTGTTTGTCTTTACCTTGTAAGTGAAAGGGAATTTTTCTCGTATTTCGTTTTTAATTTTCGGAAAAAAAAAATTGACTGAAGGATCAAAAAATACACAATCTTTAAATAGTTGAGAATAATGAGAGTAACATTTTTCAATTTAGAATTTGGTTTCACAAAAGATAGAAGTTAAAAAATAATTTTTCGTGTTTACATTTGGAAATGTATCCTCGTTTCATAACACCATTTTCAGCAATGATATGAATAGGTATTCAAAGTTTGCACATGCCAATTTAAATTGTTTGTTATACCGGGTGCGAAACTACATTGCATTGTGGCTATTTCATAAAAGTTGTTTACGTAATTATTTTACGTATTTATGAACAAGGAAGGATTAATATGTAAATTTTAATAACAATTAAGCTATTGTTGCAATTAAATGTACATTTTATAAAAACTTGCACGTTTGTGAGGATTGTTAAATCATTTAAATTTAATTGTTTTGAGTAATTCGAATTGTGTATGGACGCTATTGAAATGCAATTAACAAATTATTAATAAATGATTAAAATAAAAAATGAACTGAAAATTTTTTGAGTTATTAGAATTTTAATGAACATACCAATTAACAATAAAAATAAAAATGTATAATATGCAAAAGAAATAATGAAATGAAACTGTATATGAAATGGGGTGAGTGCAATTGCATGGACAAAAGATACTTTACTATAGCTATATAACCGTTGTCCGTACCGTACATATTATTTGTTATGTACATAAAAAAAAGGATACACTTTAAGTTGTACTGTGTATCGTTTGAATATTGCAATAGGAGTGAGTGAGTGAGCGCACATTTAAAAATACAGTACGCTTGGAGGTAAAACTTACAATAGAAAAGAAACAAAAATGTGCAAACCTAATGTACCGTTAGATTTTAAAATATTGTACAGATGTAGAAAGAGACAGAAAAAAATTGTAAGTGTTCAGATTTTTCCCAGCATTAATACAATACACGTATTGTATATTTTTTAATGTGTTTGTGTGTGCATCTGTGCCTTAAGAAGCGCCATAAAGAATCGGTTGATGGCGCACATCCAAAACACACAGCATTAACATTATAGTAGTACATCAAAAACATAAAAAAGCGCACGTACATCCCAGCAGGCGAGGGTGGGGTGGGTTTTTATATTACAATATTAATATGTATTGCTGTGAAAAGAATGCGAAGTGTGTGCGAGCGAGTGAAAAATCCATTTTAGACAAACACGGCACCGACATCCTATGCATTGAATAAACATACGTATAGCATTTAAAAGCGCACAATACAAAAAAAGACATATACCAACCCTTTTTCTTTAGCTATATGTGCGTCCATTTCCGTTGTACACGTGTACGTATATACTCCGCGTATACAAAATTGCTTTACAACTGTGTACGTGCGATACATTGCGATTCACCACCCCTTATACGAAAGCACATTCATTTCTTCGCATACAGTCAGTTCCATCTTCTTCATCTTCTTCTTTCGTTCGCCTTACTTCGCGCGTTCTATTACCCCTTTTACTGTGCACATTATTGCCTGCTGGCACTAAAAAGCTAGACTTGCGCGCATTTTTCCACCCCCTTATTAAAGAATACGTGTATACGTACGACGTTGAAGACGCGCGATTACGGTGTACATACACACACACACCAGCGTGACTGACTACGGACTACTGAGTACTGAGTCGGACACGTAAGGCAAAGGCGCGCAACATCGCTAGTCGTTGCTATACGCGCCAAAGATAAAAGACAAGGCGAAAAAATTGAACGAAGCTATAAGTATATGGCCTGTGTGTATTATTTGAAATAATAAAAAGAGAACCTGCCAACACACAGGCAGCAGAGGAGTGGTGTTACCAATTACGATAGCACACAAGAAAGTGTACAGACGTATACTTATGTGAATAAAAAATACACTCAGCAACAACAACAATCCCACACAGCCGAGCAAGCACATAATAAAAAGAGGAAGGATTCGGAAAGAATATAATATATTAAAAAGAAGAAGGGAACAAAAAAAAACTACCCCGATGGTGTGCACTTGATGAGCATTTTTGTATAACGTCCGCTATCAGAAGGGTAAAGACTATCATCCAGCTAGGATGGTATAATAGGAGCTGGCCTTATTCAAGTTTTCTGTACATTGCACTTGAGCTTTCTCAGCTTTAGTACTGAATGTCCTTAGAGTGACTCTGCTCAGAATAACTGTTTCTAACTAGTGATCGTTGTGCGCGTCCTTTTTTCGTATTGTACACAAATTCTCTGCGTGTGTACGTGAGTACTGTGTTCTTTGCTTTGTGAAAGGGTAAAAAAAAAACGAAGCTTTGGGTAAATGTGTTATGTATTGTGAATAGAGTTTCCCTCCTCCTAAATATTGTTTGAAATTTAAAAACGTGTGTGTGCAAAGGGGGGTGGAGAATTTGGGCAATAGAAAAGAACCCTTTTAAGATGCAATTTTTGACTGTATAGTGGCGCTAAAAATTAGCTTGAAACGAAACGTTTTCTGGGCCGGTTTCACTCCATTCTTTAGTGTATCGCTGAATCAGTCAGATGCATTTGCGCGTGTATTCCGGGTAGTTCAAATATAATAAATGTGTTACACTCACTATGTGCAAAGCAGCTTCAACGGTTTTTTTATTTAAAAAAGTTTGCGACACGTTCTTAAGACTTTTATTGTGCCGTTCCTCGAATTTGTAATATTAATGCACAAAATAGTTATTAGTGACAATAAAAAATCGGGTATTTGGATAATAATTAAAACTTAAATTTGAAACAATTTAAATCCAAAGAAAAAATATTTTCATTTCAAAAAGGATTATTTAAAATAATATGCAACCATTATAGGAAACAATGTGAAGAAAAGAAATATATAAAAAAATATTATGTATTGTGAAAAATCGAAAAATAAAGTTGCTTAAGTGACATAATATTGTCTTATTAATAAAGTGCAGTTGAAAAAAAAAAAAAAAAACCTGAAAAAGAGTTTTGAAATTAAAGGCTACTAAAAGAGGAACGGATTCAAAATGACCGTCGATAGCGAGGACTTCGACGATAACGTAATAAAATTTAATTTCCATTAATATTCCCGTACAAATAAGATCGGCAATTTGTCTTCCAATTGGACAATGACCGTTGGATGTTGTACCGAACATGTCAATTGGATATTCATTAATATGCATTCCAATTTTAAGTCAATTTGTCGAGCTATTGTATGACTTTTTAAAATGTTTTAATTTAAAATTTAATAAAAAAAAAAACAAAAAAAGAACAAGCCGACTAAACCGCATCTAACTAATATCAATTTGTACGGGGCTTTTCTAAATTATTACACACAGGTGGAAAGCGTTTTTTTTGTTGATAAAAATAAATAAATCTGAACGCTTTTTAAAATATAGACAAAACAGTATGCTTTGCTTCGAGAATGAAATTATGATTTAGCTATGCTTTTCTGGGAATTTTTGTGTTTAATTTTTAAGTAAATTTGGAGCGCTTATGAGCATCGCTCTGAATTATTGTAAGTTGAAGTAATTGAATGTTGAACTAATTCACAATACAACCTACGCTTAAGAGCAACACGACAATCCGTAATATCTCATTAAATGTATTACATAAATAATTTGTGTCACAATCCCCCATACAACCCTCCCACAAAAATTATTGACCATTCCCCCAAAAAAAAAATCAAAAAAAAAACAGGAAATATATTTAATAGGTACCTCATATGTAAATTATTGTAAATTTTCTAGGTTTTATTATATAAAAATTCTAATAATGCTCTCTTCTTCTTCATCCCTTTCCTGAAATCATGCCAACCGCGATATTATTGTGTGAAATATTTGTGTCACACAAATGTACAAAAACATCAATCAAACAAAATATCCAAATATCAAAATGCATCCAATTTCCTGCGATTATCGACGCAATCCTGCTCACACCATGCACTCATGTGGTGTATGTGTGGTGTGTCCGAAATCATCGGCCGCATCTACAAAATCGACTGCACCAACTACCTACATGAAAAAACACACATCCACACAATAATTAAAAAACCAAACAAACATTACAAAAACACAACAAAAAAAATCAAAAATATTGACCCCAACAAAACAACACTCACACACTTACACAAACACGCACACACACAACAGATGCAATTATCGAGATCAAACAGTGCAGCGGCGATCAGTGAACGCACCCTCGAAGAATGCTGGTCAACCCTTCAACGTGTGAGTTGGCATCTCTTCCGTTGTGTATAGTACTCTTCCACAGAATCTTTTGAAAAAGATTTTCCTAAAAGAAAAAAATACAAAACATATCATTGTCCACAATAACCCTCCTCAACCCCAACCTGAATCCCACTCCACCACATAACTCAACCTAACAACACATCCCATATCAGTTTGAAGCGATTTTTAAATTAATACAAATCTCTTCACAAACACACACCGACACGATTATTGTTTCAAAGCAATTCATTTTATTTCGTATTGTTTTCTTTAATTATTTAAAACTGCTATTAGCTTCATGTTTATTTTAATTATAATAATTTTGCATAATATTTAAAATAGTTTTTGCTTATAAATGAAAACAGCACTTTTCAGTCATGTATTTCAAAATTCCCAAATTTGTAAGTTGCTACGATAAATAAAATAATTAATATTGATTCAAAAAATATCTATGTCTTGAAGACAAAATTAATTCTTTCCGCGATTGAAATTAAATTAATTGAAAAGCTTTAGGCTTCCTCCAAAGCATTTCCATTTTTCATCTTTCATTCCTGCAACAATAATAACAATTAACATGTTTTTAAAAAAACGTTGGCAATTTAAGTTTGTTGCCCATGTCGGGCCGCAATAACTTTTGCAAGTCAAATCAATTCCCTTTACACACAATTACATCCTTTTCGAACCAAGTAGTTGAATTAACATCCCAATTTTCACCAATTTCATTTGTGCCAATTTACCTAGATGATTGTTTTGTTGACTTTTTTTTTTAAATGGTAATTTTTGTACTTCTTGCTCTTATTTTTCTTATAATCGCATTAATTGGAGCGCATGGTTAATTTTTTTTGTGTTTTCATTTTTGATTTTTAATTTATATACGCCCCACGGAATATATAAATTGTTTTTATTGATGTTTTGTTGCTGTTGTTGTTGTTGTGTTACATGCGGTGTTTACATTTTACTCGATTTTGTTTCTTTGATTTATTAATAAGATTTAAACATATTTTTTGTTTTTTCATTGTTTGTCAAAAAACTGATTTACTTAAAAACATTATTACAAACCACACATAACCCCCCCCCCCCCCCCCGTTCTAATATCAAATTGTGAAATGTTTTTGTTTTGCAACTTTTCTTCCTTTTTTGATTGGATTGCATTTTATTTTGACATTAAAAAAAAACAAACAAACGGTGTCATTTTTATTGACATAACTGATAACACATAATAATATAATTAAAACGAAAAAATGAAAAACCATTGGTAAGTAATTTTTACTATAATAATTTACCTATAATATGACCTCCATTTAAGGATTTAGAAAAGGTGTAGTTTTAGGGTTTTAGACTGAAAGTGCAAAAAATTGAAACCACAAGAAGAGCCTTTAAATTCAGCCATTATCTATAGTATGGTGTTCTAATAATACGTTAAAAACGCAAAATTAGTGCGTCATTAAATTATTAAATTGTGTTGGCCGTGACACAAAAACATATAGGTTCGTCGTAACAGTGAATAAACCCTTTCTTATTTGATGTTCCCTTTCAATTCTTTACCGCAATAATGTTATGTTGGTATAATTATTGTTGGCGTTTTAACTTCGCTTCAAACCGCTGTGTGAAAAAAAATGTTTTTAGCGAATCTATTAAAGTAATTACACCGGCATGACGCAAGATTATTTTCATCTATTGGTGTGCATTTTAAAACCAATACTGACGGTTAAGAGTTTTGTATTCCTAAAAGCCAGAACCAAAAAATTATTTAAATGCAGAAATTTATTTTAAAATCAGAATAAAATGTTCCGGCGCTATTTTCGAGTGCCGAAAGAATGCGATGCAACTACAATATAAGTTGCTGACATTAACCCTTCTACTTTATTTATACTAACTAAATTTTGTTGTCACAAAAAAGGATTAGGTGTAACTATGCACACACTTAGCCAACTCATCAACCCTTGTAAAATGTGTAATGGTGTCCCAAAATAAAAGAAATTTTTGTTTGATCGTCATGAATGACATTGAATAATCGGACCAGTGTATTTTAAGTAAACAATGTGTGTTATTTAATCAAAACCTAAAACACATTGTCAATAACTGGACCTTGAGTGACCTTAAAGCAAAACACAAAGCATAATTAAGGAGAGTCTGTTTTTGACGTCTGGATTAAAGTTGCGGCATCATCAGAATTTTTTTGGTTTTTAAATTTGTGACACTCATAATATAGATTTTACTTGTACTTTTCGAAAAAAAGAACGCACTAAACATTGCAGACAACAAAATGGTCAAAACGCAGCACGCGTAACCGAAAAGCCTGCCACATTATACTCGGCCGCTGGTGTGTTGGCTGCCATTAAGAATAGTGCGCGTATTTTATGCATTTGCGGTTACACACAAGAGTTTATTAACTACACCACGAATAAAATGTGCATTGCAGATAGCCGGTAGGTGTATCAAGAGCCATGTGAAATTTTACTACACCCAAATACACCGACCATGTCAATCGTATTTTATGTTGTGACTTGGGTCCCCGACATAATAGGAGTTGGGACGTATTGTTACTGCATATTAAATCATTATCTGCTGCATGCTTGATTCATATTTTTGTGGAAGGCTTTCTTTTCACTTACATCGTGTTGGTTGGTTGGGTCCGCGCTGCGTCGCGTGCGTCGTCGTCTTTTGAGTAAATATAAAACGCGATGTTGAGCTGTTGGTGCTGCCTGTCTTTTAAAACTCCGTCAGACACACCATTTTCCATACACATGCAATTAGTGCAGGCTGCAGCAGCGAAATGTGAAAAGGGGTATTGTGTGTGTGTGTGTTGTGTTTAAAATGATGGAATGAGTATAGGGGGCGGAAAGGTGGCATACATTATTAAGACCTTTTGTAACGCGTGTTTAATTATGATATTATGTGTACGGGTAGTGCAGCGGGTGTGTATATGTGTTCAGTGTGCATAAAGTGAAAAAGAGCTGCACAGAAAGAAAGAATTTCTGTATGTTTAAAATATTTATGTTGGGAGTTGCGACGCGACGTTTTAGTGGGAGATGTTGTAGGGAAGGAGATTCGCTGCATGAGCGATTTATTTTTTTTGTGTACATATAATGCTCGATTTGAGCAGGTGGGGGGTTCTACACATGCGAGCATTGGGCTGCATCGTACAATATACGTTGGAATAAACCAATTAGCGACGTACATTTGTTTTTTATTCGTTTCGCTTTCGATAATTGTTTTCTCTGCATGTTATTAATTTCGTTTTTTTTTGACTTTTGACAGAGTGTCGTTAAATGAAGTGCATATTAGAAATTTTTGACTACTCATTAAACATAATATAATAAATCAAAATAACAATTATTTTTGTGTCGCCGTCGAATCATGCACATGCCATTACCCGAGTGATAAATCCCAACAGCAGCAGCCCAGCCAGTATAGGCACTTAAACTCTGCAACTGTGCTGCAAACGTCACGACCATTCAATAATCTCTGTATTGCATCTGCAAATAGACTGCGCGGCGATAATAATAGTTTGATGTTGCGCATCCGCGGTTTAAAGTATGCTTAAATTCCCGCACGCTGCATGACTTATTTTAATCAAAAATTGATATTTTATTATTATTATTACTATTTAAAAAATATTTACAAAATATTGTATTTTTTACTTCTTTTTTTGCTAAAAAAAAGGAAAAAGAATGTTTGAGAATTGAGACCCAATCTTTAATTTTTAATAGAGATGGTTTTTTAATTCCTTTTTTACTGATGCAACACAAGCAACGGCAAAGTTCATCTCATTGAGTTTGGAGTTACTCGGTCGCGCTTCAAATTACTCACATCTTCAAATATTATGGCGATCAACACAATTGTAGATGATGTGTGATTTTTAATTGTTATTTATGTATAACATTAACTATTTTTTGACAAAAACGTACAGCAACAATTTTATAAAACATCTCAAATCTCCGCGCTGTTCTTTTTCTCACATTTTTTCCACCAACTCACCGATCCCAACTGTAGTTCCTCACCATTTATACAATTGCACATTTAAACCTAATATAGTTAATACTATATAGCGGTAAATGCATGCGCGCATTTGTGTTGTGCACACATCGGTGCAATCAGTGCATCATCACTGCAGCAGCAAGTCGCGCTCATAAACTCGAAAGGCGCGTAAATTGTTATACTCTGCCCCCAAATAGTTTTTATTATTTTATGTTGCAACAAATATTTATTTTACCGCTCTCCTGGATCATAATGTGGATGCACTTATACTATATACATATATTATGTTATGCAGCACTTACAATATACTATATAATGCCTTTTTTGCAATAGTATTTGCACACAATATCAATTTGAGAAGAACAACCAGGAAATATTATGATGTAGAACTAATTTGTTTAATGATCAAACTCGCTATATTTTTACATGAACGCCATAATAAAACGTTGCGATGTGTACTGCACTCACTGCACCGTGCACCACCTACTTTTATGTAACGCTTTTTTAGTGTTAATTATTGCTACGGGAGCTTGCGCAAAGATGCTGGGTTGTTTTTTTTAGGCTGGCGGGAGTACATTCTTTAGATTTGCCAATTAGAACCACCGTTATTTACATGGAGAATATTTTTAATTAATAGTTTTGCGAATTTTACGATCAGAAGCGAAACCGTTCATTTTTTTCGACCGAAATTTCAGAGAGAAGTGTTACACACTTTGAGTCATATCAGTTCAGTTTATGCTGTAATAATGGTAATAAAGGGACTCTAAAAAACTTCGGGTTACTTAAATAAAAAGGATCAAAACATTTTGTACAATGTGGAGTGCTGTAATTAATTATTATTAATACGCGCAACGTTCTTGCAAGACCGCGTATACAAATATCGCACATAAAAAAAATCATTTAAACAAAATAAACATACGAGCAGCATTCGATTTTTCAACGGCACATTAAATATATTTATATATTATAAACAACATGTCAATCCTCAAGTGTGTTGCATCTAAACACTTTGCTAAAGCGCGTAAACAAAACAAACCAACAACAGCAAAAAACAATTAATTTCATGAAAATCAAAAGGCGCAAAACATAATACATGCATTAAGTATAAAATAAGTAGATGTTACATATTATATGTAATAAGCAATAACTTTAACTAGTGGTGCACATTTTCGAGCCATATGGCATTCGCCGAACATTAATTGTATATACAACATAAGCGGCACATAATTTGGTCGAGTTCGCAGCCGCGCGAATTCCTTCCAAAGATGGCACACACACACAGAGCATAATATGCGGTAATTCAGCGCCCCACCGCCCCATCGCCCCACCACGCCAACTTACAATACGTATCATGTGGTGCAGCAGCAATGTGCACAAGAAAGCCGACCGCGCGTCCAAAAAAAAAGCAATTCCCCACATACTCGTATATGGAAATTGAGTGCGCGCTGACCTGCCCCAACCAAATTTTGTGTTACCTAGGTGGGATGGTTCCACAGCGCACAGATGTGAATGGTGGTCGCGGAACGTTTTATTATTAATTTTATGTTTTGCGTTTCGCTGCGTTTATTTTTTTTTGTTTTTTTTTTGCCTCCCTTTTTCTCTTTGCATTTAAGTGTTTTAAACGGTATGTTCTCACGCCATCCATCCCAATTCTTAATTCAAATGCCCTATATATGTAGCATAATGTTTGAGCATACGTTGTGCTGAGTGCATAACACGTCATGTAGACGTGTGTGTGCGTCCCAGTGTGATTAATGGGTGGAAGTTAATTATAGTTACGTGGGAGGCATTGTGGTGAACGGGTTTTATATTTATTTTAACGACCGTTTTCATGGTTGCAACCTGGTCTTAAAGATGTATAGAGACGCAAATAAAACTAAAGTGTTTGTGGTTGCAATGTTTGATGATTGGTATAAAGAAGTTGGCCGTGTTGCAAAAAAGGGTTGACTCCAAAGTTTTATTTATTGAGTTGGAAGTCTAAAAAAAGAAAGCTCTTACTTTTTTGTCTTCCTTCTTTTTAGGTTGGTTGGTTAAAAAAATGGCGAATTCTAAACACAGGACAATATTTCAAACTTCCGCGTCTAAATTCATTCAGTGATATTAAAGACCAGTATTATGTTAGATCTCGACAGTGAATGTTGTGGCCAACTAGTTCCCGTACCTTTATATAAAATAATTAAAAAAAAAATGATTTCCTAATAGCCTGTGTACCCGATATTCATTTTCACTCCGCTAATATAGCACACGCAATGCGTGGAGCCAAAGAGCAATGCCGATTAAATTATGGTAAATAATACACCTGGTCAATTGATTTCCCCTTTGACATTGCATTGCGCATATATTGCTATATTACATTTTAATGTGTACACGGAGAGTACTGCACGCGTGCACTGAGGCAAACGCGCGCGCTAGATTTCTATCAAAGATTGGTTGAGACGAGCGATATACAGGAGCGGAGGAACCGAGAAGGAGAGGGCTGTTCAATCATATATGATGAGCAAAACGCACAACTTGCATGCAACATGGTGCAAACTAGTTCTACACATCTAGCGTATTTTATATATTTTGTTCAACAATGGCGAATGGGTTACAGATGGGGGATGGAGGACGGGCAAGGGAGGGGGGAGGGGTTGGTGGGGATACAGCTTGTGCCGGTAAATAATTGTATTCGGGGCGAACTTCTGCTCATGTATAAATATATGTACGAGTAAATAAAATGCGGAAAGTAATCAAAATTGGAAGCGAATAATACACGATAATAACAACAATAAAGAAGGAAATTTTCTTTTAAATTATATCCCGTAGTATGTATGTAATATGCATCGCACAAAAGAGCTTGCACATCACACATGCGAATGTTTGCAGAGCCGCTGCCCGCTATACTAGTCGCTACATGCATGATGACTTGTACTCGTACTTTAAGCTGCGCCGCGCCGCGCCGGTTTTAATGTGGCTGTGCGCAACCTCAACAAAAATCTATTACCGCCTACTACCTTTCTAATTAAACATTCTCTGATATATGTTGTTGTGCCTCCTTTCTAGCCATCGCCCTACCCCCTCCCCTCCCATTTTTGTTTAGTTTACAATTTTTACAACAAGACTTTTAAAATTACTCATTGTTGTTATACAGTCTAACTGGTATGATATGTTTCAGCATCGGAGTGCATTCTGAGTGTTATGCACTTTTAGTTTAATATGTACTGCAATTTAGAAATTGTACGTATAACGGTAAATCCCGTTGTACGAGAAGGAGAGGGGTGAGTTAAATGAATTATGATGATTGCAATTTGGTTTTAATGAAATGCCTCAGCGTTTTAATAGTTTCTTTTAAATATTATGAATAATAAAATTTTAATTGCTTCTGCGGGGGTTTGTTTCTAAGGATGATAAAGTTCTTTCTCTTTTTGAAGCAAAATAAAAATATATTAATAGAACAAGGACTTCCATATGTGTAGCTAAAAAAGGACGAACATATTTTGAAATTCTTCCGCATTTTTTAAAGAAAAATAAACACTTTTCTCGATTTATTCTCCTGTTTTTTTTTTTTTAATTAAAATATGATTTACAATTATCATTAAAACAAGGTAATGAATTTAAAATGTTTCCGAACCATCTCAGTAAATGCAAATAAAATCAAATTTGTAAGATGAAGTTTTGAAAGCATCATCTAGTCGCGTCCGCGGTTGCATTAGCTATGCCACATATTGCGTGAATTCATCTGCGGTATGTTGTGTCTCATCTACTTGCGGGGTGCACTTCAGCGTGTACCCTTTTTTTTCGCTTGTGTAATGTGCAATGTGCATATATATACATAACCAATTTTTTCCTCTTTTATACGTGCACTTTTTGTTGAGCCTAATACGTTGTTGTTGTTGTTGTTGCACTTTTTTTTGCTCGAGAGCTGCGTTATTTATTTTTTGCATTATCATTTTTTTTTTTGTTTTTTGTTTATCTGCCTTGTTCGATGGTGTGTGCGCGGGTACATACAAGCACAAGTAAACGTTAATGTTATCTCTCTTTCTGGCTTATAATTATTATGAGAACTACCATACAACAATATTTGAGAAGGCTTTTTTACTCATATAAAGCATATTTCGCGCTTCAATCGCGGTGCACTCATAGAATGAAATCAGCAACATGTACGTATCGAAGAGCAAAAACAAAAATAAAAAACGAAGCAATATTAAATTGAAATAGAAAAAAAAATGAACACAACAACAAAAATACAGGAGATAAAATTACATATAATATAAAATAATGCAATTTAGGTACATAGATAACGTTTTATATGGCGATATAGGTACACGAAGTGCATTATATTCAAATATGTTTATTTATTTTTTTCGCTCGCAGTATTTGCTGGCTAGTTGCATGTGTGTGGAGAGCGCGCACATCTTTGTCAATTTTACGCCAACGTTGTGCATTCGCGATCTTTTCTTTTCGTTGTGCCCGGCCCGCATCCTCCCCCCGCCTTAAAATGCCCCCCCCCCCATCCCCTGTGTTTACTAACACACAGTTCTTCACTCTGATTTCGCGAAAAAAAAAGTGTATGCAATTTTGTTTTCTATATATCCTATTTTCCATTCTTGGTTTTGTTTAATGTCTTTTTTTTATCTGCCCGTTTTTATTTTATTTTTTACAATGCCTCGTTTTGTTTTGTTTTTTTGTGTTTTTTTTTTTTTTTTTGTATATTATTACATTTTGCAACGTTTTTGTTTTCCCCCTATGCGGTTCATTTCTTCCTCTTTTTTATTTCGGTATTGAAACACATCTATTTATCCATATACAATATACATATACATTTAGTAGTTTTTGTTTAATCGAGCGCCGCTTAAACTCTCGGCAATTCTTGACCAGCTCTCGCGCGCGCATGCGGTTTCGGTACTTGCGCGGTTTAATAAGTTTCAATTGCGCTTGCATTTGTCAAAAACAATTGCAGTTTTTTTTCACGCATTGACTAGTTCGTTTTGTTACACCCCGTACAGTCGTTTGTTTTTGTAATCAAATGTTTTAATGCAGAGGATTTTTTTTTTTGTTTTAAATAAATTATGTGCGTGATAACCAAAAGTACCAATAATCAGTTAAATTGATTTAAATATAAAAATATGCATCATTTTCAAATAAATAGGTAGCAATTTTAAAAAAGCCTATCGAAAAATTTGACAATACATTGTTTTGAAATAAAGAAATTGCTCATCAGGTTTTAAGGATCAAAAATGAGGCAAATAAATTATATATTGAATATGCAAAGAATGTTAGGTTAAAAAGTGTTGGGCCAACATATTACAGGTCTAAGGCCTGATTGGAAAAAAAAGCTCTCAGTGGAATAAGGTGCATAGTGATTAAATATGAAAACTTCGTGATCCGTTAAACCTTGAAATTCGAAAACAAACAAAATATCATTTTCAAATTGCAATTATTTAACATGCTCGTAACATAAACACTGATTAGGTGTAGTGATGTGACTCTCGTGAAATGCTATTTCCAATTCGCAAAAAGTTGTCGCATGTCAAGACTTTACGGCACCCTTTTAATGTTTTTATTTAACCATTATCTAATTATCCATGCTACTCCTAAAATAAATACTTTACACATGAAAACGTAAGTCAATCAATTAATATTGTATTACTAAGAACCAAAGCTTTTTTTTTACGAAAAATACAACAACATTTCAAAACGATAATAATTAATAATAAGGCATTTTATTAAAATCCATATTCGGCAAATGAAAATAATTGAAATATTAACGCTTCATGTGCTTTTAATTAAAACGAATTCGTCAGCAGCATATTACATATTTATTACAGTGCATAAAATTTAAATATAGCTGCTAACACAGTTAACGTCATGCTTGAGTGCATCTTTTTCAGAAATACTTAAGTTGCATTTTATTGTGATTTGAACGGCATTATGCACTTTTTAATGCAATTAGTTTGCAATATGATTTTTGAATCACAACGAATAAAATAATTTTCAATTGTATTCGACGTGGTTTAGAAAAGATATTGTTTTTTTTATGTAAGATTGCTTTTTCTAATTTTCTAAAAAGTCTTATTAAAAATGTTGCACGATGAATGTGTGTCAAGGGTTTCCAGAAAATATTACAAAAATAATTAAAAGTTAATTATAAAAAAAAAAAAAAAGGCTCAGTGAATGCGTCCAGGCGTCACACATCTAGCAATTGCCGCCAAAAGAGTAGAACCTACAGTCACATGGTAATTGGCATGCATCCATACCTAGGTTTTCGCAGATGCATCCGGAGGCAAAGCATGAGGCGCACGAGCTATGGCGTCAATAATAACTATAATTTCCGTAGCGACTTCAATCACTAACCTTTCCTAACAAGAAGTCAGTTATAGGCGGGCATGGAATCACCATTTCACCACTCGACAGACTCGCGCAATTTGGATCGCTCGTAAAATGCTGGTTCATTGCTTGTCTTTCTTCGACGTCATTTGCATTTTATGTGTCTTTTTATCTGCTCCTTTTTAATTTCCATTTATTCCACATTTAAAATCTGTTTTTGCTTTGTCTCATGTGATATCGCGTTTTTAAAAATTCAATGCGTATTCCGCGCAAAAATACCCGCGCTCTTACAAAATTTGAGTAAACACGCACACACACACACTCAGCTGTTACAAATTTCTTTCTGATTTCTTTTTTTTCTTAGCTATGTTGTCATGAAATTAAATTTTTGTGTGTGCGCTTTCAGTGATGGGTTCATGACCACATTTTTATGAATATTATACGCGAAATCGCAATAAAGTGCAAAAAAAAAAGCGCCGCGCGCCACAACCAAAATAGCGACACGGATTATAATTTTTTTTATTCGTCTTTTTGGCATGCGATAATCATACAAAATCCATCCTAACAAAGGGTTAATAGGAAAACATGCAAGAACATTTTTTATTTTCGCGATAAAAACATTGCGAAATCGCGTCGAAAAAATTCACTTCAATAAAAGGCCTTTCATTCTCAAATGTTTTTGGTCTACTTTTTATTTACATTACTTGCAATGACATGCAATGACGGTTCAGGGTTTTATTTATTATATGCGCGGGAAAACTGAAAAGCCTTCAAAGCGTGTTTTCTTTCGCATTCGTGTGGGCATAAATTCGTTTTGGCAGAGTTTGAAAAAATTATTTTCAAGTATGCTGTATTTAAAAATCAGCAAAATATATCTTGTTGCACATTGCTGAAAATAACATCAACTGTAAACGCATGCCGGAAATTAAATTAATGACTCACGTAGGAAAAAATTCAAGAACAATCTTACTTATCTACAATATAATTATCAGAAAGCTCATGCTGTAATAATAATTTCCCCCATCGTAGGGAGAACGACCGCACATTTGTACTCAATATTATTTCAACTTGCAGCGTGTCCAAGAAAAAAAATAAAAAATTACAAAAATTTACATTTTTTGAATAAAAAAAAACGTTAACAAAATTTTATTACGACAACGTGCAATGTTTACCGTTTATATTCATCTCGGTTAGGGCTATAGTTGCGAATTTCTTGAATGCAGTGATGTCCTGAAAATGCTCACGTGCGTGACTTTTATAAGTTTGAAAATATTTACACAGCATTTTGCGAATGCAAAATAAATGCATGCGGCATGTTCTCTATGGCACTTCATGTGTTTACGGTTATAAGTTATAACAAACTCGAATGTACGTACAAAATAAAAAGCACAACATAACCGAACCTTAAATCAAAGAACGAACATAAAGGTAGCGACGTGCAGCGCATTTCTTCAACTAAAAAAAAACAACCTGGCTAAATGTATAAAGGCTCAATACTGCTTGAAGGCGCGTTAGTTCTTTATTCCTTTTTTTTTTTCTTATGTTGACCCCTTCACCCCTTTTTAATATTTTCAGTTCACTCCTTGTTTTCCTACCTGCCAGGAGAAAAGCACACATACATAGCATTGCATGGAAAATAACGTAATGAAATAGCAAAAACTGCATGTAATAAAAATAAATGAATGGCGAGGAGTTAAAGGCAACAAGGCAGTAAAAACACACATTCGTCGCACTCACAGACGCCACACCACGTTATAAATATAAAAAGAAAAGGCAACGGCGAAAAATTATGCATTTTCTGAAAATAGAACTTTCCGCCACATATATAAAGGTTGCAGTACTGTTTTTGTATTTTCTTCTCTCTTTTTTTTTTGCAAAATTGAGGCAAATGCCTTTCATTTTAGCGTTTTAATTTGTTTTCCTTTTTTGCGGCAAAATCGAGCCGCGTTTTTTTTTTGTAAATTTTTAAAACACGACGCATTTGCATTCGCGTTTTACCTTGTCTTGTCCATCAAACTGCAATTTTTATTTAGTAAAAAATTAGCTCTATGTTCTCATGTCCTGTTGTATAAAATAAATAATTTGTGGGTGCATCTTTTTCAAGGCCACAATTCAAAATCATGTTAGTTATTATGATAGTGAATATTAGTTGTTAATAAATAAAATTTAATTTTTAATAAAAAGTCATAACTCAAAAGCGACCGGCAACCCCAAAGTATGACCTCTCACACGTTTATTGTGTTGCCAAATGTGCAGCAAAATTGGGCAAAGCTGCAGTCACAAATATTGTCCACATTTTGAATTAATTATTGAATTCTCATTAAAGAAATCAAATTATTTTAACGGTAGCCACCATGTCCACAGTAATGCGTGCATTTATCAAATAATGAGTCATGATTCATGAATGACTTACTGACTGGTAAGAGATAATTGGAGACGAAATCAAAATTACATCAAAATTAAATGTGCACAACGAAAACGTGCCGACGCACTTTTATGTATTTCCTGCATCTCATTGCGCCGCTGTTCTACATACTCATTACAAAAATACACACAACATGCACACACGTACGCATGAATTAAGCAGCAATATTATTTTGATTTAGGAGCAAACATTAATGTCTCGTTTACTGAAGAAGAATAATAAACAAATGTAAATTCAGATTCTGAAATCGCATCGAATTGTTGATTTTAATTTTATTTTATTTATTTTTTGTAACACTCATCTATTTATATAATGCCAGTACAGCTAAGACAATGAGACGCAGAAAAATGGCAATTCGCTCGGAAAATAGATAGATGCTAACTTAAATGAGAGAGAGCAAAAAAACCTAACAGAAATATAAAAAGAATAAAACACAACTAAAGGAATTGCGAATGAGTAAAATCTGTACAAATAAATGCGAAGCTAAAAAAATGCATAGAAAAAAACTGCGAAAAAAATATTTATTGGCACACACAAAGTCAGAGCCAGAGCACTAACCTAGGACAAGGAGAGAAAGATAGTTCAATGCCTTTAGCAAATATATATATATATTCTTTTTATATAGGCATACATTTTTATGTGTACGTTTGTGTTTTTGTACGTATGCATTCTCATAACACATTTTTCTGTGCTTTAAAATTTAAAATTTATTTTTACTTTGTCGAACAGCATGGAGAAAACACAAGTTTTATAATCGTCTTTCAAAAATATCAAAAAAGTTATTGTTTTTCTATTGACGTTGACACTCGTGGGCCATGACGCACGGAATAAATGAAATTTTTTTGCTAATTTTGTAACACATTTAAAGGTCAGGTAACTTTTAAAGAATTAGGAACAATAATAAGTAAATGTCGGCTTTAACGAACAGAACACGAAACAACTTTACTAAATACTATAAAGGTCGATTCATGTTGATTTGTCAGAAAATTATTCAAATTCGTCAAATGGCTACCTTTTTTTTGTTATGTTTTGTCCCCAATTGCGACAATCTCGTATACAAAGTACGGTACCGCTTTCCCTGCGATGCAGCTTTGTATTCTCTCCTCGAGATTTTCATTATATTATATTATATTTTGCTTTCCTTGGCCATTTTTCGTTTCGGGTTTTGCTCCATGATCGCAAAAGCTGGCTTTTTTCTCGCACACACATTTTTCTCTTTTAACAATATTTCTTATACTACTTTTTGTGCGCGCACAGTGCACACACATCTTGCACTTTTGTCGCGTTCTATCGCTTTTATGCCATTTAGGTGAGCACTTCTTATAAGATTTACGGTAGGCTGAGTGGGCTTAAAAAACACATGAACGCTTTATGCGCTGTAAAGAAGCGATTAACCTCCTAATTCATGACTTTTAACTGCACCAAATATTTGTTAAAATTTTTTTCAAATTCACTGAAAGTTAAAGTATTTAAATTTTATTTTATAAAACAATTTTTTCATTGGAGCTTTAAGCTGTTTTTATAATGTTACTCTAAATCACCAGGCAACTCGTAAAATACTTTATGTGTGAATCGTTCTATGCATTTACATTTTAGATGATAGAAATCTAAAATTTTGGTTACAATTATTGAGAGTTGTTTAACTTTACTTTGGCAGGATGATATTTTTCGAGAAATAAAAAATAATAGAAGCATAAAGTTTTGCAGTAAACGCACTTAAACAGTCGACAAGGTAATATGAAAAAAAAAAAAACTTAGCGTCCTACGACAAAACAATTACATATGTTATAATATGTGCATATAATATAATTATAATATACACGAGAATGCACTGCAAGGCACTCATCTTGTGAGTGCAACAACCATTAAGTCCAAGCAAAATAATAAGAAAGTCGCGAGAGGTAATAAGGAAAATAAATAATGCAATAAGAAGAATGCGCAGAATCTTAAAAAAATAAGACGATCGTTTTGAATAAATAAATAATATGGCTGTAATAAACAATGTATAATATAAATAAATATAACGCATTAACGTATGTGCACTGGCAGAAAATTGCATGCGGTATAAGTGAGCCAGCGAGAGGGAAAGAGAGAAACAGAGGGATCAAATAGAGATCGTTTTGAGGGAAAAAAAACAACGTAATATGCAAACTTAAGCGGGGTGGGTCAAGGAATGAATTTGGCCGACACAAAATATATTGCACTGCAAAAGCGGAACAATGCAGTTTGGAACAGAATGTTCAAATTGAAGGAGGCGATGGTGGGGGCAACCATGGATCACATTTTGTATACACACAATACATATAATATGTGTATAAATAAGAACAAGAACAAAACCAGATGTGCATCTTTTCTGCAAGACAATTTTATTATACAATGTATTTTATTTATTGCACACACGGACACGTATGCACTGCACACATGTGCATTGAAAAACAATTTAAAATCAGTGTCCCGGAAGAGCATCTTTTGAGATGCCTATAGAGAATACGGTATATTGAAAATATAATTCAGCCAACGCAATCTAACGCGCACCCATGTACGCAACCGACTAACTGCCCCGCGTTTATGTACGAAATACGAATCAAGTGCGCAGGTAATGTAAATTGAGAACAACTGCGGCATATAGAATAAATAACAAAAAATGAAAAAAAAATAGTAAGCCTAAAAATAAAAATAAAAAACGCAAAAAAAAAATCGAACACACACATACGTTATTAATATAACAAAAATATGCAGCGTGTGCCGTGTGGGGAGAAAAATGAAGCGGTACAGAAAATTCGCCCTATTAAAAAAAAAAGAAAACATATTCACCAAAGACGCAGTCAGGATGATTGTTGCAGCCCGTTTTGTATGCTGCAAAGATCGTCGATCCGTGCGTCCGCAGTCCGCGCAGTGCAGCGCTCTAGACTCTAGTGCAGTGTGTGCTGCGTTGCGCGCATATTATGAGAAATATTATAAAGTTGCAGTAAACGATAGAATTAGAAAATTATAATAATAATAATAATAACAGCAGCCACAACTAAGCGCAGTTGCATACAACTAGCTGCAACTCGCACAATAATTTAAATGATGCGGTAAAAACTGAGAAGACAACAATGACAACAACGCAAAAAATATATATTGGCCATACACAAAATGTTTATAATATTTTATACGCACAAGCATTTTACTCGCACATATATTTATTACGATCACTATAGTTAATATAAACACACGGCGTACGGAATTGGGTACACACTCTACACAGGCAGGCACTCACACTCAGTATTTATATTATTTATTTCAAGAAAAAGTATTTGGCCTTGCGCAACAATTAAGTGCATTTAATTTGCGAACGAGTGCGCTATTCAGCCAAGTTCATCTTCATTTGTGGCGCTTGTGCAGTTTGCAGCATTTTCTGTATATGGCATTCATTTGAGTTAAACTTAATTCTAAATATTCAGTAGCCGAAGTTTAAATGCCGAGACCATGTTCAGTTGTAAATGTGTTTTTATGACGATTACTGCAGCTTGCCAATCATAAAAACTCAAAATTATGGTCCCAATTTTAAAAGGATGTTTGTCTCCCTGTAACGTAATTTTTTTCGGCGGTTTGCAAAAATATTTTTAAAACAACTGCTTGCTGTCTTCTAAGCTGCTTTTAAGAAATTATATTTAAGAAACCACTTATTATTATTATTGAGCATTTCTAAGGCTTTTATTTTATTTATTCTGAATACAAATTCGTCTTTGTTATCTTAAGTTTTGGCTGATTTAAATTAAAAGTACTGCGCGCCCGAACGTACAGTTTTAGTCATAAAATGCTCCAGAATTTAAATAGCATTTTTTATTCATTAAAATACTGCAACACTCGATGCAAGCGCATAATAAATAGCATTTGCTCGCTAGAAAATGAAGAAATGCGCACACAATTAATAGTGATATGGGAAAACACTAAAAAGTGCATATCATATTTTTTTCAATTTATTTTGTGTCGAGACGATATTTTCATGCACACACTGGCGCACATAACATACTGTTCCAATGCGGCTGCGTGCGTTTATTTCTTAACTGTTTGCATTTGTCGAAAGAAGCAGTTTAAGTTGCACAGTAATAAGTTTTAATGGCCGTACAGCCTATTTAGAGTTCGCTGACTATTAAAAAAAAACACACACACAAAAAATAAATGGAATTTTTTTTTACTTGATGACGCTCGTATATAGTGTGTGCAGCAACAAACCAGCGTTGCAGAGCGACAATACAACACACAAGGGAGCTTTCGCTGTGCTTTTAGCAACAAAAAAAAAACGCATTGTATATGTTGCGGTGTGCTGCAGTTTCTGTGCCTAACGATTTGTTTTTTTATTGTTCCTATTTTTTTCACTGTAAAACGCTTACCATGAATTCCGCAAGCACACGAGCTCTACCTCATTTTCTTTCCTGTAAAGCGAAATTCTCTACACGGTTATTGGCTTTTTATTTTCAAAACTTCTCTTTTATTAACAAATAAATTGGTAATTTTTATGCGTGTTATGAATTGAGTCTTGGACATGTGTTTGTAACCTGAAAATCGCTTTGTTCTAAGTTTTATGTATGGCTTTCTCCGGCATTTTAAATTTTTTTCTGTCGCTCTGACTCATTTTCGGTGTCGGGGTTTTCTGCAAATTAAATTTAGGTTTCATTTGCGATAATAGTTTAAGTTGTGTATTACGGTTCATCTGCTTTAAATTAACTTACATAATTACACCAACATTTGCATCCGTGTGCCCTCTGCTAGGAAAAAATCCACTTACAGCCACGCCGCTGTTAATTAATTTAACGAACGTTGAAAATAGGTTATTTTATCGCTATTTTATTGAATTTTCGCGTAAGAAGGAGGCGCTAAATTTGCATTTTTACAGTTCCTTTTAATGATTAGGTTTTAAAAAAGCAGCATGTGGTATTGTGTGAGTGAGGATAATTATGTGCCGAAGCCAAGCGCGGCAAATGACCTGAATATACGCAATTCATGCGCGTGCAAAATAAACACTCCTTCATTTTTATATATATTATAACCGTGTCATTCATGGAATTGCAGTATTTATTGCACAGAAGTAACACACAAAAAGATGGCGATTGGGACCTGTCACCCGATTATTCCGAATCCACACGCTTCGTGAATCATGTCCCGATTGTTTAGTAATTCATTGAATGTACCTGGTGAGAAGGGCACGCGTTTGACTCACGACTACTCGCACCCGAAATCTCTCACGCTCGGATTTAATATAATTTGTTTTCTTATAGTTCTCCACCCGGTTATACTCAGTAGTCTTATATAATAATAATGCATATATGTATATATTTGCGCTGACTCTCGAGCATAATATTATGTGTATGCGCTTTAAACTTATAACCATTCCATCTGCCTCATAATCGGTGTTCCCTGTAACCATAATATTATGCACGTGCAATCATAATCACAATTCAAAAACGCATACAATATGTATAGAAGGCTTGCGTTGCATATTATATAATATAATATTATATTGCCACAGGCCTGGACGGTGGGGTTACATTATGTTATATTCTTGTACTTTGTAGTTGCATCCAAACGGGTGGGGGCGTGTGGCGATATGTGCTCACCACATTTGTTGTGGCATGCAGTGTTTGCCACGCAACTCTTTCTTACCATCTCAATCCCTCACTCCCTCTTTATTTCAACTGCGTAAACCGGTTTATGCTGTTATAAATTATAATACAATAATATTTAGTAATTCTAGATTGGTGCACGATCATCATTGATTAGTATTACGCAGCAGGCCAAACACAATTCATTTGGTCTGCAAATGATGTGAAGGAATGGAATTAACCGTGTGGCACCGTGTGTCACGTGCGTTGTTAAACGTGATGAAAGTAAATGTATAATTATAACAGGTTAATGCGTTGATGACTTCATTAAAGTGAATTTAATTACAATGCATTATAGTTAAACACACACAACACAACACAACACAACACAACGCAGTGGAATCCGGATTATGGCACGTACGATATCCGTGTTTTGTCATGCATTTTTGCACCTCTTTTTTACCACAATCTTAACGTACTTTTTATTGTGGTGAATGCGTGCGCGGCGCACGCTTGCTTGCTTGCACTCGCCAAGTGTCTGCATGCGGAGATATTCCATTACACATGATCTCTGTCCAGTCAGAACAATAGGAAAAGAACAGTGATGAATTCAAAGACTGTAAAAACGATTACAAATATACTTTTTGTGCCGATCATCAAGTCTATCAATTAAGTTACTTACATTGCGTATGATTTTGTGAAATTGTGTTTACGACGAATGTCTTTGTCCTTCCCCACCCCATTTTTGTTCATTTCAAATCACGATTCTTATGCAATTGTTTATGGGGAAGCTTTTTTTATTTTTTGTTATTAACATTTAAAAAGATAAAGCCCCCCATACCGTAATTACTGTAATTATTTAAAAAGGAGCAAACTTCTGTATATTCAAAAAAAAGAGGCTCAGGTGTCCTTGAAAATTTTAAATCGATGACTGTCACGGTCGTTTTAGCAATTTAAAAATATTCCACGCATATTTCTCTTTCCATCCCCTTTTATACTTCATTATTAAAGACTGTAGCACCATGTGACACCCAAAATGTGACTTTTTCTGCCCTAAAGCACGCAGACACCAAACTCACGGATATAAAAAATTTGTTATTATTCTCGCACAGCGAAAAATGTCGCGCCCTTCATTCTGTGTCCCTTTTGCATCATTCATCTTTAAATTTTGATTTTTCAAGTGCTTTTTCTGTTGCGTTTTGAATCGTTTCTGTCTACACTTACTTCGCTTTAATGTCTGTCTTTCCCTTAAACCCTACATGCCTTACTTTCAAGTTGCGCCTCCCCACCTTCCCACTGGTAAAAGTGGGGAAAAGTCCTTTTTTATTATTACATTTTCGTCAAACATACTTTTTCATGAAACTCTCCATTTTTATCTTCAACCTTTTTTTAGCTCATCTTTATATATATACTACTTGATCACAAAGACATTTCCCACCCTCTTCCTATATAGGTTCCAACGTTTGTTTTCTTTTTTAATTCGAATACTTCGAGTTGTTCGCACTTGGCACCAACAACTTGATGTGTGGAATATTTTTTATAACCTGAAATGTTTCTTCAGGTAGTAAATTGCGTAAATTGTTGTAACTTAAAAAAAAACACTAGTAACTGGCTGTTAAAGGCGTCTTTAAGATAATTTGTTGCACTTTCACAATTAAATAATAGACATGCAAAGAGCATGGAGTAATTAAGGAGCAGGTCATCGCATTTTCTGATGCAGTTTGTTATTCGTCAGGGTTTATTTTGTTTTTTGATTGCGTTTTTTGTTGTGATTTAAATTTGCCCCTGTACTGACTGATTACATTTTTCTGAATTGTTTGAAAGAACTTTTGGGGATAATAACAGTTTTGTTGTTACATCATTTACAGATTTTCATGCACAAAAGTGCAATGCAAATGCAACAGGCGAGAGATTTGCATCGAGGCGTCGGAATTGGCACCGGCATGGGTGCCGAAGTTAAACCACATCAATGCCAACAGTGCTTGAAAAGTTTTTCCAGCAATCATCAATTGGTGCAACACATACGAGTGCATACCGGCGAGAAACCCTATAAATGCTCCTATTGTGACAGACGGTTTAAACAGTTGTCGCATGTCCAGCAACACACACGATTACATACCGGTAAGTGTAAAAAAATCTCTGCCAAATGTATTTTACTTAAATGTTACAATTTGTTAATAAGTTTTAAAATGGAAACAGCAATTTATATGTCCTTTAAAATTCAATTACTCTGCAACGGGGTGGAGTTCTTCCTAAAAGCTATTTATTACAGCGATGTAATGCAACGAAAGGGACGTCTATTTTAATTACAATTAGAAAAGCAGAAATTCTTTTTCTCATTTGACACTTAGAGAATAAAAATGAAAATGTGTGTAATTACGGGAAACAATAACAATAATAAAAAGACAAGAAGCAGCTAGCCTAACAAAAAAAAAAATGCTTTACGCTTCAAGTGTTCAATGTTCATGTTCGTGTCGTTAAGCAATCAACCCATAACGATTTACGGAGCATCATCAGTCCGATAACTGATGTTTTGTACTTCATTTTCGTTATCCTCGTTACAAGCTCTGTTCCTCACACAGTGTGTTGATTTGCTCAACATTTATGCATCATTCTTTTCCATTCAGAGCACTTTTTATTTTTGTATTGTATCCTTTCTTTTAACGACACAGAAAGGGTAGATTTTGCTTCCACCGCAACGTTCATAAATATTTTTCTAATAAAAAAATTCTGAGGAAATAATAAAGATAATAATCTCCAAAAAAAAATTGAAAGAATACAAAAATACAAGCAAAGGCCGATTTAAACAAAGAAGTAACGAAAAAACAGCAGGGCAAAAAAAACGACAAGACTATAATCGGTTACAATTATTCCCACTCCACACGGTTTTGTGTAATACTTATTCATTTCTTGAAAATTCCGCAGGACTCAGTCTCGGGATAAATTCGACATGCCACGTCTGGCCTCCCCCATTTATCCATATTACTTTTCCCTTTTCCAGCTATCCGTCAACTTTTTATTTTTCCACATCTTCCAATTGTAACTCTTTCTCCCATCATTATTTTTTCTTTTTGATTCATATCATTGTGTCCATTTTTATTTGGGAAAAACTTTTTAGCATTATTTTCTACTCTATAATGGTAGTGATTTTCGCATGTACAATTTCCTTTTTCACCCTCTGCGTATAGATAAGGTTAACCGTTAAAATGCATAGCTGATTTTTTTTTTCGTTAGAAATTCCAGATATTTAAATTAAAAGAGTTTGATGCCATTTCAAATATAAAAAGTTGGGGACTTTGCTAAACAAATAAAAGCAAAACCTTCCCTTTATTAGGAATACATTTTTTTTAATTTTTATAACTAGATATATTTTAATAATTATTTTATTAATCTATAGTATGTTAAAAGTCAATGTTTGGAATCAAAAAAAAACAACAGATTAAAAAAAATGACAAAACCAACTGCAATCACCAGACACAAGGGAAAATGCTTGTTATGCCACACCAATCGCCACTTCTCGTCACCAAATTCAACCTTGTTTTATTGTATATGCTCCCATCATCCCCCACACCCTCATTTAAAACATGAGTGCTAAAGAGAAAAAAATTGGTTTGTTTAATAAGCAACCGATCTTTCAACACATAATTCCTACAGAAAAAAAAAAATTGGCACGGAGATCCATTTGAGTTACGAAACGTCCTTCCACCGTTGGGTCGAACATTCCACATCAATACTGAAATATACAATATATCAAAAAAAAGTTTAGCACTCGATGTATTCAAAATTAGGTTTAAAAAATTCCATTAATTTAAATTTAAAAAAATATGTGGTCATTTCTGTGTGACTCTGAAACAAAATGCAGCCATGTTCAAATTTCATACACTCCAGTCGTGAGTCGTGTATAAATCGAAAAAAAAAAATTCATAAAAAAGTTTTGCAAAAAAAATGAACAAAATTTTTTTATAAATGAAGCAAGGGCGGGGGAGGTGCGCTGGCGTGGGCTGGGGTTTTGTAGGGAAAAAAATTCATGTCATGAATATAAATTTTTATGAGAATAGTTAAGCGATTACCAAAAAGCAATAAGGGAGAAAGTTTGAGAAATCGCATAAAACAAAGAACAATTTACAACCCTTTTGCACCCGATGCGGTAGTGGTGAATGGTTTCGTGTGTTTTATTTAAGTGAGTTCCCCCCCCCCTCCCCCTCTTCGTATTTGTGTATTTTTAATATTTCATCGCAAAAAGATCGTTGTGTTAAAATGTAAACGCTTAATTTTTAGATTTTTTGTTACATAAATTATAATGCGAACGAAAGTGTGTTTACGCTTCACGTTTCCATCAATCCGTATCTCCCAATTCGAAGGTGGAACCTACATACCACAATTCAGCAACAGAACTCACACATTATATTTTTTTATGTGCTTCTGTTCTCCTGTACTTGAATTTGTTTTTATTTAACAATGAAATACATTGGATTTTCCAATTGCGGCCAATTCAACTTTTGAGTAGCAACATTCTAGCTTTATTTAAAATTCCGTCGTCTGCAGGACTAAGTTACTGTTTTGTTTTTGCTGGGAGAGGGGAGAGGGACATTGTGAGTCTGTTAGCAGTTGGGTCCTGCTTCTTTTTTATCTCCTGTTACTTGTTTCCTTTTATAAGCAAAAAAAAAATCGTCAGTGTTCAAGGATACACGCTGCAAAAACTCATGCCATTTGTATACAGCTTGAAACCCGAATACTCATGCCATTTGTACCGAATTTAACCCTCCCCCCCTCCACCCCTTCCCTCCTTGCTTCAATTTTTTTCGCCATCGCAGATGAATTGAATCACTGCAAATTACAGCGAGCCGAGATAAGAATTAACCGTTAAAAAAGTTCGAAAAACTCACCGTAAATATGATAACAATATGGGGGTAAACTGAATCAACAAAACTGAAATACACGTAGAAAAAGGGACACAATGCCTTGTCAGGTAAAAACAGTTTGAGGTAATCATGGCTAAATACTGGCGCGCCATTCCACGTACACTTTTATAGATTGTTAATTTTTTTTTTTGCTTCATCAGTTTTTTAAGATTCGAAATATAATTATTTAACTTCAAATTTTAGTGTAATTTTTCGATAAAAATAGTCAAGTTTAAGATCTCATTATATAAAAAATAGGAAGTCAAATCGTCTGATTTTTTAAGGGTGTCAGAACAATGTCAAAAAGATACTATCTGCATCATTAGATTTTTCTTAAAAAATTATCTAGGCTTTGAAATTCATCGAATCAGCAATTCCAGAGATTACGTCCCACAAAACTTAATTTTTATTTAAAAAAAAAAAATTCACATGCAGTAAATTTGAAATCAATTAGAGAAAACGAGCACTTTTTGAAATCAGATTTTAAACGACTGAAAATATTTAAATACACCTCAGAGATTTCGGTGCATCCCAATTGTACATTTAGAATAATAATCACACCGAATTGGCTGCGATTTACCCACCAACATGTTAATTAGAGTGTACACACACCACCCTACACCGCTTCCTTACCGCACAATAATTGCACATCGCATAAAGGATTGAAAAGCGTCGGTCGTTTCGCATGTTACATTGCAAATGCCACCAGGCCCTGTGCGGTCGCTTGCTGCTGATGTACCAAACATGGCACACGAGCTCTTAACTTAATTCTTCCCTTTTTTCCGTTCATTTTCATTTTCCCATTCCCAACACACCGCGTGCTCGCGTATTATCTTCACAAATTTCCCCCTTTTGCGGAAAATCGCTCACACTTTTTACTTTGCAGTCAAACAGTACGGAGAAAACTTATTATAAACTTATAGAACTTAATAATTGTAATACAAATTTTTAAAAAATAAGTGCCCTTTTGCCAATAAAAATAATTTTAATTCGAGAGATTCATAATTTTCTAAAATATTTCGAGACCAAAAAAATTTTCTTATATCAAATAACTCCACATAATTATAGATCTTAACGAAAAGAACTATTCAAGGTCACTAGTTAGTGTCAATATTAAATTTTTGGATTCTAAAGTAACATCATATTTAACTTTTTTTTAAATTTTATTTCGACTGTGTTTTGTAATCGTCTCCATCTACGGGATAACCTCGACCACAAAGTATAATATCGCTTTCCCTGCGAAGTAGCTTCTTTTTGCTGTTGCACTGAAAGACCTTGGTTTGATTTATTATTGTTATTGTGTTTTTGTTTTATTTAAATTTTTTTCTCTGCCCTCTGTCATCCCATGGGATTTTTACCATACCTTTGCACGTAGCATGCGTCGCGTCGTCGCATCGCTTCGAGTCGCTTGGCTGCAGCAAAACTTGCTTTCAGCATTCATACAGATGGTTAAAGGTGAACTTTGTTAATTTAATGCGAGCACATTATGATTTTGTAAGTCCTTTTTAAACGGATGAAGGATTTTTTTTTCGCTATGCTCCTTTAATTGAACCGCTTTTTTGCGTCTGTGCGTTTTTTTTTTAAATTTTAATTTGCATACGTTTTGTATGAGATTTTAATGCTCTGTCACCTTTCTTTTTTTTTATTTACAAACATATTTGTGAATAGGATTTAAAATCATAATCGTTTTTTGATGAGAAGGCTGATTAATGCAAATTTTTATTTATTTTTCAACAATTTTACGCATGTTCCTTATACAGCGTGTACCAATATTTTCCACTCAATTTATTATCGTTTTGTTATACAGTCGCAAAGTTCAGAAATAATTTTTTTTGTTCGCATTTTTCATCCCCTCTCACACTCATGCTAATAACATTTTGTAATTCATCGACGTCTTATAACAAAACGGACCATCCCAATTTTGATCCAATGACCATAATACCTCAATCAATATATCAAACACAGCAAAAATAAAAAGGGTTGAAAACAACCAAAAATTAATCGACGCAATTCAGTTACAAAAATAAACCCGCAACCGAGAGTAACTAAACAAACACATCAACACCATAACCAGCTGTATAAAATTTAGGCAAAAAAAAAGCGCAATAAAAATGAGCGAGCAAAGCTACTTGTGAAGTGGAAGAAATAAAAAAAAATAAAAAAAAGAGACGCATGGATGGCACGTTGTTCAAATTTTTAATTAATACACAACACGTCGCTTCGCGGTCGTCCCTTACCAGTACGCCAGTCAGTATGGTGTGTGGCTGCTGCGTTCGTGAGTGGTGAATTAACACAGTTTGATGAACGATTCCGCATATCAAATTGTCACTTTCTGCATTTTAATAGGATGCGGCGCGCGTGACGCGTCACATCGAAACTCACATTGTTTTTGTTTCGCAGAGAGCTATTATGTGCATTTGTCAGCAGGCAAATTCAGTTTAGTCCATCGTTGTCCAATAAATTCATTCAATTTCATTCAAACAAAATCTTATTGACGCAATGAATGAAAATTATCGTACCGTTGTTTTTTATTGAGATATTTATTGTTTTGTATATATTTCTAATAATTGACACAAAAATTAGAAGCTATTGCAATGCTGCAGATTTACAGATAAATGTTGAGCCATTATTTCTTCTTATGCTTGGGAGTTTTATCTATTTAGTTAATTTTATTCCCATCCGAAATTACCTTCAAGAAATATTAAACAATCCAACGCATAGGACTACATCCATCCACCCCCCCCCCCCCCCAACAAAACAAAACTACAATACAATAGTGAAAGTGGGAGTGACGAGTAATTCTGCTTAGTTGAGTTATTAAGTTCTCAGAATCTAATTGATACGTCAACTCGAGTATGGTATAATCATATAATGACAAATAACCCAGCAATTATCCCTGCTGACCGGTGTACAATTTTGATTGATTGAAAATCAGGGTATCTTCTACGACCACCCCACCACAATATAAAGAATGTGTGTCCAATGTGTGCGTCTTTTTTTTTTTTTTTAAATACAAAAACGCATTACACACGACATGAGAGTTTTTAAATGCCGAACATATGAGAACTTTTCCAATTAGGAACATAATTAAGTTTTTAATTCATTAATAATATGTCCTTTCTGCTTTAATTGATGAAGCATGTTTATTGATTTTTGAGCTGGTTTTTTTTTATGAATAAATAATATTATCAACATTACGGTTACATTAATTGAGCAATTATTGTATATTTTATTTAAAGAGTTATATTTTCTTTAACAAATTTAAAATGTATACAAAAGTTAAAGAGCTCATCTTTATAAAACAATTTTCATTAGGATTAACGGATAAAAATCCTTTAAAGAGTTTTATGTAAATTTGTGTCATTGTTACGTCCTCACTCCCATAGATGTAAAAGGGTCGTATTGTCGGGATATAGAGGAAGCAAATTCCACGCAAAAAAAAAACTCCACAAAAAGGTGAATCCCGTATATGTGTTGATTTGCATTATATGAATGCCTATTCAAAACACATACTTACGAGTCGTAAATACTTGACGACCCAATTTAATTTTTTTAGACGTATAAATTTCGAGGATTTGTTTACTTCCTTTTCTCGACGCACTCGTGAATTTCACACAATCCATGGGTTAATATAAACATCATTGCGATATGACATTCGAGTGTAGTAAGATCAAACGGGGATCTCGTTCTAGTCGTTATTTAATTTGTTTTGCATTTTTCTTTTGTTCCCGTTGTTGTTTCATTTTTTTTTCTTTCCTCATTTATGTTTCCTGAGTAAACTTTCTGTAATATGTACTTTTTTTATCAGCGCGTATTATTGCTGCATGCGTTTCGATCCGTTTTCTCTGTATGCAGTTCATTGTGTGTCAACGGGTTTGAGAAAGGTCTGTTGATGTTACTAGTAAGATAATCCGTTTCACTTTGAATTAGAACTGGTTTCAATCGACGACGACCGACCGTGCGTCGAGTCGCGCCCTGTACATAATAATATTATGTATTTCGATGCTTGTTGTACGCGGCAGCAGAAAGCACTCAGCAGTAGCACCATAGACTTTTTTTTTATCAAATTTTTTCCCCATTTTTTTAGCGCTATAGAGTTTTTATTGTTTGTTGTTGGTGCGACTGGTGTAAGTAAAATTTCAACCAGTGAAACACAGTTGATGCGGATAAATGGCGTGTCCCATTGTTATGCCAATTTCTGGAAAGATGCACAATGAATGTGTTTACTGTTCATCAACGTGGGGCTCCAAAACAATAACAGCGTTTTGTGTTTTGCTTTTTGCCCCTTTTTCTATCTCGCAATTTTGGATTGAAATGTGTCTGGTAACGTGTTTGTGTATATCAGAATCGAATAGGATGTGTCATTTTCAGGACTGACGTGTCAATCCCATTGATCCAAATGTATTGGGGAATAGGAAACCTAAAACAATTTTTAATCTTCTTTTTTTCTCCAAAACTATTATGTATTTGATTTTTTAAAGATATTTTTATGTGTATATAGCTATTTTTAATTTTGTAATATTTTTGTGCATTCTCTGTCTGTCGGTATAAAAACAAACAAAAAATAATCAGAAACAACAATTTGCGTATAAAAGATTTAATGAAGGGTGAAAAACGCTATAAGTCTAAAGGGCTCATCGAAAAATGTCTAATTGAATAAAAGCAGGGCAAATTAAATTTTCCCAATTCGTTATTTGTTTTCGTTTTCTATATTTTCAGAGTTCTTTTTTATTTCCTTGCATTCTGTTTTTTTGGGTGTTTTTCATTTATTAGTAGGTACTAATTTCTTTTCCTTCACATTTTATTTTATTTTTTATTTCATATTTTTTGGCAATTTATCATCCTCCATCACGTTCCAAGGATAGTATTTTTGAAGAAGCAAATAAATGGCGGAATCAACATCCACCCCTCACCCACCCAATTATAATTATTTGAATGGCGTCTTACGTATAATATATAATGTATAGTCGAGAGCAGAATGGAAGGAAAAATGATTACGCAAAAAGAAATTAAAATGAAATGAATGTGAGGACGCCCAGGATGCTGATGATGAAGTATTAAACTTCAAATTTCTTTATGCAAAATCGGAGAAATTAAATTAAATTTCTGATGTTCAATTTGTTTTCATAATTGAATAAGCGAATTCGTCTATTAGTTCGCGTTTACCTATAGACATATTTGAAGGTCATCCATTTAATATTTCAAGGTCGAAAATCGTTGATCCAAGAGACTTAAAGGATCTGAAATATTGAAATAAAATTTTATTGCGAATTAAGAAACGATTTTTTTAACGAGTGTGTAGTTCACAAATTGTTATAAGAACTGAGAAAAATTCAGCTGCACTAAAATTGTAATTAATTCCCGTAAAAAAAATTAGAAAACGACGGGGATTAGTTACGAATTTTTATTTGTTAACCAAATGTTTTTAAAAACATGAAAAAGAAACAAATTCTTTATTTATTCAAAAAAAAAACATTTTTTTTTAACTACTGCCAATTTATGTCAATTATGTAATAATGTAAATGAAACTTTAAATTTTGCGCTACTTCCGAATGGTTAACCCTCACATAAATAGGTGCAACGCATAAAATTCAAATGTTGATTGCACGAAAACAACCACTAAGTAGATTGTGAATAAGAAAAAGAAGCAAAAACAAAAAACCATTACACATTGCAAAAGGGGTAGGTGGGTCTCTCCTTCACTTGCATTGTTCCAGGTGGTGTGTGAATTTTTGCCACATCTTCAGCCAATTTTTTTGTTTTTGCGCCCTCGCCTTTTGTTGTCCGCGCAAAAAAAAGCAATTTTTTTAACCGCGCTATTAATTTACTGGCACTCCCGTTTTTACAATGTTTTTTTTTTAGTTTTTTGTTTGCTTTACTGACATTGCTTACACTTATTTCATATACCTTATTTATTATGCCTACCATTATTCTTATCGTCCCATGGTTTTGGACAGTGCAATTTTTTTGTATGTTTTGTTGCATTTGCCAAAAAAATAACAAATAAAAACAAACAACTGCATCTGTTGATCCAAAACTGCATCCTGCAAAATGTACATTAACGGAGAGAAATGCAGGAGAGAAACAACAAAGTAAACACGTAACATAAATAAAAGTACTCGCTGACGGACTGCTTCAAAAAATTGTGCAACTTAAATAAAGAAGAAAAGCACGAAAATAGCACACTGTGCCGGGCGTACAGAGGCCCGACACCAAACTCCAGAGAAATGCACAGTGCACCACTGCACACACTCGTCAGTCGGCACACACTGAACAACAAAGGGCGGCATTTAACGTGCATATAAAACATTTTTTGCATAATAGAGGCGTGTGGCAGTGCAGTTTGCGTTTCGCCTTCCTCACACTGCACACATAATACGCGACGTATTTTGAAATCACATGATTTGAGTGGGTAATAACAGATCACGTTTCTGGATTATTTATGATCCAATTAACCTTACATTAAAATATGACAAGCTATTTGATAATTTAATGCTTTGTCGGTTGTCCCTTGCATTTTATCGCAGCACACAAAACTTAATTGTGTTCGGTCGAGACGTGTTAATTGCAATGTTACCGATGTGTTGACTTATTTGCATAATGTGCAACGATGCTATTTAATTGCGGTCGCATTTGAACTTTAACAGGCAAATGCATAATATAAATGTGCATTGTGCACAGTCAAAATGATTATGGGTTTGGCATAAAAACAGGTACCTAATTAACATTTGCGAATTGAATTTGACACAATGCGCTGATCGCATTGAAAACAGTGGCCCTATCTATAATTCTATTACAAGCGATTATTGTTCCCCATATTATGATGTATTTATGTCTAATGCAATTCAATTTATCTGCATGTGAATTGGGCGATTGTATGGTTCAAGCCGCAGGGGCTTTTATTATTATATGTATTTAATATTATGCAGATTTCAGATTAATTGCCAATGATTAAAATTACATGGGAAACGGGATAAGTCAAGAAAGGCTACAAAATTCGTGTAAACATCCCCTCAGGTTCTTCTAATTTGCATAATTTTTTTTTATAACAAACAATATTTTTTTTAAACAATTAATGCTTGTTATGTTTAATTGAAGGTTATTTATTTCATTGAAATTGAAGAAGAAATTTTTTTTTTTTTTTTTTTTAAACCAACAACATGTTCAAATTCATAATTTTTATTTTGCGTTATTTTCGCGTTATTTTGGCATAAACAATTTAAAGTACATCGTTCCGTCAATGTTGAGAATAGGAGGAGAGGAGTAAAAATCCCCCCCCCCCCCCACCCTACTACCCTACATTCATTTTTCCGTCTCAGCAATAAACAAATTCAAGACCATCCGGTTGCGCTGTTAAAGCATTGGTGCAGCGTATACTCAATATATTTTATCTGCATAAAAAATATTTTTTCCATCAATGGCGCGGCGGGCGGAGAGTCAAATATCTGTTCAAAGAAAAAAAAAGGAAGAAAAATCACGTTGATGAATGTTTTAATAAGAAATACTTTTGAACGCTTAAAACGAATTTTAAAGCGAAAGCCCGAAATCCGAATGTGTATAAATTGAGTGTAGAGTGGAAAGAAATCGGGCGGTGGGTTTGGGGTTGTTCGTTTTAAACTCTGCGTCACAAGAGAAAATTCAAAAATAAATGAAAAATATAAGGTACAGAACGGCACAGCACAAACAAACACGTCTTCTGCATAATATTTCCACACACAACAGTGCACTTAATGGCTCTTGAGTCTCGCTACTATATGGCAATCAGTGTAGATTGTACAAGGCTCTGCAGAGACGAAGAATCGATGATGGGGATATTTTTTAAACGCACAAATTTTAATATATCTGAATAGGGGATGCCATAAAATAATGAGAAACGTTTTCAAGTGAACTGCGAGAGATTGAAGGAGGCGAACCTTTTTTGTTATTTGTTGTATTAGTCATTGCGAATTCAAAAATGTACGAGTTGTCTGTGTGTCACTGCGCCATGTAAATTGACAAGAAATCTGCTGTGATGTTTGACTTTTTGTAATACATACAACCCAAACAGTATAAACTCCACATATTTAAATTCAAACAAATTATCTCATTGCTTTATATTGATGATTTTATATATTTTATTGTATTTACCAAAAAAAAATTAAAGGCGTATTTAATTTGTTGCCAGCTCACCACCCCCTTTTGTAGCTTTACCAACAAAAAACAATTGAAAGCGAAGGAAAATACGAAATTATTATTATATTATTATTTATTAAAATAGGAAAAAGGAAAATAAATATAGCGCATGTTTTGCATTTCGGTAATTTTTCAATTCTTCCAATATTTTGAAATTATTTCTTTTTTATCGACAATAATTGTTGCATTGAAATTCGTTACAATTTGGTCGTAAATTCAGAACGACAACTGCATGTCAGTCAATTGATCTTGACTCTCATTGCATAAGCAGCAGTTGCACACAAAAACATATGCCTGAATTGCGTTGTCAAAAACGAATTATTTCAGCAAAAATTTTTTTTGTTTAAAATATTGCAAAACATGTTAAAGAGAGGGAGCGTTTATCTTTTAGGCGACAAACAGCCAAAAAAACATTTCAACAGGGAAACATTCTCACAATAAAACTAGCTTTACCGTAGCCAATTGCAACTTAAAGTACCGTTTTCGATAGGAATCTGAATACAGATTGAAATGCGAGAATGCGAGGGACCCTACAAAGCCATTGGATTTTGCATTTTAAAAGAGTTTGCAAATGCGAGCTGAAATCGCTTTTATACGCTTCGATCAAAATCAGTGCAGCCTTTTGTATTACTTTTTATCGTTATTAAAACATCTTTTATAATTCAGCGGCAAAAAGGGTTGTTGTACTGTGCAATTTGTATACGCGTCGCACAAATATTTTACTCCACAAATGCTGTTTATACATACGATACAATTTAATGTTTCCTTATTTATTTCTAGGTGAACGACCATACAAATGTCATTTGCCGGAGTGCGGTCGAGCCTTTATACAGTTATCTAATCTGCAGCAGCATCTGCGAAATCATGATGCACAGGTGGAGCGCGCTAAAAATCGTCCATTCCATTGCAACATTTGTGGCAAGGGATTTGCAACGGAATCAAGTTTACGTACACACACGTCCAAGGTCAGTCATGTATGTATTCGTCAATGTTTTAGATTTTTTTTCTGTTTTTTATTTTTAATTATAATATTTTATTATTATTTTTAACGCTTTTGTTAATTTTTTTTTATTATTTTATTTGATTATTTGTTTTTGGATAGGAGCTTGTACTTGATCATTTTTTATAAATTTTGTTTCTTTTTTTTTGTAATTATTTACGATTATGCTTATTCTCAATTTTAAATGAGAAACACTTAAAAATAAATATTTACACTGATATCGTATAAATTGCTGTGAGTTGTATTCACTCATTCAATTAGGCTAATGCATGTCAACCGAAACATTTTAAAGGAGTAACAAATTAGGCACAATATTCGCTTTACACAGCCTCGGTCAATTAACATTAACGCCTGTCCCCCATGTTCTTTTTTTCCAACAATTTTATTCCCGTACTTTTTTTGACAGCAGAGCAATACAAAAAGCAGAGCACGAAATGTTTCACATAGACCCTTAACCCATTCTCGCTTAAGTACATTTACATACGTTTTTGTTTTTGTTTTTGTTTTCTCTGCTGCCACATTCTACGCGTTCATACACTGTTCATTTCTGTTTGTGTTTCTTATCCTCGTTCGGCATAAATATCCCACCCTCCCAACACCACCACCTCCCAAACAACAGCTGTGATGTTACACTTGTTCACGGCGATCAACCAAAAGAGAATATAGAGCGGGGAGGGTATATGTGGGGGTGAAAGCAACCCTTCATCGCCAATATAAGTGAGTTTAAAAGAAACAAAATAAACTCCAAAAAAAAATAAAAAATTGCGGACAGCAACGGCCCTCACTGATGCTTTTATACAAGCATTAAAAAAACGTTATACATAATGGACGAGCAATTTTAACCCACCGATATCACTCCTCTCGATTGAGTCCTTGCAAGTTTCAATACTTTTTTTCCCGCCGTTATTTATGTGGGTTCTTTATAAGCCGCCTGCAATATTTTTCACCCCCCCCCCGGGATATTTACTCCTGCGGTGATGACCATGATAGTTATTAACACGATAGAAATGTGACGTGAGGAAAAAATATCGTGATGGAGGGGGTTCTGCGAACATAAAAGCTGAGTGCATCATCTTAATTGCTTTAGGAATAACATCGCAATATCACAATTAACCAAAAAAGAAACGCAAGCGAGGAAAAACTGCCCCCAAACTTTCTCACAACCCTTGCCACTTAGTCTAATCAGTAATCATTTAATTTTTGGTTTGCATGTCAATTCATGCAAAGGAATTACAACATAAACAAGACAATGGACTGGAGAGTGGGGTTGGGTGGTTATTTTGCCTCTTCAAATTATTTCTTTTCTTTTTTTTTTTTTTGTATTCTTCTTAAACAATCTCCATATTTCAATAATTTCTTCGAGCTGAACTATAACGAAAAAAAAAGGAAAGAATATAAATTTAACCCTTAATCTTTGCTAGACTTTACGTTTTCCATTCTTTTCCATATTTTCATTCCACATCGCGTATATTTTCCGCTTTGAAATTGTGTGTTGTTGGGAATATTTCTTATAACAACAACAGACTGACGGGTAGATAATAATTTTAATAGGTTTCTTCTTACCGGTCGAGCAAACACTAAACTGCAGCAAATGTGCCTCGCATTCTACCCGGCTACTCTTTCCTTTTCATATGTATGTACGCAGTCATATTCGACTAGAGTTCTTTTACCACGTCTAATGCTGCTTCCAGCTAATTGCATTTTATAAGTTGTATTATTTTCAATAAAGCGCTAAAAATAATGTGCGCACGTGGAAAAAGGGTTGAGAGGGAAGGAGGAGGGAAGCTTTTACGGTGAAATCGGATTTATAACAGTAATTCGTGTGAATACATGTATGTTTCTGTTTTTTATTTGTTTTTTCACATAATCAAAATAAAGTGGATGAAGACCAAAATGACAAAAATCTAAATGACTTTCTTCTTAAAAAATATTTGTTTTCTTCTTATGGCCAATAATAAAATCTGAAGTAACTAGGGGTTAATTTAAATTAACTTCTTTTTATATTAATGACCGTATAGAAAGGATAATAAGAATGAAATAAAAAAATTTGCATTCGAATTCCATAGAATGTGTCTCCTCAAAAACATATTGTTTCCGGTTAGGGTTCCCAATACTCAGAGATTTCAACTCAACTGCTTTGCGAGGATACTTGAGCGGTTTTCGTTAATTCTTGAAAATAATTTTATTGATTTCGTGTCTTGAATAAATTTCTTCATTATCTGTTTAATTGTGTCTTATACATTTAATTATAAAACAAAAATCTAAAAATCTAAAAATAAGTTCAAAATTTACCAAAATTACAATTTTTTTTTGTTGTCCTTCACCATACTTTAAGGGTAGATTTTTATTAATACGACCACCACCAAAAATGCTCAACGCTCCACCAAGAGGGTGTTAAAGTGAAATTGTGATAAACACCTTAAAAATATAACATAATTAAACCACAAGATTGCAGCAACACTCCATGATTTTGTCTGCGTTTATCTCTGTGTTCACGTTCTCAAATTTTTTGCTTGGCTTCACACCTCTTCATCTATTACTATATCTTACGTTATTAAAAGAGTGCAAGGTATTTAAAATGTGTGTGTGTGTGTGTGTGAAATTTTTCTCTGGCAGCAGCAACCCTTCTCCGCACATGGTTTATCATTAAATTTTTCACTCGCGCTTACTTCCCTTATGTCATACCTGCAGATGGTAAACGCGCGGTAATTTTTTTTCCCATTTTTGCTTTCTTACTACTATTTCAACCACATGACTTTTGATGCGACCCATCGTACTCGAGTAAATGAAATATTGCATTTTATGCTTAAACTCTGGACATGAAAATGAATTGGTAATGTTTTGAAGTTTAGGTTAAATCAAAATTACATTAACAAATGTGTTTATAAATAGAATACATTTTAAGGTGACCGGAATCGAATCCAATCTTGTCGAGGCCCTCATGTGGAAAACAGAAATGTAGAAAAGGACGTTATCTCGTTGTAAAACGTAAAGTTTTGAGGGGATTTACATGCCCAAAAAGCTAGTGCTGCTTAAAATCTCACTTCATTTTCTTGAGGCGCTCCCTTGTAATTACATTATCACCTTACGGCGCGGGTAGCAGCCAACTTTATTGCCACCAATATCCCAATATTGGGATATTATTGCGGAACATTTTTTTTTGTGGTTTTCGTTGTCTATTTAAAATTTATTTAGAATAATGCAGTTAAGATTCTCGGGCAAGAATTTTTGATTGATTAACCGAAAAATTAAATTTTTCCCGAACACTTTTTTGCCTTCAGGTTTTTGCTTGATTTTTGTGCATCGTTTAAATAAAGACATTCAATTTACGAAATAATTTTAATGTTTGTCAATCAATAATTTTATCTCTTTTAAAAAATATGCTTTTATAGAAAGGTATTTAAATTTTAATTTAAAACAGTTGTCAATTTAGTTCTGGTGTTTATCTTCCCTCAGACTTAATTCTTATATTTAAAGAAGGCACTTAAAGTGTAATTTCATTAAACGAATTTCCTTAACTTACTCGACGACGGACAACAGTGAACAGAGTGCTAATTCTACGCGTCGCGTCTCGCCAAATGGGTTGGGAGGTTGTGTTGAATGTTTGGCAAAAATATCCCGCAAAAATGTGTGAAAACAGTGTGTATAATACTGCAGGGTATGAGTTGGGAAAACAAATAGAAAAAAGGAGCTGGGAAAATTGAAACGAGAAAAAAAAAAGAAAGAAATTTAAAGGATCTCACGCTACTCCAACCAGCATTGAATCGAGGTGGCGAAACCCGTCAATTCGCGAGATGTTATGCGCAAATTAAAAGTAACGTGAGATGGCTTGCCTGCAAAAAAGCTTGCTCGCACCAAACCTATACAATATGCATTCCTTTATACACTGTGCTTAAGCAAGGCAATGTTCCCACTCCAATCCTGCACTTCCTCAAACCAATTGCCAGTACCACGGTGTTATCGTGAAAGTACCGTTCGGATGTGTGCTGCTAAAGAGATGTGTCCACAAGAACCGATGGCGAATAATGGGGTTTGGGTGATGATGATTTTTTAAAACGTTTCGAGTCAACTTCGCAGCCAGTCAACAAAGGTGTCGCAGAGTGCACTCTCGTGGAAAAAGTGTTTGACGTGTTGTTGCTACAGCTCTAGAGTACTGTGTGGCTTTGGCGAGGTAGAGCGAGCGCGTTGCACGGCAAGCGTCCTTCCAAACCATGCTGCAAAACATGGCTGCACGGGTTAAATTCAAATGGGATGAGTCAAAGGTGTACGGGGTTCTTTTTTTTTGTCGTGGGAAGTGAGATTTAGTTGCATGCGGATTCGCGATTTACAAAACATACAGCTAGCTATAGAGTCAAGAGTGTGAAAATGTAATTGGAGACACTTGGACGTTGTTTAGTGGGGCGCGGGTTTTTTTTCTGCTGCGAGAGACAAAGATTAAAACGAATTTTCTGAGATTATGTGAATAGGGCGGGTGCGCTATGGGTGCTAAAGAACGTCTTCAACCACTTCAAGTGAATACCAAAGTTCTGTCCACAAACTACACTGTAAAAGTGGTAAATTGTTTTCGTTTTTAATCACACCTTGGCTTTGAGAGAACTTTTCCAGTAAGATGCGTTTATCTACGTGCAGTAGAAGTCTCAAGATACTACATTTTAAATGCGGAAATGATTTTTTTGCGATATCTTGTTTAATTCGAATGGAAAACCTTTATTAACTGGCTCAAACAATTTTAACTTTAATGCTGAATAAATTGTGTTTTAATAAGTGGTTCAAAATCAACCTGATCAACATCAAAACTAAACAAAACGCTAAAATCGCCTATCACTAAAGAGAACATGTCATTAAATTGTAATTGCCATCTGTATGAGGCCCATATGTTGGGCACAGATTTGCACAATCAAAGAGTGCACTTTAATTGCCCAAGACCATACAACAAATCAACAGGCATGCTAATGTCAGCACCACAAGGCAATGAAATATTGTGGAATAAAAAACATGCAGTTAGGATGTAAAATCATGTATTTAATTTATGTTGTTTTGTTGTTTTTTTGTGCTCCTCCAATCATTGATGAAATAGGGGAGGTTTAAAGAAAGCTACGGAAGCGGCAGGTGTTGCGTGCGTTGCAATGCGTTTATGTAAGAGATTTATATTTACAGATAAAATGAATTTTAAATGTAAAACTTGGTTGCGAGCCTCTGGTATCGTTACTTTATTTACTCAAAAATGCAAAATTCAAGAAGGAGTTTGTTGTGGGAGATGTTTTTTATATTTTGCTTTGCAAGCGAAATTGAAATTCGAATTTCAAATTTACAATTTCGCGTCCCTTATATTATATTGGTCATCGAATATAGCTCATGGTTTGGTTGAGTTTTGAAACGTCTGTGCTTAGAAGGAACCCGACATTGTCTTTCAGTGCCATTGTTTTTATAGCTTCACAATATCAAGAATAAAAAAGTCCCACAATAATTAAAAATCACTTTTAACTTTTATCACTTTTAATCACTTAAGCAGTGAGATGCGCCTGTTCGACATTACTCACCAATCAGCATGTCATAAATATGTTAACTAACAGCACTTAATACACACGTTCTTAACTTCAGCATATTACTTATACTGTTCCCCCTTGTGCGGTCGCGAAACAATTTAATTCCACACTGCATTATGCATTATACAATTACACCTCAAGCTCATGTATTACCACTCACTTAACCAAATTATGATGCGAAAATGGGTGAAAATCGAATAACGAAAATGACACCACAAAAACGAAAGAATTTTAAAGAATGCAATAAGCAGAAAAACTCACATACTCGAGTAATCCGTCGAATGCAGCCACACATCGTTTAGCAGTTAACGCAAGAATGTTATCACCCCAACAAAAATTCAAAACGGTAACAAAATGTGCTGCCGATTAACAAAAAAATTCAACAAATAAGTACAACAGCCGACTTTATTATGCGTCGCGTCGCGTCGGTTCGGGGTCGTCGCGTTGATTGCCTTCATTTAAATGTTTCGGCACCTACCGAATCGATTGTATCGCTAACGCATTATTAAACATTGAAATGTGAATGCAAGTTGCAATTGCTTGGTGCAACGAATGCACATTTTTTTACAACACTGCCCGAGAACATCTGGACTTGCAACGATCCCTTATTGTAAAAAGCGCATCTGGCTGCAGTCAGGTGCATTACAAATAAAAAAAATGTATTTTATGTATTTATTGCATTTTATTGGGTTGATTCGATTGAGATATTTGCGTACGTTATTTCAATCTGGTTTACTGCATTTGCGGCCTTTCTAGTACGTTGCAGTAGCTTTCAGCTTATTTATTAAATTTGTGTCGTTCTTCAGTTGTCAATCGTTTTATCCATGAAATTTTAAGAAAGTAAATGCTGTTGCTAATATTGGAAGCATGTGGGAGGCCCATCGTTTTCTACTTATCATTAGACTTGATTATTATAAAATTTTCTAAATAGCTTAAAAATTCTTGCTGCCGACAAAAAGCAATTCTAGGGAGATTTGGTTGGTTTTGTACAACAAGGTTTGTGAAATTATTCAAGAAAAACATTTGTTTCTTTAACTAGTCTTGAAACTGAGCTGAAAAACCAATAAATCTTTTAAATAATGCAAACTTTCACATTTATTTCTGTTCCATTTAAAAATGTACTCCTTCCATAATGTTTGTTCTATAACAACAACAAAAAAACGGAAATGAGAACACAAACAGAAAGAGCCATTTTCGAAATTTGCCCACTATCACCTCCCCCAACACAAAATCCACCAACGTTTACACTTGGAATAATACGCAAAATATTACGCGTCGGCTTCCACATAGAGAACGTCTTTTTATTTTCTTTATCACAACTCAGGCTCATTCAGACCTATTTCCTTTTTTCCAGCAGAGCTGCCAAGTGTTAATAAAAAGGCGTTCTCTTTGCCGCATACATGGGGTTGAAGTTTTTATTTAATTCGCATATTCAATTTAATCTCTCGCTCGCAACTGCATAGCATAAAGCATTAGCCCCCCTCTTTTAGGTGTAATTTTTTTCTACACATCCTTGCCCACACAATATAGTGCATATTCGTGTGTGATTGTGCTGCATTGTGTTCGTTGAATCGAATTGAATTTATTGGTGTGTGTGTGTGTGTGTGTGTGTGTGTGAATTTAAAAAATTTTCGCCTCGACGTTTTTTTTCCTCACCCAATAATAAGAATGACATTGATTGCGTTTGTGTTTTGCAGCAAGGGTCGACCCTCCTTTTCGCAAAAGGTGCATGTGATTTCACACAAAAATGCACACAATAAGTCTTTAACCATTCCCTTATTGTGCAGCAGTGTATTGGCTCAATTTTTTTTGTTAGGGGATGTCAAACTTTTTTTTTGTACTCCTGCGTTTTTATCCACCATTTTTTTTTGGCTTTATTATTTATGTATGTACTTAATTTTTTTCGCTCACGTCTAATAAGCAGCATTGATCTGGAAAGATCAGTTTATATTATTTGAACAAGTCTTTATCATTATATGGTTGGGAATATTAACACACTGAACAATTATTAACAGTCGTATCAACAACTTTTGTCATTCTACACTAAAAAAAAAAGATTTTATTCAAAAAAATATGATTTTATTTTTGTAATAAAAAATTTACTTTAATGCAATTAATTGGGTGGGAGGTGATGGAAGATTTACATAATTAGTCGTTAAAAATCAACCCGTAGTAGACGTTGCAATACGCGAACAATTTCCAATCCAACTCAATTAAGTAAAACGACCAAGTGTTTAAGCACGCAGCAATAATTATGTGCAAATTGTGACAACCCCTAAATCTTCTAAGATATTTTTAGCAAAATCCCCCATCACCGTAATTTTTAATCACGCGTTCGTTTTGGCAATTTTGTGTCGCACATGAATTTTATTAAATGGAAAAACGAACGAAAAGAATATTAATGGAGATCAAATGTTGACACATGCCTAGCCGTTTTTATTTATGTTCGATAAAATTGAAGGTTCGCGCAAATAAAGTTGCAGTCGCATGTAAATTTTTGCGTGACTCCCTGCCGCGTGTTTTTTTTTAATCCACTGCGTGTGTGAGTGGCTCTTTACAAATGAATTTTCTTTAACTCAAATTAAAGCAGTCACAGTCAATGATTTTTAAATGACTTACCAAAAATGTACAACACAGCGTCCCTTCATTAAATAAAAAACGTTTTTGTGTGTGCTCACTCTTCAGTGTGTAAATTAAAGAAGTAGAAATCGGGCGCCAACTTAAATAAATCTACACTTGAGCACAATTCTCAACCGATCGAACTTGAATGAGTGCTAATGAGGACGCTTTTTCTTTTGTTCCCATTTTATTTCAATTGAATTCAGTTTTGGATTCTCCCTACCGTGATGTAGCTACGGCAGTCATGACGTCAAACTTTTTCCATCAAAATTAAAGCTTTACTTATACTTATAGTTTAAAACGTAATATTTTTGTGAAATTATTTAATAGTCTCGAGGATAAAGGATATTATTATCGCAAAACCGTTGGAACGAAAGAGTTTTTCTGTATATGAATATTTTCCAGAGTGTTTTTTTTTAAGTAAATGGACGATAAAAGTGTAAATTGACTGTATAAGGACCATTGAAAAACTTTCACATAGTCCACGAACACATTTCTCAGATTTTTGTCGAATTAGTGCGAATTGAAAAGAGTTTAATTGAGTTGCATTCATTCGGATTTTGGGATCATTTTATGAGCTTGGCGATTTTCTTTTCTCTTTCCGCATTTCACGTTGATTTAGCTTTCTAATTCTTTTTAAATAGTTTTGCATCACATCAAAGTATTATTAATTGAGAAATTTAAATTGCATTGAAAACTAGAATCAATTACAATTACCGAGACTTTAAATTATTTTTCTAAATACACAATAACACTAAAAGTTGTAAAAAAAAATTTTAATGTTGTATTGTGATAACGTACACGAGAAGCATAAACAAGAGAAGTAGAAAATTGAAGAACTATAACAAGTTAACGAGTGTGATGCACTTTTCATCATTTAATTTTACTGAGGAGCTTGCAAAGACCGCGAAGCTGTTTGTGCGCCTCATTGCTTATAAGTCATAAGCTACAGTGCTGTTGCAGTTGCTGTTGTTGTTGTTGTTGGCGCCCTTTTCTACATTTTAATATCCATACCAGCATAACAAAATCTCATTTTATTATTATTGTACAATGTGCAATGTGCGATGCGGCTGCATACACTGCACTACTCGTTGCCCATGCTCATTTTGCCGAAGCGCATAACATTGTATTTAACGGTACGAACGCTGTGCAGTGTGTTTTCTATTTATATTGCAATATTCTATGTGCAGCTAGCTACTTGTACATTATGCACTGGAGATGCACGAAGAAGCGCCAAATGCGTTTATAGCTGCCAATGAAATTAAATAGGAGAACAAAAAATTGCCCATATTTAAAATGCATATTTGTGTTTTGTATGTACTCTCGCATTTGCGAAAAAGACATGCAAAAAATGCATGACGCGAAATTGAAAATACGAGTATATATATATATAAGAGCTGCGCACCGAATAAGAAATGCCAAAGACAGCGGTAGCAAACATTAAACTGTCTTATGTATATTATAATGTACGAAAGTATAAGTTTGTACTAAACAAAAATAATAAAAAATTAAAATAAACTTCAACAGCCAACATCTTGGAAGAAAAACTATTCGAGATATAATACTCCGCGTATAGCTGGTCGTAGTGTGCAATCCTCTCGAGTCTAATGTAATTACGCTAAAAAGGATTGCTATAAAAAGAAACGAGTTAATTAACCATCTATAATGACTTAAACACCGCGCTGCAATGTTTGTGTGTGTGTGTGCCGAGTTTATGCACTTAACAATCGATTCGAATGCCATAGACGGACATACACGATAATAAAAAATATGAATTCAATTTGCAATAGTTTTATATTTGGCCGTTTGTCTTCTGCTTTTCTCTAAGACACAATACACCGCTTGCTGTACATCAACTTGCAACATCCAAATTAGAATTTATAATTACCAGAATTCTCCATCTTTACGACGCAACATAGGGGTCAAGGGTTTTCTCTAAGACAATCCCATTATCGTCTTAATTATTAATTCGTATTTAAATTCTCATTTTGTTTTATTTCTTGAATGACAAAGTATTTTACCTAGCTTCTTCTCAATATTATTATTTAAAAAGCACTTCTTTCTTCTGTTTTAATGGCAATTGTGGTGAATCGTCTACAAAATGCAGCATTACATATTTAATTCATGCATTTGAATATTGAATTTTCAATAAATTGCCTTTCGCATAGCCGCGAAGCCCTCCGGTGTCATTAAATCTGTTAATAATAGACTGTTATCGTTTCACGAACTTCCTGACTCTACTCCAATTATTCATTATTATAGTCATTTCTTTTATACACATCGTAGGAAGACTCCGCGCCGCACCCTCACCTCATACACCCAACATTTTGCATGCATTTTATGTGTGTTCAACATTACACACAACAAACAATAACATTGTTATTATTCCTTAAAGTCCAGGGGATCAGGGAGATGTTGTCTGCCAGTTCGGTGAAATTAATTGATATTCTAATTATTTGTATTTATGCACTGTTGCGACTCCCTTTTGGTCAAAGGTGGTTTAAATGAATTAAAATCTATTTCTGCATTTTAACCCGTCTGTGCGTTTTTAATTGCTTGTAATTATCAAAAAGGGCGCACATTTTGTGATTAAGGACAACCATTGACTTTCAGGCGACCATTTCATAAATGATTTTAATAATTATATTTAAAGAATATTTTAAAAATACACTTCACCGTAACACACCGTAGATATATTATTTAAACGTAAAATGTGCAACTTAACGTAAGCTACAAGCACAAGAGAGGACAACCGACTTCTTATGGCAAAAAGTGCACTCATTAAACAAAAACTACCAACGGAAAAGAACATTAGAAATGTGGGAAAAAAAAAAAACTCGCAAACTGTACACTCACTATCGCAGCGTTTAACAGTAAAAATGCAAAAGCTATGCAAAAGCAATAAAAAGAGGGTTTGTGGTGGTGTTGTTGACTCTTCCATAATAAACTCGCGCCCAAAAAGAACATGTAACTATACGAAATGCATTATTATAGTTGTGACGATGTATGTAGGAATGCGGAGTAAGTGAGAAGGATTGATTTGTCTCATTTGCAATGACCTGCGAGACGCATGCAGGCACGCAATCAATGTGCTGGCCAAAGCAACGTCTAAAGTTTGATTGCAAAGTTCAAATATTATGCATAAAGCTTTAATGTCTAAGACACAGGACAATATAAACAAGTGCTTGCAACTCGTTCATCCCGAATGTAATTGTAATCTTACCAAACTGTCCTATTCGTAATATTACGAATAATTTCTATTGTAGTGGAAAGGTTCGTATGTATGTGCAATAAGCAATGCTCTCCAGCCTCCACAGCACCTCCCTCCAACAACCGCAAATATTATACGGGATGTCCATATGGGCTCGTTGCTCTCGCTACAAAATCTTCAGCGAACGCGGCTAATACCTAATATGCGAATGACCACAATTCGTGTGGCACCACCACCAACGAAAAAAAACTGCAGCAACGGCAACATAACATAATAAATTTACGTATCATAAAAGTTGGTGCATGTAGCTCGCATGCACCAACTTTTGTTGCATGTAGAATGCAGCTCAGTGGTAGGAGCGAAAATTTTGCACGTACTGTACAGTGCACTTCTCTGCACATGTGTAATCCAGTGAAGGGGCGGATTTCAGACGCGTACGTACGCTTCTCCGGTCACTTTTTGATATATGCATTTCAACTGTAACGGTTTTATGCTCATTTTATTGTCCGCCTTCCACCACATTGTTGACACATAGAAAAATACCTATACGCAAAAAATAGCGGCCCTGCAATAGGACGCCGTCATTGGTCAACGCGTTTTTTCTTTCTGTTTTTCTGCAATTATCCTTATTTTTAAATGCAACTCAACTTATTATTTTGTGCTACCTATCTTTCATGCGCAATTTTAAAGAACGGAGAAAGGCTTCCTAAAGTGTGTGTCTGTGTGAGTAATGTGCAAAAAAAACCCAGCTCCTTTACCAATTAGATGCTGTCGTTGAATTTGTATGTTGTTGTTGGTGTCCTTTAACACTTGGCAATTAAAGTTATGCGCATAGCGCAGTGAAAACTGCATTTTTTTTAGGTCTTTTGGTGATTTCTTCATTAATTGTCCTTTACCGAAATTGATGTGAATGAGGAGGAGTTAATAACTTTCTCCTGGAATGCCATTTAGCAATTACATATAATGATATCAGTTTAAATATTATTCATAAGCTCAACATAATTACCTATAGGTCTAAAGCTGTATTATTTTTTCTGTTACTTTTTATTTTTTAACAACAAATAAAAATCGAAAAACATTGATGAAAAAACATAAATCTACAAAATATATTGAACAAAATTGCTTTGTAAAATATATTGCCTGTGCAAATAAAACTAACCCACATATTATGTTGGTTCATTTTGGTTTCATTGCTGATTGGAAAAATATGCAGGAGTTGCAATTGCATCTGGGTGTATTGCAACAGCATGCAGCACTTATCGGCGGACCAAATGCCACATCGTGCCCGCTTTGCCACAAACTGTTTATTGGCGGTGAGGCGCTCATGGAGCATATGAAGCATACGCACAAGGATCCAAACGCATCCGGTGTAGCCAGTAAGTATTTAAGCTTCTTTGTTGTGCAATAACTCCACGCACTGCAAAATAACAGCGAAGCTCATGTTGGAGAAAAGACGTGCCCGCTTTTTGTGTGGCATGTATTTCGCTTTCAGGATAACAGAATACGCTTTTGTGCCCAAAGCTTGGTTGAAAGTTGATTGGGCGAGCTTTAACATGATGTGAGATATATGTAACTTTGCTGGACTCAATCATTTAATGCTCAAACCAATTAAGTACAACTATTCATTTTAATGTTATTTATGGTGTTTTTTTTTTTACTTTTTTTTTACGTAAATATTTTAAGAATAAGAACGCTTTTTTGCTTGGTATTTCAAATGTGCTGTATAGTTATTTATTGTTTCTTTCACTTAGTGGACGAGTTTCATTTCATTGGTTTTGCACTTCATAGTACTGGTGGAAGTATTCACTTTTTAGTTTAACTTCATATTCGTTATCCTATGCTGTCAGTTTTGTTTATCCAATACTTTCACTTATTTTGTGTCTTAGGTAAAAGTTCATCAGCCTTGGGGTTGATTTGACATTTTACCAGGTTTTGGACAAATTGTAGTTAGCTTTAAGCTAATAAAGCTTAAATCTCTTTGCATTTTTGTGTTGTTGTCTGATTGAATCTGCTATATTAACATGGTGTCTGTACATCACCTTTATTACACACATAATTAAAACTCTGTTGGGGCTTCACGCATTGACCATAGCAAAACTTTCTTTCTCTGTTTGCTTACCATCAACTGATCCCTACTTAGCGAAACGTCGCACCGCCAACCATCCATGCCCCGTGTGCGGCAAACATTACGTGAATGAAGGATCATTGCGCAAGCATCTGGCATGTCATCCCGAAACGTCGCAATTAACCAGCAGCCTTAGAATGTGGCCCTGCTCTGTGTGTCAGGCTGTGTTCACCCATGAAGCAGGTAATTTTAAACATTTTCAAAACTTCTTAATTGCGAACAAATCCTCTCGAAATTCCACTGCCTATATTAATAATACAATTAAACAAACATAATATGTGTAAAAGCTGGCCTTAAAATTCGATTCCTCCCCAATATAATCTTAAGGTCTCTTAACACACATGGAACACATGCGAATGGACCCCAAACATCAGTTCGCTGCGCAATATGTGTTGTCGCGTGCAGCGGCTGAACGTCGCGAACGCGACACCCTTATAGCAGCCGCCGCCGCTGTCTCTGCATCCAGCTCCGGCCTACTCGCAATTGGTGCAGGCAGCACGGGCAGTGGAGGCACCGTCGGCAATGGCGGCGATGGAGGTCAGAACTCAATGTGTCCTTCACCGTCAGCACACAGTGACAGCTCCTCGGGCAATGGTCGCCTTTCGTCAGCCGGCTCTGATGCTGGCGTTGGCCTGCTGAACAACAATAACAACAATTGCAACAGTAAACTAAGTGATATATTGCGTGGCGGCAATAACGGCCACCTCCATAGTCAATATGGTGTCGAGGATTTGCACACGAATCGTATGGCCGCAATGGCAGCGGCTGGTCTCGGCTCACCCGGTGTCGACTCGACATCAGCCGTTCAGGCGGCCGTCGTCAATTTGGCCAACGCAATGCGAATGTCCTCACAACAGAATCAGGTAAACAATGGCTCAAGTGTTGGTGGCCCCTCGGGATCACCACCCATGACCAATGATCATGCGTCAGTAGCAGCACAAGCCGCCATGAATGCGATGCGTGTCTCGATGGCGGACAGTATGATACGCTCATCCATGGGTGTTGATCCGATGTCGCATCAAACGCATCACCAGCATCAGCAGAACTCCTCCGAGACCCAAATGCGAATACATCAAGCTGAGGCCATACTTCGCACACAAGCACTACGATTAGCTGTTACACAAGCTGCAGCCGCCGCCGCTAACAATGGTGGCAGCACTGGCGGTAGTTCAACAAATGACGTCAATGCTGCCAGCAACGTGTTGCGACATCATAACAGTGATTTTGTGCAGTCCAATCAAACGCAACAGCAAGTGCAACAGCAGACACAACAACAAGTGCAACAACAGGTTCAACAGCAAGTGCAGCAGCAGCAGCAGCAACAGCAACAGCAACAGCAACAACAACAGCAACAACAGCAGCAGCAGCAGCAACAACAGAACTCAGTGCAACAGCAACAACATCAGCAGCAAAATGCGACCGCACAACTGCCACCGCAGGGTATCTCACCGAATTTGTCGGAGACGTTTCGATTACACGAGCAACGGCTAGAGCAGGCGTTGCGGTTACACGGTGGAGACACCAGGTCGCTTGGATTCCCACTCACCAGCCATAATCAACCGCAGCCACATCAATCATAGAACTCGGAATCCTTCGCATTCTATTAATAAGAATGCGAAATTATGTATGATTAGGTGGGACATTTTGTGACTTTACTAGCATAGAAAGTTACTACAACTAAGTAAAATAAAAATGAAATTTGTAACACAGACCAAGTGAATTGATGCACATTCAAATGGTGAAAATGTTAATAATTATACGACTTATATGTGCTTGATACATAAACATACATATTTTACACGAACATCATTAATTTGTTATCAATTGTTTATTTTTACTTTCAATTAAATATTAATATTTTTTGTTGTGTCCTTTAATCTGTGTAAGCCAGTAGAGATCCTCTACTGTAGCGTTTATGCAGCAATTTTTGTATATAAGTTCGTTTCAATGAAAAGAAAAAAAATTGTGCTTTGTGTTTGTATCTAAGAATATACTCGTGTAAAAAATAAATATCGTTGTCAATAAATCAGGTGCAATTAATATTAATATTAATAATAGTGATTGTGAATATTGTAGAAACTAATTTAATTTTTTTAATATAATGAAATGACTATAAAAAAAGAAAACACATTAACAAACAAGAATCAAATTTAAAGTAGAAATTTTAATTTTTCTCTATGCAAAAAGAAAACGAAAAAAAAACACATAAGAGTTACGAACCAATCCATCCAATTCATCATTTTAGAAGAGAAGCATCGTTTCAAATGATTTTAATTATAATATGCTAACAATTTCGGACCAACTTTTTCGCAATTTTTCCATTTGAACAACATCGCTTTACCAGCCCAATTTGTGTCATTATATTGTGGCTGCAATTATTTTTCACTGCACAATAAAATTGTGCACTGAAAAACTAATTTTGTTTAAATTGAAAAAATGATGCGGGAAAAGTTTAAATTTTGAACGAGTCAATTTTTTTATCTTCTTGTCTTTTTGTTTTCGTTGTTGTCACATATAAAAGATTATCTTTATATACTTTAAGGTGAAAACAAAAGCAATTAGTTACTATGTGGAGCAAATTTTTATTTTTAATAAATAAAATGTATAATATAAAAGAGGGCATATAAAACAAACAAACAAACAAACAAACAAAAGCACATTTAATTAAATAAACTAAATTAAATCTATTTTAAATTAAAATGAAAAAACAAAATCAATTTAATTATGTAATCATGAGACACAATGATTTGTTTTTAATGGACAAAGACGATATTTAACTATATACGATGCAAGGGGAAACAAAATTAAATCAATTAGGTAATTATGTACATAAAAAACAAATACTTGTAATTAAAATTAATGTAATTAATTGATATACTAATTAAGAAAATGAAAAAAAAAATTCAAAAATTAACAACTCAAGAGAATTATTATATTGATGAGAGAGAAGAGTTTCGGTTGGAAAATATTGCAATGTATAAACAGAATTAAATACATTACGCGGTGTTTTGCAATTAATCCTATTAAATTAAAACACACAAAATATAAATGAAATGAAAATTTAATCGATGCGTGTTTAACCAAGTCATTTGTGATTCCATTTTTTTCTATTTGTCTTTTTTTTTACTTCTTTTGATTTAATGTTAATTTTTGATTATAATAATATATATTTGTTTTATTTCGTTGCGCTGTTGTATACGTGAATATTGCTCATGTGTTCAATCAAACCATAAATTTTAATTATTCAAGAAAAAAAAGAAGATAAATTATATGTAACTAAGAATATATATTTGATACGTCATGTAAGTATATGCGGGGAGAAGAGTTTACCTTCACAAATAATGGTCAACATAGTACCTATAGTTTATACGCGAATTCCTATAAACAAAATAAAAAAAGAAAATAAGTAAAAATTGCAATAATTATATTCCTATAAACAGCGGGCAGCTTTCGTTTTGTTTTTTTTTTCTTTTCTTATGTTTATTATGTTGCTTCTATAATTGTTTATTTTAAAGTATAATTGAAACTGTAATTGCAATTGTTATTCTGTGATTGGAAATTTATATTTTTAAATTTATATAAAACATACTTGGAGATGTTTCAATTTAAAAACAAATTGAATCAAAAATTGAATCGAAAACAAACTAAAAAAGGGTAGCATAATTCTTTTAGCTATATTCCTAGTGATATTTTTTGTGCAAATGCAATAAAGTATTTCGTTTTATATTTCCACGCATCATCAATTCAATGCGCTGTTTCGTTACAATGCCCAATCCACTTAAGGATCAAACAATTTTTGGCCACATTTTCGGCGAGTAACTCATGTTTTGGCTCCTCTTTTCTTTTTTTGAAAATAATAATGCATTTGAATTAAAATTAAAGAAAAAATAAACGCATTGAAAAATGCTGTGTTATTGCAACGGGATGGCGTCCTGTTTTGTGGTCAGCGTGATTTGAGTTTCAATTTAAAGCACTTTCTTTTTCATTCTCATTCATTAATTAGCGCATTTATATTTTATACGTAATGACAAAGTTAAATACACAACTAATATACGAGTACACATAAATAGTTGGAACACATTTATATGAAAAAAAAAGCAAAAAATAAACGTACAAAATAATTTTAGTCGAAAAACGCGAAGAAATTTAAATACAAAAAAGCACATGTAAATTCTATAAATATGAGGGGAAGATAATAAACAAACACATTGCGAGATGATCTATATAAATACAATACTTTTATTAGACGCAGTAAGCACAATTAGACCTAAAGTAAATTAAATAACATTAAAAAGTAATAATTTAAAAAAATTGAACATAAAACAAAATGCAAATATATACATTTGAGAGCAAAATAGGTAAGATGTTTCCTATTTTGTAGAGTAACTCTTAAATGGTTCTTTGTTTACATTTAGGGGTAAATGACCTTATAGAATTTGATAACTTGTGTAATGAATTATAATGCAGAGAACATAACCATTTTAAAATTTAAAAATCCTAGAATTCATAAGAACTCATGGTATCACGTGCACTTTGTGTACTTTTAGAAAAGTAATTATAAAAATAATAATAACAAATGTTTGGCAAAGATTAAAATTATACCACTTTTTGGCAAACTGCAACAAATTAAATTTTCTTACGGAGAATAATTTCTAAGACAACAAAAAAAAAATGAATAATCAGACAAAAATTAATGCAAAAAATTAAAGCAACAAAAGTTACACCAAGTTTCTCTATATATAGTTCAACCACAATATCTCTTACAAAAAAAAACTGTACATAAAGTATTAAAAATATTCTTTACTCGTGTGAATGATGCGTGAATGTGACTTGAATGTTTGAATTCCAAAAAAAAAAAAAAAAAGCAACAAAAGTTAAGCATATATACCAATACGGTTAAAAGATCAAATAATCAAAAAAACACCTCCTCCTTTTTCCCTGTACTCAAGCCCTCACGCCATACCCGGAGTCGCGTGCGGCAAACAACAAAAACTCCCTCTCCATTTATGTACCAAAAATCACCCAATACAAAAAAAATATAAACAAAAACTCCCAATCATTATTTTTAACAAAAACGTTATTTTATTATAATTTTCATTACAAAAAAACAAATTCTGAAGCATAATATTACTAAAACACTAAAAAAATTATCTCAAAATTATAACAAAAAAAAAATTTAAATATTTAAAAACAAAGTTGAAATAAAACAAGAGAAAAAACAACAACAATTGAAAGAATTCGCAACCGAGTCATACGCTTGTTAGTTAAGACAAAATGTGAATTAAATTGCATTAAACAAAATTTAAAACAAATCAAGAAAATCTCAACAACAAAAAAAACAACAAACAAAATTATACAAACCATGAAAAAAGAAAGAATTATGTCTGATAACTACCATCGAATCGCAAATAAAGACACAAGGACTATTTTGAATGTACTAAAACTCGCATTAACAATGGTAAATATTGCTGGCAATTACATTGGATTTATTTATTAATGATTACGTTGTGGTAACAAATAATTTGCGATTCATTTTGTCAAAAATAGGCACAGATTTTGTATAATTTTTAATTTTGAGTTAAAACCAAAAAGCAATTAACGTTATAACTTTCACTATCTCACAGTTTGCACACTTGACACCTCGCCAGTTCATTGGCATCCTCCGATTTGTTACGGGTACCCAGCATTGGGCTTCCACAAGTGCCCATTTATTAATAAATTAATAAAAAGTGCCCTGTTATTTGGGAATTTCCTCACTAGTTAGTAGTGTGTAAACACTAAACACTCTTTTCGAAGTCGAAATTGAATTTGCTTTAATTTTTAATTGCCAGTAATTAATGAAACACCATACCAACACCACCAAAATTGTAACTGACATCGTACTTGACTTATATAACAGATAAATAGAAACAAAACAAAAAAAAACTAACAACTTTTTGACAAAAAACTCAACAAAACAAAAACCACCATGGCTTTGAATCACAATTAACACATCTTTGGTTTTATTAAAACATAATGAAAAGAAAAACACCAGCAAAATAAATTTATTTCACAACAAAATGTTTAGTTCAATTCAAGGCAAAAAAAAGCAACATAAAAAAGCAGACTTTTTGGACAACCAAACCATTTTGAAACGATTAAAAGTTTTATTTCACAATAGCACCCCTACAACTCCTCTCTAACCAAACCTTCGATGCATGATGTACGATGCTGAGAAGGCTCCCTATCACATTTTAAATATTGTAAAAAAAAAAACACAATGATAAAATAAAGTTAAAAAAAAAACATAAACAAATTGAATCAATGATGCATCTCATTAATGTAAAAATGCATTTAATATTTAGTGATGAAAAGTGCGTGCGTGAAATTAAAACTGCAGGACAAATGTTCACAATTTTAACGGAGCACATTCCTCCAGTTTCGATTTGCCGAATTAATAGATGAGCATGATGTTATATAAATATTATTGTAAGTAGTAAGCATAAATCATAGTTAAAAGCAAGCAACAACATATAACAGTTATTTTAAAAAATCAATTAAAGTTACACTACACAGAATATCAAATAATCGTTAGTTCTCAATAGCCCAAAATAGAGAAAAGAAAAGCAGTATAATTATAAAGTTTTTTTTTTCAACGTAATAATTTTTTTTTCGAAAAATCAGTTTCAATATTATGTTCATGTTAACCATAAGCAAAAAAGTAAAAACACAATAAAATAAAAAAGACTTAAATCACAAACCAATTGATAAAATGCAAAAGCAGAGGCTTTTGCTCACCGCGATAACAAATCACACGCAAAACATGAAGCACATTACAGTTGAGCTTGTGATTTTTTTCTTTCCGAAAGAAAAGAACAACCTTAAAACAACAAACACTATATAAAATGTAACATGCATGCCAGACAACCACAAATATGTAATATAAAACAACCCATTAAGAATTGCAGTTAGTCACACATTTTGTGACGAGTACTCTGTACCACCATCATAACATGCAATTATGCCACGGAACCCTGACTTGACGAACACATTACCGAACGTGATATCTCACAGAAGAGAAGAAAAACAAATGCAAGCAAATATGTGCAGTAAAAACGAAAATAAATAAAAAATTAATAAACAATGAAGAAAAAAATAATAAAAAAATCAAACACAATCCACAACGAACCATAATTGAGTTAGCCCAGAGAAATTAAACATAAATACACTTATTATTAAGATTAATTATTACTATAAAAAAAAACAGCAATAGCCCAATTGCTACGCTTGGTCGCACTCTACGGCTACAGTTTAAAACAATCCGTTAAACATTGGAAACGGAAAGTACCACAGCTGACGGAGTAACGGCGCGAGCGTAGCAACACATATTCACTAAAAAATAATTTCGTGAATTATACTTCAGTTGAATTTAACAAACCGAGTAACATTTAAAATAATCATACAAAACAATAGTTCGTAAAATAGTACATTTCTACACACAACATATTTAATGTTATACTACTTAATAAAACAATAAATAATAAAATAAAATAAGAATTAAATAAAATAACAGTGAAACACATTGGAAAGGAAAACTGAAACGGATTTGACGTTACATAATTTACAATAGCCCGGAAGGCATAGTCTGATATCACTGCAGGTAGCATGAATGCTCCTGAAAGTGCAACATCCGGTATAACAGTCAATGCTGCTACACCTTAATATCAGACTGTGTACCATAAATATAATTGGATGCCATAATCATAAATCAATATTTAAAGCAAAACTGAAAAAAAAAAAAAAATATTTTTTGCTCTTTATTATATTAATTACAATTAGTTTTCACAAATATATATAAATATTAAATAAATATTTACCAACAACCATAAAATGAAAAATATATTATATGTACGCATAAAAAAAACAAAAAATAATAATTAAAATAAAACGGAATCAGTTGCAATAGCCCGAACGCATAGTGTTGTCCGAGTTTAAAGAAAAAAAAAAATGTAAAAAAAACTTAAGAAGCGAATTATTCAACAAACAGTAACCGCAAGCGTTTAACAACAATAAAAAGCAATTAAACAATATTTTCGGCAATACTGTGTCACACACAATTAATTCAATTAGTAAAACAAACCACCAAATCAATTTGTTCTCTATTAAAAATTATATAATACAATACAGCCATCCTTAATATAAAATAAAAAATAATACAAAACAAATATTATGTCAAATCCCTTTCGGAAGTTGTCACAAATAAAAAAAAATGGTTTAAAAATAAATAAAAGCGATTAAATAACAAAAATTGTTCTGGTCATAATATTTCTGAGATAAAACACAACAAATTAAATATAAATCAATTTAAATAACTAAATAAACAGCAGAAGCCCGACATTGAAAGAAAAACGATGATAATATAAACAACAACAACAAAAAACAAGTACATTTTAAACACATTAACAAACGGAAAGTAATTAAAAAGGAAAACAACTACATATTGTTAAATCCTATAAAATTAATTTGAGATAAAACAAAACAACAGTTGATGTATAAAAAAAAATTCAACAGAAAACATAAACAGATAGCAGCGTAATTTTCAATTATGTGTGCAGTATTTCAAACTACATTTAAAATATAATAATAAATTTAATCAGTTGCAATAGCCCAGAAACGCGCATCGCGTTATTACTAATTAACAGTTTTCTCTCAGCAGTTTATAGAATTGTACTGCAAATAGTAAACAAAATAATGAAAAAAAAAACTTAAAAAAAAACAATACAATTGGTTGCATTACGCCATCATAATTTTTAATGACACTGCTGAAGTGTCCTCACGCACAACAGCTTTTTCCGAACCCAATACAAATAACGGTTTTACTAATTTCTAACATCACCAACTACTTTTAACAAAGGCGCCAAACTAAAATGCCCAATTACAATATGTATCAATAAAGCGCCGTTAGCATCATCGTTATTATAACGGTAGCTCGGAAATTGCTCTAAAAAAAAAATGCAGCGAGAGACCTTTGCGGTTCATGTATATTCAAAATTAGAACAAACAAACGTTTTAATTTATCAATACAGAACAATAATCGTACTTTAATTAGTATAAACATTTTAGTTAATCAAATATTATTAACTAACAACACACACAATGAACGTTATAATTAAATCTCTAATTTGCATTTTTTCAACATACACACAAACACATTATTGAGTTGTTATTTAATTAAATGTACCTATACTACGTGTTTTTGTTTCTGTTTTCAATTTTATCAACTCTAATTATTAAACTCAACATTTTTCGTTATACATGTTTATTCATTTCAATGAATGTACTATTAAAATAAATATAAAAAAAAACAGAAAAAAAAGTCAACACCAGGAAATACCACAACAACTTAAAATATTAAATATTAACAAAAGATAACAACATGCAATAGCCCAAACGTGCAACATCTTTAGCCCGATGTTGTGCCAAATAATAACAACAACAACAACAACAACATTTAATAATAATAAAAAATAAAATTATTTCGACTTTATACAAATACAGCATTAAAAAAAAAACGGTTTTGTTTGCTTTGTGATATCACCAAACCGAAGCACTATTTTCTATTTTTTGTAAATTAACAAATAATCACAATATCCATTGTGAATCACTTTCTGGGAGTTTTATTTTTCATTTTACACCGCAAAATAATAAACAACCTAAAAAAAACTTTTTAATTTAATTTTTTTAATATTGAAAATAATTATTATTATCAGTGTTTTAAATTTTTCATGATCTTATCTCTGTTCCATATAAAAATAATACCATACGAATATATTGTAATATACATGTATTACAAACAAACAATATATACAATGTTTATTCGTTTTCAATATACATAATATGTGAGTTTCACATTAATTGTCTCCTTCAGTTCATATATAGAAATTAAGAGAGTCGCCCCCCACCCCCCCCCCCCCCTTCCTATCCCCTTAGTATGTACTATACAATCAAACAATATATATGCTAAAAATACAAATAATGGAATAGCCCAGGAATATTCAAAATGTTTACTTTGATCCTTCGTATTCGAACTAACTACACAGTAAATGAATAATTGATCAACCCCTTAGACCACAAACCTCAAAACTACTCCCTACTACCCAATCAGATCAATTTTTTATTTCATTTTAAATTTATTCAATTGGGAGAAATAAGGATTACGAGTTTTGACTGTTCGTTAAGTTAAACAATTTGAATTTTTTTTTGTTTCTTGCAAATTTTATGTTTGTTTTTAAGTATTAATGTATGTACTTTCTATTATAACGGAAAATTGTTTTTAACTACTTCTTCCCCGCCCATGGTATATATTCAATGATTTAAAATTAATATAAATTTTATTAACCTTTTTTTTTTAATAAAGTCGAGCTAACTTTGAATTTTTTTTTTTTTAAGGGCAAAAATTCAAAAACAATTTCATTAAGTGATAAATATTAATAATCTCTTTTAATTAATGTACAAATTATATCGATTCCACTGGATTTTACGCGTTTCACGCGGTTTATAAAAATGTCTTGAATGTAATTTGTAACTACAAAACGAAACAGTAAAACGTCAAAATATTTTCTCCCTTCTAACAAAAAAAAAAAAGTTAAATTATGATCTTACTCATTACTTATTGTCTATATCCACAACCATCCCCGAAAAGCCTCTCCACTTCCCCCCGCCCCTCAACAAATCCTTTGAGCGTGTGTGCTAATGAAAAACTTAAAAAAAATCTAAAAAAAACTATGTGTTTTATGTAAGAATATATGTAACGTGTTAAGGTTAGCAATTAAGAATAATACATAAATCATAAACAAAAAAAAAACAAAAAAAAAACAAGGAGTAATTTAAAAAATACAAATACAATAAAAACAAATGCATATTACATTTAAAAACAATTATAATGATTTGGTGAAAGCGCTGAGCATCGCAACTACAACGGTGCCTGGCGTCATGAATGAATGTTAGCAACAATTTTATTTTTACAGCAAACAAACGTACACTAATTGAGCAAACACAACAGAAAGGATTCAAATAAAACACAACAGCCACTAATTAAAAAGCTATGCAAATTACTTATTGTATTTCTATGAAAAGTAAATAAAATATAACAAATAAATCTGTAGTCCGAGTACAATAGTTTGTAGTGTTTTCCTAAAATGGGGTACAACATTAAAATGAATTAAAATGGCCTCCAAAACCAGCCACAGAAAGCACTGACCGGTTTTTCTTAATTTCTTTTTTTTCCAAATTACTAGGTCAGTGTGTTTATGTGGATTGTGGTGAGCCCGGATGATTTCGCTTTAATTGTAAAGCTTCAATCCAGTAATATTTTAAATGGTACGAATGAGTGATTTATTTAAAATGAAGTAATTTAGTTTTTACATCATATTGCAACAAAAAAAAACAGAAAAAAATTCAATGTGCAAAAAGAATTGCAATAAGTATTAAAAACAAATGATTTAATCATCTAAAATATTTTACGAGACTGTGTGTTTTACAATTTTAGTAGTTTGAGTTTTTAAACGAATGCAGTAAAGAAAGTAACCGTTACTTACAATTAAATATTGGCATATAAGTGGCTATTTGTTGTAATAATTATTAAAACTAACGCAGAAATTATTTTGTTTGGTTTAACAACGCATTTTTCAACTGCATATTTACTTTTGTTGTTGAAATGTCCATTTTGAGGAAAAATAATTTAATTTTAAAACAAGTCAATCCAATAATTCGTCATTTAGTTTTATATCTACTTACTAAGTATACTAAAAGATACATTTTTTAGCTTTATATTCAATTAACTTGGCAATAAAATTAGTTGTTTTATTTTTTTTGTTATAATCACAATTTTTATGACATAAGTTATTTAATTAATATAAAAAATCGCATTCTAAGTCATTTCAAAGTTATTATTGTTAGCAAAACTTTTTTTTTTAAATGAAGAACTGATGGTTGTTGATGACGAGAAGTCATTTAAGATTAACCTTTGTTTATAAATTTAACGCTCAAAACATTATATTCGGCCAAAATAGGAGTGAGAAAAGGATCCGAAATAAATAAGGAACCTCAAAAATACTACACTCATAAAAAAGTGGTTACGGCAGTCATATTTTCAAACAATCAGTTGCAAAAAAGTTCGGCCGGCAATTAAGCTTAATTTTCTACCAATTTTTTAAAAATAAAGTTTATTTCTCGCGGAGTGTAGTTTTCAGAGAAACAATGCATTTCTAATTGCGGTCGTGTAATAAGGCAGTTAGTTCAAATGTCAATTTAAATTAATTTGAAATGAATGGAATGTAAATGATTGATTTAACTTGTTTTCGTAGTTGTTCAATAGATAAATTTTTTAATAATAACTTCAAATATTTGTATTGTATGTGAAAGAAAAAAAAGTTAAGCAATATGTATTTTTTAATTTATACAGTTATTATGTGCAATTATTTTAGAGCTGTAGTTAGAAAATGTAACGCCGTGAATTGTTAAGGGTGGCGATCACCACCAGAAACTAATTAATAAATACAGCTGCGTTGTATTGTACTACCCACAAAATTATTGTCCCAATATATACGTCAACGTGGTCATTTTTTTTAAGCATCTTCGTTTTTTCGTACCTTTTTTTTGATTAGTAATTATTTTGCAATATATTAATCAACGAGATATGATGCAATAAAAAAATAAAATTCTTTTTTTAATTTTATAATTGTAATAACATATTAATTATTATTATACATTAAAACCTATATTATTACGAATAGATATGTTTAATTGCTAGGTTATATTTTAATCAAAAAAAACTAAAACTAATTGTAATGTAGTTGATTAAATCACAAATAAATACATTCAATAAAAAATACCAGCATAAAAAAACCCCGCCATTTTCAATTTAATTATGCTGAATTTATTTTTAAACCACATTAAATATGGTTGAGACTACTATAATAATAATAATAATATCGAACGACATACATAATACATATTGCCAGTCTAATTTTGGATTATTATTTTAATATTTGTTTTGTTTAGCAATAATTAGCAATATTATATTATTTAATTGAAACCATTTTAATGAAAATTAGCTTAATGTGGATTTATTTAAAATAAAATGCAAATAGAAATCATTTGTTCATTGCCACTAAGTGAGCTCCAGATAAAATAAGTTTGATTTATATTCATCGATTACAACTAATTTAAATTTATATATTTAATTATAATAATTACTATTATTATTATAGTAAGTAGATAGGACATACTGACAGAGCTACAAGACTTGTGTAACAAAATATGACGCATGTTAGAAAAAAATTGTCCTCGCCTTTTAGTTTTTACATACTATAAAATGCCAACACATTATATTTTTAGACGAAATATTATACGTTTTAAATTATATTAACTGCGTAAGAAATTATTAATATTTTTAATTTCCCTCCTTCAAAAATGTTTCGTTTTTTTTTTAATCTCCGTACGAGTAATACCTTCAGCCTGAATGTTAATATGTCGTATTAATTTTTTACTTTTTCTGATGTTTGAGAGTGAATGACGTGGTTCTATATAAATAAAATTTAATATTAAACAAGTAAATTTAAAAAAACACACACCCACACACATCTAAACACATACACACACACACACACACACACACACACACACACACACACACACACACAATGTTCAGCATGAATGAGAAGAAACATTTCGTTTCTTTATTTCAAAATAATGTAATGTATATTTAATGATACGCTAAACTAAAATGGAAAAAAAATTTAAATTAAATGGAAAATTTAATAACGCAGAAAATGCAACTCAAAAATGCACCCATGCATTCTTTGGTTTTTGGTAATAATTGTCAAAAAATAAAAAATTAAAAAAATTTAAGTTCTATTAAGGAAATGTATCTATGTTTGTTTGGAACTTAAACAAAAAACACATACACAAGCATTGTATAATGCGTATATATGCACACATGAATAAACTAAATGGGTTTACGCATACATGCATATATTCATATATACGATTAAAAAAATATCTATACATATATATATATATATATATATAAATAAATATAATAACATTTATATATATATGATATAAATAATAATTAAGTACTTATTGTAAACATAAAAAATTATGTATAAATAAAGAAAAAATGATTCTGAAAAATTTAAATATTGTGCATTTATTTTTTCATATTTTCTCAGGGATATTAAACACAAATTTTTGTTTGGTAAATGCAGTTTAATTAATCTTAGGTAATCCAAGGATAAACGTACGTTTAAAAAATAATTAAACGTGCCCCTTTTGAGAAGAGCATTTCATTTCAAACCCGTGAACTTAATTCCTCTACAACTTGGTCGAACTTCGAAGTCTAATCGATTACTCGATGTATGGCCATCCTCCTAGATTTTACACATCGAAATCAAATTGCAAACACATTTTAATAAGTTTAATCTGATGAAATATCCTGTAAATCGGTTAACGGTTATTAAAACCAATTTTTTTGACATAAAAAGTTAGTTCCATATTATAACAATGGATAACCACCTTAATAGGTGAATTGAAGCCAACTTCATGTTGTTTTTCATTTCTATTTTGACGTTTCTGTCTACGTTTTGTCTTCGCAATTCCAAATTTGATGCGAAAAAGCATATTTTTATTTTCAAAGTCAAATGATACGCAAAAATAGACAAAATTTCTTATTATAAGTTATAACACCCAAAATCCCGGACACATTGCAGCAGCCAGGTAAAATAAAACCTCAATTTCTCTAATTTGTTTATTATTAATCTTGACACAATGAATCTTTCAATTTCAAAATTCTATTCTGTAGGGACATGCATTTCTACTGAGTTAAATATTATTGTTTATGTACATATATGCAACCACAATTTGACCTCAAATCATGTTGAAGCATTTAACATTACGTCAAATTCGTTTTGGACCTTCCATTGTTGCCAGCACTACTGCCAAGACTGCACCGCATTTAACCTCAACATGTCTCTCCTATTCGACAAATTCCAGCAGCAACCCACTACCGGGACAGGCGCGTGTTGTTATTGCAGGCGCTGGTGTTGTCGCCAATTCAGTGGCCTATCACTTAATCAGTAACGGTTGGACGGATGTGCTTGTCCTAGATCAAAATAAAATTGGTAGCGGCACCTCCAGTCATGGCTCTGGCATTTTAGGTCTCTTCAAACCCATCGAAATGCGGCGCATTATAACGTATAGCATCAGTCTGTACAAGCAACTGGAGCAATTAGGCTACAATATACGATTTAATGAGTGTGGCGGCTTGTGCATTGCCCAGACCACAGATCGAATGATTGCACTTCAGCGTCGGCTGGCGTACAATCAACCGACTGGTCTACAATGTCAGGTGGTGCCACAAGACCGATTAAAATCGTATCATCCATATTTGAATACTGAAGATCTGGTGGGTGGGGTGTGGATACCCGAAGATGGTGTCGCTGATCCCACAGCCATTTGTGACGCATTGGCTGACTTAGCACGCACTGGTGGTGCACAGTATCGAGAAAATTGCAAAGTGGAGAGAGTAATTTAGTCTGATTTTTTTTTTTTGGTTTTTATATAACGCTTCTTATTTTGAACTCATCCCAATGCAACAGGTGATAACCCAAGGTAACCAAGTGAAATCCGTTGAGACAAGTTTGGGCAACATCAATTGTGAGTACTTTGTGAATTGTTCTGGTATGTGGGCACGTGAATTGGGTCTGGCATCATCTCCACCAGTTGCTATTCCCGCCTATCCGGCTGAATTATATAGTGCTGTGACAATAAATTTGAAACTAGACACCGAAATGGGTGGACAAATGTTGCCAATTGTGCGCGATTATGATGCACACCAATATGTCCGACAAATTGGTGGCAATTTAATGTTGGGTTGGTTTGAAAAGGAAGCACGTCCTGTCTTCTCTACAGACAACATACGGCGCAACATTGAAATTGATGCTGGATCTGCGGAATACAAACATTTTGCACCACTGTGGCAATCAGCTGTGAAACGGGTGCCCATATTGAAGACAATTCCTGCGCCCAAAATTACTATTTCACTGGACACATTCACACCGGATGGAAGGTGGGTGCTGGGGGAATCAGCTGATGTTAAGAATTATTTTGTTGCAGTCGGAATGAATGGGTACTCATTGCAAGGGGCAGGTGGAATTGGAAGAGCCATTGCTGAGTGGATTATTGCCGGAAATCCAACCCAAGAATTGGTTGGTGTTTTTTTTTTAACATTTTTGGGTTTCATTTATTTAAAGCAGTCTGATATTTTAGCATCCATTTGGAGTTCAACGTTTCCATGATTTGCATAATAATCGAAAATATTTAGAGCAACGTACAAAGGAAATTGTGGGACGTCATTACTCTATTCTCTATCCACATCAATGTGAGTACAAATACGCGAGACAACTGAGATGCTCACCACTGTACACAGTTCATGAGACGCGGGGTGCTGTGTGGGGCATTAAAATGGCTTATGAACGTCCATTGTATTTTGATCCAAACCACAAACGTAATTTTATTTTTATTTTTGAACATGTTTAAACATATAACTTAAGCATGCCCTCTAGGCGGTGATCCTCCGCCAGAAATGCCATCTGGCAGTTTTTATAGGCCATTATTTATTGACTTTATGTATCAAGAGTATTTGGCTTGCAAAGAAAGTGTTGGAATTATTGATATGTCATCATTTTCGAAGATGGAAATTAAAGTAAGTCCATGAGTTTGGCCAATAATTAATTTTAAATGTTTGATGATTTTTGCAGACGACAAAAGATGAAAACTCTGTTGTGAATTTTCTTCAGCGTATCTGCTCCAATGATGTGAATCTACCGGTTGGTGGAATGGTCCAGACAGGTATGCAAAACGAGCGCGGCGGTTATGAGAATGATTGCATGCTTGTTAGACAAAGTAATCACAAGTAATTTTCATCAATGAAATTAATAACTATTGCAAATGTCCTGTATTAATTTGTGTTATCGTGTTTTTCCACACATTCCATGCGAAGGTTTTTCATGGTGTCACCGTCCAATCAACAGACTCGCATCTATCAGTGGATGGCGCGTCATTTGCCAAGTGATTCGTCTGTTCGAATGTCTGATGTTACGTCAAAGTTTAGCGTCATAAATGTCGTGGGCCCGAAAGCTGGACAACTTATTAATGAGTTGTCCAACACTGATATCAATATGGCGCCATTTACTTACAGAAAGGTAAGTTCCATCCATATTGTCAATTTATTAATTATACTAAGCAATTCAAAATGAATGGGTTAATCATTTAAGATGAACATTGGATATGCCAGTGATGTGATTGTAATGTCATTTACAAATACTGGTGATGCCGGTTACAGTCTATACGTACCTTCAGAATACGCGCTTCACGTCTACGATCAATTGATGACGGTAATTAAATAGTTAAAGCATTTGACAGCACGTTTACGATTTGACTTCCCAATAACAGGTTGGCCACGATTATGGCGTGCGTGACGTTGGGACACTCACACAACGGTTCATGCGCATTGAAAAGTTTATACCCTTTTGGGGTGAAGAGTTGGGGCAATTCGTAACACCTTATGAAGCCGGATATGGTGCACAAGTGAAGTTAAATGTTAGTGTTTTGAGTTTGGATTATAAATTGATTTTCTTATTTATCAAATCTTTTTTTTCACATTCATTTACTATTTCGTTCGCAAATATTTATTGTATATAATTGCTTTTTATGTTTTAAACAGAATCCACAAAATTTATTGCTATTGCCATTTTATATTTGTATGATTTTACCCTTTTAGTCACCCTAACACATTTCACGCATAATGAGCTTCACTGATTATTCACTTTGATCAGGTAAATTCCATCCATCATTTAGAATATAAGATAATTTTTCATTCATAAAATTAATAAAATGAATTTAATATTTCATTGAAAATTTGAATCAAATTTTACAGAAAGATGGAAATTTCATTGGTAAGAACGCACTGAAGATGCAAAAAGAGGAAGGTGTTACAAAGCGTCTGGTGATGTTTCACCTTACAAATATTGATGCCGAAAAGGACATATGGCCATGGGGCGGTGAGCCCATTTTCCGCGATGGTCAATACGTGGGAAATGTCACCTCATCTGGGTTGGCTTGAATTCATTTAAATTTTTTATGGCCATAATACGAATAAATTTTTTGTTACAGATTTGGATTTACAGTGAATAAACTAATATGTTTGGGCTTCATAAGAGATCGCAGTGATACTGGCGATCGCGTAGTTACACATGACTTTATTTTAGATAAAAATGCACTCTATGAGATTGACATAGCTGGAACACGCTTCAAAATGCAACCACATTTGTATCCACCAGTGTCGTCCAATGATGGTATCAATGAAAACAAACCGAAAACTAAATATAAGCCAACGGTTGTTAAGATAAGATCTTAAAGCTTGATTTACTTTGAGTTTTAGTTTATTTATTTTTGTGAATAAAAATTGTATTTATGTAAAATATTATTTAAGTAAAAAAACATAAAAATCATGTGGTCATTAGAGATTATTAGAAAGATGGCTCAAACTCAATGCTTAGGCATCGTGGATGGTTCTTGTATTCTCCGACATCTTGAAGTACACCATGGGGTGCACAACGCCAAGGATCATTTGTTTCTTCCAACCAAGAGGCCAACCTAAAACAAAATCATAATTACTTGTATGTACTTTGGTTTTATTATTTGAAAATAAAAAATGTATTTGTTTTAAACACTGACCGACTAACTAGTATGTCGCGAGTCACCCTCATTGAATCTTTATCAACAATATTATTCGATTCACTGGCATCCAATTTTAAATCAAACATTTCCCACTCCGGTCGCTGATAATACGATTGAAGAGTCTTGTACCACGGCAATGGTTGATTATTCCGCGTTCTATTTAAAATGTCTTGAAATGTAGGTGACACATAAAAGTCCTGATCAATTGGAAAATTAGCCCTGTAATTTATGTTGTGTATTAACTTGTACCGATTTGTACGTATGACTCTCATCGGATAGTTCATTGTAATTTCATGATAAGATTGGCTGGCATAAATGGCTGCTTCAGGGTCGGGTATTGGTTCAGCTACCAAAAGTGGCAAGAGACTTTTACCAGTCAAAGCTGATGGCTGCGGAGCACTAACTCCATTCCCAACGATGTCATAATCATTTAAACCATTGCCATTGTCGGTCACATTGAACCAATCGAACAGTGTTGGTGCAATATCCAATAGACTAGTCATAGAATAGGTCACTTCATTATGACGTGTCTGCGCCTCCGGTGAATGTATAAACAGTGGCTCACGCATTCCAGGATCATACAAATTGGTGCGTGCTGATGGTAATGGAGGTCCATTGTCAGATGTATAAATGACAAGGGTATCATTGAGGTGGCCAGCAACTTCCAACTCATGTAAAATGAGACCAACACCCTGATCAAGACGTGAAATTGTCGTGTATTGTGCGGCGACATCACGACGAGCTGCTTCGGTGTCAGGCATGTAGTATGGCATATCAATTTGATCCCACTGATAGTAGATGGGATGCCAATCGGGAATAAGACCCATTCCGGGCTCTCCTGAACCCCAGCGTTCGCAAAAGCTGCCGTACTGTGGTGTGACATGACCGCAACGGTGGGGATCATGAAATGCAACCATAAGAAAGAAGCCACTAATAATGATTTCAGTAATTATAAATGTGATTTCCTTATATAAATAAATATCTTTAAATAAATACCTTTCTTTGTCTTGTTGAAGAAATTCTCGAACCATTTCCTTTATTCTAGTGATGTTACGTCCGACCTGGTTGATTGGATATTGTTCCTCAGTTCGTTCATAATCAAACTTAAACTGCTCTGATGGCCCAACATGTTTTTTGCCAATCAAGCCCGTACGTATACCATGCTGTCGCAGCACATTTGGGACACTGTGAATATTGTCGAAACTGTTGAAATGATTCACACCCTGATGTAATCCGTACATGCCATTCTGGTGGCTGGGTTTGCCAGTGAGGAGGGAGGCTCGACTGGGAGAGCAGCTGCTTACTGAGGTGAATGCATTGTTGAAAATAAGACTGTGTTTTGCTAGGGCATCCAAATTTGGCGTTTGACAAATGCGATTTCGGTAGGCTCCCATTTCAAAGCCGCCATCATCAGCTGTTTACGGAATAGCCCAAAATCAAATTCTTGTTCCATACACATTCAATATCTAATCTAATACTAATCTTAAATTCAATGAATTTTACTTTACACATATATAATACGTACCGAGTATTAGTAATGCATTACGATAAGCACTAGCTTGACGTGGCGCAGCTGATAACAAAAACCAAGCAAGGCATAAGTGTTGCAGAGACGCCGCAGCTTTTATGTGCATTATTCAAAGCCTTTTGTTTACTTTTTGAACTAAAATAAAATAATACAAAACAAATTGACAGTACGATTTTGACTTGACAACTACAATTTGAATAAACTTTTGTACACGTCAGTTGTTACGAATTACGAGAAACCTTATTGCGATTCCATCAGCAAAAAGAAACGTACAGATTCAGTCTTATTAAATATTGTGTTCTCTCTTTATGAGACTTATCTGTTTTGTGTGACCAGTTTTCCACTAGGTAAAACTTTTTTCAATAATAATACAATTTTGTGTATGAAAACAAGTTTCTAATTACGTGTAGAGGTTAAAGAACGCTGCCAAATAACTTCACCAACCGGTATAATACGAAAGAGTGTTAAGATGCTGCAGCGTAACGAAATTCTTTTACTTTTTGATGTTGATGGAACACTGACAATGCCACGCTCCAATGTTGATGCCGAATTCGAGAAATTTATGTACGAAGAGATAGCGCCGCGTGCCACAATAGGCATTGTGGGTGGCTCTGATTTGGAAAAAATGTTTGAGCAATTGAATGGTGATAAAATTCTTCAAAAATTCGACTACATTTTTCCGGAGAATGGTCTGGTGCAAATTGAGCATGGCAAAACTGTGGGAACGGTCTCAATTCATAAGCATTTGGGTGAGGCTATCCTGCAACGTTTTATTAACTATGTGCTGCGCTATTTGTCCGAGTTGGAGCTACCAATTAAGCGTGGTCATTTCATAGAGTTTCGCAATGGTATGCTGAATGTGTGTCCCATTGGGCGACAATGTAGCCGGGAGGAGAGAAATGAATTCAATAAGTATGATAATGAACATCATGTGCGTGAGAAAATGATTGAAGCATTGCGCAAGGAGTTTCATGATGTAGATTTAACGTACAGCATTGGTGGACAAATTAGCTTCGATGTGTTTCCGGTGGGTTGGGATAAAACCTATTGCTTGCGTCATGTTACCAAGGGCACAGCATTTAAGGAGATTCATTTCTTTGGTGATAAAACTACTTCAGGTGGAAATGATTATGAAATTTTTACAGATCCACGTACAATCGGACATAGTGTTCGTACGCCAGATGATACCAAAGCGTTTCTAAAGGAGTTGTTTGAATTAAAATGAGCGATATGCTTAATTGCATTTATTTATAACAAATTAAAAAAGATTCTTAACGATAACAAACATTAATTATATATTTTTAAAAATTTACAAAATAAATGCGGGGTAATTGTGTTGAAATTTGTTGACTACGTAGGTCATTTTTAAAAGTATCACTCTCCTTTATATACGGGTTTTCTTTTTTCAGCAAACGCCTTTAAACCCTCCAGCCGATCTTTAGTGGGAATAACTTGTGAGTAGCAAGCCTTCTCAATTTCATAGCCAGTACTGATGTCAACATCACACCCTCTATCAACAGCCATTTTGGCCATACGTACACCAATCGGTCCATTTGGTATAATTTCTTTAGCAATATCGATTGCCTTTAAATATGCCGCATCGCCATTGTTATTCTGTTCGACACAATGGCTACAAACACCCAGGCGTTGAGCTTCACTGCCACCGAACACACGTGATGTAAAAATCAATTCCTTCGCCAGTGAAGCACCCAACAACCGTGGTAGTCGTTGGGTACCTCCTGCCCCCGGTATTATGGCCAATCTTGTCTCAACTAACCCTAATTTTGCGGTAGTTGCCACTGTGCGAATATCACAAGCTAGTGCCATTTCCAAGCCCCCGCCAAGAGCAGCGCCATCGAGTGCGGCCACCACTGGCATGGGTAGACGTTCGATGCTGGTGAGTAGATCCCGCAAACGTGTCACAAATGTCTGCACCTCAGTTGGTGTTAATTGGGCACGCTCCTTAAGATCAGCCCCTGCACAAAAAATACCGGGAACCAAACTACGTAACACCACACAACGAACACTGTTATCAGCTGAAATGTCTTCCACAATGTCGGCGAGATGATCCACCAAGGAACGACTTAAGAGCAAGTAATGACCGCTTTTAGATACAATAAATCATAAAGGAATGTGCAAGCCTACTACACCTGAATGAGTTCTTTGCAGCTGAGCGATTTAATCCAATCACAGCAATACCTGTTGCTTCATCTTCGAGATGTTGTACCTGATTAAACATTGAATCTTAGAAATGTAATCAATGTGTTTCACTTGAAGAAAACCCACCTGCACTTCCTCAGTGGGCTTCTGTAATGACCTCAAAGATGTGCTAAAGAAGCGACGGCAATACACTTGTCTAAAACAACTCATTGCGACTAACGACATTTTATTTAATGACTAAAATAAGTTTTGCGATTTATGTAAATAAGCACTATCTTTTCTTCGGCGATTTTGGCAGTGTATATTCCCTGGCACGGTATTATGCAATTGTCCAGTGATTAAAATTCTTATAATTTGTTCATGCAAGACAAACAGCTGGCTGCCTGAGGCTTAATTGGCAATTATGCTTGATTACTTTCAATTCTTTTAGCAAAAATTTTTGACATTTGGAAATGTCATATATTTTGAAGTATAATACAGGGTGTTCGATTTTATTAACCGGAACATATTCATTAATGAAAACGAAAATTTGTCTCATCAATTTTTTATAATTTAATTTTGAAAATTTTGCAGTCACTTTGATTTGTAAAAAAAAATCAACTTTGACCCTGAAAAATGTATGTTTAACAAACAATGCTGCAGTAATTTGTTAACAAAATTGGTAAAACACTGGATCATGAAGTTCATATTGCAACATGACCGTTACTTGTGGCTTAAATATCAGCTTTTGCGGTGAATATGTTTTGAGTGCTTTTATTGGATATGTGAAAAATTGCAAGACTTTAAAACGGTGTGAATTGTTCCTAAACATAATATAGTTTGAATGAAAATGTGATATCTGCTTTTGCTAACTAAACTTTATACTAATTGAAACATCGTAAAATTTTTAATTATGCTTCAATGTATAAAGTCTGCAGTGCACCGTATCACGATTTCATTGATTACACAACACAGGTGTGAAATTTAATCACGTCTGGGGTGCAAATAACATCGTTTTTATGGACGCACTCAAGCATTTTATAGTTTTTCATCGCACGCTTTTCGATAAGAAAACTTAAAATTTTTTGTTGTGAAATTATTCATGAAATTTAAGCAAGTACATCCAGGCCATATATCCACATTCCTAAGCAGCCATCACAAGGGACGCTACAATACACCTTACACCGGCTGAAACACAAAAGTATATGGAGTATTTTACGGATATAATATGAAATGGATAACATTAATATTTATTTTTATAATTTCAAGATGCAATTGAAAGATGGGTCTATCAAAAATTAATTTCTGGTGGACTGTCCTACTCGGACTCTCGGCATTACAATTTATTACTGCAGCTGTGCCGGGTAACTATATTTTATTATACATCAATTTCAATTTAAAAAATAATAATTGAATTTCTTAGGACCCATATCGTCTTCAAGCAGCAAGATAGGATCTCGCCTGTACTATGATGACAACGAAAAAGGTAAATTGAATAGATTTAAATGCTTTTTTTCTAAAGTAACATTTTCGCTCACATTTGAAGGAAATAAAATGTCGTTATCAATTTTATGTTCTTTAATCATCTTTTTAACATGGTGTACATAAGTTTGTCCAATTTTAATAAAAAAAAATTTATCTCAGTGGCGGCATGTTTCTTCGCTAAGTATGGAAAATACCCATTAGCGTATAGAGGTATTACAAGTGAACTGGATAACTCAAATATTTGGAGGAAAACCGACAAAGAATTGAAAAAGTTGTGTGGCTTGACAAACATTATACGACCTGCTACATCATCACCAAGCCTTCCAGACATAACAAAGGAACAGGAACTTGGTAAAAGCACATTTGAAAAATTATTAACAGGGCATGAGAACAAATATTTTAATTTCAGCTGCGCTGTGTTATTACGTCGTGTATGGAAAATACCCAAATTCTGTCAAGGGATTAGAAAACTATTTGGATCAAAATAAATTTTGGCTTAATAATGACCAAAAAATAAAGCTACTATGCAAATATGTTACCATTGATCCCACCGGACCCGACCACAAAGTAAGCGACAAGTTTATAAAATATTTACTTAAGGAACAAATCGATGGAAAACACGATAATGGTAATTATGACGTTGCAACTAATTTCTTAAAAATAATTAAAAACATTTTTTCGTGACAATACCCAAGGTTGCTGTGAAAATGATCCACCTACAGATCCTGATCCTTGTGAACCAGTAAAAACAACAACAACCACGACAACGCCAGCTCCAAGCACACATAGCGAACCAACACCAAGTGCTGGCCCAGGAAGTGAACCCACACCAAGTGCTGGACCAGGATCTGAGCCAACTCCAAGTGCTGGACCAGGATCTGAACCAACACCAAGTGCTGGCCCAGGAAGTGAATCCACACCAAGTGCTGGCCCAGGAAGTGAACCAACTCCAAGTGCTGGCCCGGGAAGTGAACCAACACCAAGTGCTGGCCCAGGAAGTGAACCAACACCAAGTGCTGGACCAGGATCTGAGCCAACTCCAAGTGCTGGCCCAGGAAGCGAACCAACACCAAGTGCTGGCCCAGGAAGTGAACCAACACCAAGTGCTGGACCAGGATCTGAGCCAACTCCAAGTGCTGGACCAGGATCTGAGCCAACTCCAAGTGCTGGCCCAGGAAGTGAACCAACACCAAGCGCTGGCCCAGGATCTGAGCCAACTCCAAGTGCTGGCCCAGGAAGTGAACCAACACCAAGTGCTGGCCCAGGATCTGAGCCAACTCCAAGTGATTTCCCGGGAAGTGAACCAACTCCAAGTGCTGGCCCAGGAAGTGAACCAACACCAAGTGCTGGCCCAGGAAGTGAACCAACTCCAAGTGCTGGCCCAGGAAGTGAACCCACACCAAGTGCTGGCCCAGGAAGTGAACCAACACCAAGTGCTGGACCAGGATCTGAGCCAACTCCAAGTGCTGGACCAGGAAGTGAACCAACTCCAAGTGCTGGCCCAGGAAGTGAACCCACACCAAGTGCTGGCCCAGGAAGTGAACCCACAGCAAGTGCTGGCCCAGGAAGTGAACCAACTCCAAGTGCTGGCCCGGGAAGTGAACCAACACCAAGTGCTGGCCCAGGAAGTGAACCCACACCAAGTGCTGGCCCAGGAAGTGAACCAACACCAAGTGCTGGCCCAGGATCTGAGCCAACTCCAAGTGCTGGCCCAGGAAGTGAACCCACACCAAGTGCTGGCCCGGGAAGTGAACCAACACCAAGTGCTGGCCCAGGAAGTGAACCCACACCAAGTGCTGGCCCAGGATCTGAGCCAACTCCAAGTGCTGGCCCAGGAAGTGAACCCACTCCAAGTGCTGGCCCAGGAAGTGAACCCACACCAAGTGCTGGCCCGGGAAGTGAACCAACACCAAGTGCTGGCCCAGGAAGTGAACCCACGCCAAGTGCTGGCCCAGGAAGTGAACCAACACCAAGTGCTGGCCCAGGAAGTGAACCCACACCAAGTGCTGGCCCAGGAAGTGAACCAACACCAAGTGCTGGCCCAGGATCTGAGCCAACTCCAAGTGCTGGCCCAGGAAGTGAACCCACACCAAGTACTGGCCCGGGAAGTGAACCAACACCAAGTGCTGGCCCAGGAAGTGAACCCACACCAAGTGCTGGCCCAGGATCTGAGCCAACTCCAAGTGCTGGCCCAGGAAGTGAACCAACACCAAGTGCTGGCCCAGGATCTGAACCAACTCCAAGTGCTGGCCCAGGAAGTGAACCAACACCAAGTGCTGGCCCAGGATCTGAGACAACTCCAAGTGCTGGCCCGGGAAGTGAACCAACACCAAGTGCTGGCCCAGGAAGTGAACCCACACCAAGTGCTGGCCCAGGATCTGAGCCAACTCCAAGTGCTGGCCCAGGAAGTGAACCAACACCAAGTGCTGGCCCAGGATCTGAACCAACTCCAAGTGCTGGCCCAGGAAGTGAACCCACACCAAGTGCTGGCCCAGGAAGTGAACCAACTCCAAGTGCTGGCCCAGGAAGTGAACCCACACCAAGTGCTGGCCCAGGAAGTGAACCAACACCAAGTGCTGGCCCAGGATCTGAGCCAACTCCAAGTGCTGGCCCAGGAAGTGAACCAACACCAAGTGCTGGCCCAGGAAGTGAACCAACACCAAGTGCTGGCCCAGGAAGTGAACCAACACCAAGTGCTGGCCCAGGAAGTGAACCAACTCCAAGTGCTGGCCCAGGAAGTGAACCCACACCAAGTGCTGGCCCAGGAAGTGAACCAACACCAAGTGCTGGCCCAGGATCTGAGCCAACACCAAGTGCTGGCCCAGGAAGTGAACCAACTCCAAGTGCTGGCCCAGGAAGTGAACCCACACCAAGTGCTGGCCCAGGAAGTGAACCAACTCCAAGTGCTGGCCCAGGAAGTGAACCCACACCAAGTGCTGGCCCAGGAAGTGAACCAACTCCAAGTGCTGGCCCAGGAAGTGAACCAACACCAAGTGCTGGACCAGGATCTGAGCCAACACCAAGTGCTGGCCCAGGAAGTGAACCAACTCCAAGTGCTGGCCCAGGAAGTGAACCCACACCAAGTGCTGGCCCAGGAAGTGAACCAACCCCAAGTGCTGGCCCAGGAAGTGAACCAACACCAAGTGCTGGCCCAGGAAGTGAACCAACACCAAGCGATGGACCAGGATCTGAACCAACTCCAAGTGCTGGCCCAGGAAGTGAACCAACTCCAAGTGCGGGCCCGGGAAGTGAACCAACACCAAGCGCTGGCCCAGGAGGTGAACCAACACCGAGTGCTGGACCAGGATCTGAGCCAACTCCAAGTGCTGGCCCAGGAAGTGAACCAACACCAAGCGATGGACCAGGAAGTGAACCAACTCCAAGCGCTGGCCCAGGATCTGAGCCAACTCCAAGTGCTGGCCCAGGAAGTGAACCAACACCAAGTGCTGGCCCAGGAAGTGAACCAACACCAAGCGCTGGACCAGGATCTGAGCCAACTCCAAGTGCAGGCCCAGGAAGCGAACCAACACCAAGTGCTGGCCCAGGAAGTGAACCAACACCAAGTGCTGGCCCAGGAAGTGAACCAACACCAAGCGCTGGCCCAGGATCTGAGCCAACTCCAAGTGCAGGCCCAGGAAGCGAACCAACACCAAGTGCTGGCCCAGGAAGTGAACCAACTCCAAGTGCTGGCCCAGGAAGTGAACCAACACCAAGTGCTGGCCCAGGAAGTGAACCAACTCCAAGTGCTGGCCCAGGAAGTGAACCAACTCCAAGTGCTGGCCCGGGAAGTGAACCAACACCAAGTGCTGGCCCAGGAAGTGAAGCAACACCAAGTGCTGGACCAGGAAGTGAACCAACTCCAAGTGCTGGCCCAGGAAGTGAACCAACACCAAGCGCTGGACCAGGATCTGAGCCAACTCCAAGTTCTGGCCCAGGAAGTGAACCAACACCAAGTGCTGGACCAGGATCTGAGCCAACTCCAAGTGCTAGCCCAGGAAGTGAACCAACACCAAGCGATGGACCAGGAAGTGAACCAACTCCAAGTGCTGGCCCAGGAAGTGAACCAACACCAAGTGCTGGCCCAGGAAGTGAACCAACACCAAGTGCTGGCCCAGGAAGTGAACCAACACCAAGCGCTGGACCAGGATCTGAGCCAACTCCAAGTGCTGGCCCAGGAAGTGAACCAACACCAAGCGCTGGCCCAGGATCTGAACCAACTCCAAGTGCTGGCCCAGGAAGTGAACCAACACCAAGTGCTGGCCCAGGAAGTGAACCAACACCAAGTGCTGGCCCAGGAAGTGAACCAACACCAAGCGCTAGACCAGGATCTGAGCCAACTCCAAGTGCTGGCCCAGGAAGTGAACCAACACCAAGCGCTGGCCCAGGATCTGAACCAACTCCAAGTGCTGGCCCAGGAAGTGAACCAACACCAAGTGCTGGCCCAGGAAGTGAACCAACACCAAGTGCTGGCCCAGGAAGTGAACCAACTCCAAGTGCTGGCCCAGGAAGTGAACCAACACCAAGTGCTGGCCCAGGAAGTGAACCAACACCAAGCGCTGGACCAGGATCTGAGCCAACTCCAAGTGCTGGCCCAGGAAGTGAACCAACACCAAGTGTTGGCCCAGGAAGTGAACCAACACCAAGTGCTGGCCCAGGAAGTGAACCAACTCCAAGTGCTGGCCCAGGAAGTGAACCAACACCAAGTGCTGGCCCAGGAAGTGAACCAACACCAAGTGCTGGCCCAGGAAGTGAACCAACTCCAAGTGCTGGCCCAGGAAGTGAACCAACACCAAGCGCTGGCCCAGGATCTGAACCAACTCCAAGTGCTGGCCCAGGAAGTGAACCAACACCAAGTGCTGGCCCAGGAAGTGAACCAACACCAAGTGCTGGCCCAGGAAGTGAACCAACACCAAGCGCTAGACCAGGATCTGAGCCAACTCCAAGTGCTGGCCCAGGAAGTGAACCAACACCAAGCGCTGGCCCAGGATCTGAACCAACTCCAAGTGCTGGCCCAGGAAGTGAACCAACACCAAGTGCTGGCCCAGGAAGTGAACCAACACCAAGTGCTGGCCCAGGAAGTGAACCAACTCCAAGTGCTGGCCCAGGAAGTGAACCAACACCAAGTGCTGGCCCAGGAAGTGAACCAACACCAAGCGCTGGACCAGGATCTGAGCCAACTCCAAGTGCTGGCCCAGGAAGTGAACCAACACCAAGTGTTGGCCCAGGAAGTGAACCAACACCAAGTGCTGGCCCAGGAAGTGAACCAACTCCAAGTGCTGGCCCAGGAAGTGAACCAACACCAAGTGCTGGCCCAGGAAGTGAACCAACACCAAGTGCTGGCCCAGGAAGTGAACCAACTCCAAGTGCTGGCCCAGGAAGTGAACCAACACCAAGCGCTGGACCAGGATCTGAGCCAACTCCAAGTGCTGGCCCAGGAAGTGAACCAACACCAAGTGTTGGCCCAGGAAGTGAACCAACACCAAGTGCTGGCCCAGGAAGTGAACCAACTCCAAGTGCTGGCCCAGGAAGTGAACCAACACCAAGTGCTGGCCCAGGAAGTGAACCAACACCAAGTGCTGGCCCAGGAAGTGAACCCACACCAAGCGCTGGACCAGGATCTGAGCCAACTCCAAGTGCTGGCCCAGGAAGTGAACCAACACCAAGCGCTGGACCAGGATCTGAGCCAACTCCAAGTGCTGGCCCAGGAAGTGAACCAACACCAAGTGTTGGCCCAGGAAGTGAACCAACACCAAGTGCTGGCCCAGGAAGTGAACCAACTCCAAGTGCTGGCCCAGGAAGTGAACCCACACCAAGCGCTGGACCAGGATCTGAGCCAACTCCAAGTGCTGGCCCAGGAAGTGAACCAACACCAAGCGCTGGCCCAGGATCTGAACCAACTCCAAGTGCTGGCCCAGGAAGTGAACCAACACCAAGTGCTGGCCCAGGAAGTGAACCAACACCAAGTGCTGGCCCAGGAAGTGAACCAACTCCAAGTGCTGGCCCAGGAAGTGAACCAACACCAAGTGCTGGCCCAGGAAGTGAACCAACACCAAGCGCTGGCCCAGGAAGTGAACCAACACCAAGTGCTGGCCCAGGAAGTGAACCAACTCCAAGTGCTGGCCCAGGAAGTGAACCCACACCAAGTGCTGGTCCAGGAAGTGAACCAACACCAAGCGCTGGCCCAGGAAGTGAACCAACACCGAGTGCTGGACCAGGATCTGAGCCAACTCCAAGTGCTGGCCCAGGAAGTGAACCAACACCAAGCGATGGCCCAGGAAGTGAACCAACACCAAGTGCTGGCCCAGGAAGTGAACCAACACCAAGTGCTGGCCCAGGAAGTGAACCAACACCAAGCGCTGGCCCAGGATCTGAGCCAACTCCAAGTGCTGGCCCAGGAAGTGAACCAACACCAAGCGCTGGCCCAGGAAGTGAACCAACACCGAGTGCTGGACCAGGATCTGAGCCAACTCCAAGTGCAGGCCCAGGAAGCGAACCAACACCAAGTGCTGGCCCAGGAAGTGAACCAACACCAAGTGCTGGCCCAGGAAGTGAACCAACACCAAGTGCTGGCCCAGGAAGTGAACCAACACCAAGCGCTGGACCAGGATCTGAGCCAACTCCAAGTGCTGGCCCAGGAAGTGAACCAACACCAAGCGCTGGCCCAGGATCTGAGCCAACTCCAAGTGCAGGCCCAGGAAGCGAACCAACACCAAGTGCTGGCCCAGGAAGTGAACCAACTCCAAGTGCTGGCCCAGGAAGTGAACCAACACCAAGTGCTGGCCCAGGAAGTGAACCAACTCCAAGTGCTGGCCCAGGAAGTGAACCAACACCAAGTGCTGGCCCAGGAAGTGAAGCAACACCAAGTGCTGGACCAGGAAGTGAACCAACTCCAAGTGCTGGCCCAGGAAGTGAACCAACACCAAGCGCTGGACCAGGATCTGAGCCAACTCCAAGTTCTGGCCCAGGAAGTGAACCAACACCAAGTGCTGGACCAGGATCTGAGCCAACTCCAAGTGCTGGCCCAGGAAGTGAACCAACTCCAAGTGCTGGCCCAGGAAGTGAACCAACTCCAAGTGCTGGCCCAGGAAGTGAACCAACTCCAAGTGCTGGCCCAGGAAGTGAACCAACACCAAGTGCTGGCCCAGGAAGTGAACCAACTCCAAGTGCTGGCCCGGGAAGTGAACCAACACCAAGTGCTGGCCCGGGAAGTGAACCAACACCAAGCGCTGGACCAGGATCTGAGCCAACTCCAAGTGCTGGCCCTGGAAGTGAACCAACACCAAGCGCTGGACCAGGATCTGAGCCAACTCCAAGTGCTGGCCCCGGAAGTGAACCAACACCAAGTGCTGGCCCAGGAAGTGAACCAACACCAAGTGCAGGCCCAGGAAGTGAACCAACACCAAGCGCTGGACCAGGATCTGAGCCAACTCCAAGTGCTGGCCCAGGAAGCGAACCAACACCAAGTGCTGGACCAGGATCTGAGCCAACACCAAGTGCTGGCCCAGGAAGTGAACCAACACCAAGTGCTGGACCAGGATCTGAGCCAACTCCAAGTGCTGGCCCAGGAAGTGAACCAACACCAAGTGCTGGCCCAGGAAGTGAACCAACACCAAGTGCAGGCCCAGGAAGTGAACCAACAGCAAGCGCTGGACCAGGATCTGAGCCAACTCCAAGTTCTGGCCCAGGAAGTGAACCAACACCAAGTGCTGGACCAGGATCTGAGCCAACTCCAAGTGCTGGCCCAGGAAGCGAACCAACACCAAGTGCTGGACCAGGATCTGAGCCAACACCAAGTGCTGGCCCAGGAAGTGAACCAACACCAAGTGCTGGACCAGGATCTGAGCCAACTCCAAGTGCTGGCCCAGGAAGTGAACCAACACCAAGTGCTGGCCCAGGAAGTGAACCAACACCAAGTGCAGGCCCAGGAAGTGAACCAACACCAAGTGCTGGCCCAGGAAGTGAACCAACACCAAGTGCTGGACCAGGATCTGAGCCAACTCCAAGTGCTGGCCCAGGAAGTGAACCAACACCAAGTGCTGGCCCAGGAAGTGAACCAACACCAAGTGCAGGCCCAGGAAGTGAACCAACACCAAGCGCTGGACCAGGATCTGAGCCAACTCCAAGTTCTGGCCCAGGAAGTGAACCAACACCAAGTGCTGGACCAGGATCTGAGCCAACTCCAAGTGCTGGCCCGGGAAGTGAACCAACTCCAAGTGCTGGCCCGGGAAGTGAACCAACACCAAGTGCTGGCCCAGGAAGTGAACCAACTCCAAGTGCTGGCCCAGGAAGTGAGCCAACTCCAAGTGCTGGCCCAGGAAGTGAACCAACACCAAGCGCTGGCCCAGGAAGTGAACCAACACCAAGTGCTGGCCCAGGAAGTGAACCAACACCAAGTGCTGGCCCAGGAAGTGAACCAACACCAAGTGCTGGCCCAGGATCTGAGCCAACTCCAAGTGCTGGCCCAGGATCTGAGCCAACTCCAAGTGCTGGCCCAGGAAGTGAACCAACTCCAAGTGCTGGCCCAGGAAGTGAACCAACTCCAAGTGCTGGCCCAGGAAGTGAACCAACTCCAAGTGCTGGCCCAGGAAGTGAACCAACACCAAGTGCTGGCCCAGGATCTGAGCCAACTCCAAGTGCTGGCCCAGGAAGTGAACCAACTCCAAGTGCTGGCCCAGGAAGTGAACCAACACCAAGCGCTGGACCAGGATCTGAGCCAACTCCAAGTTCTGGCCCAGGAAGTGAACCAACACCAAGTGCTGGACCAGGAAGTGAACCAACACCAAGTGCTGGCCCAGGAAGTGAACCAACTCCAAGTGCTGGCCCAGGAAGTGAACCAACTCCAAGTGCTGGCCCAGGAAGTGAACCAACTCCAAGTGCTGGCCCAGGAAGTGAACCAACACCAAGTGCTGGCCCAGGAAGTGAACCAACACCAAGTGCTGGCCCAGGATCTGAGCCAACTCCAAGTGCTGGCCCAGGAAGTGAGCCAACTCCAAGTGCTGGCCCAGGAAGTGAACCAACACCAAGCGCTGGCCCAGGAAGTGAACCAACACCAAGTGCTGGCCCAGGAAGTGAACCAACACCAAGTGCAGGCCCAGGAAGTGAACCAACACCAAGCGCTGGACCAGGATCTGAGCCAACTCCAAGTGCTGGCCCAGGAAGTGAACCAACACCAAGTGCTGGCCCAGGAAGTGAACCAACTCCAAGTGCTGGCCCAGGAAGTGAACCAACACCAAGTGCAGGCCCAGGAAGTGAACCAACACCAAGCGCTGGACCAGGATCTGAGCCAACTCCAAGTGCTGGCCCAGGAAGTGAACCAACACCAAGTGCTGGACCAGGATCTGAGCCAACTCCAAGTGCTGGCCCAGGAAGTGAACCAACTCCAAGTGCTGGCCCAGGAAGTGAACCAACTCCAAGTGCTGGCCCAGGAAGTGAACCAACACCAAGTGCAGGCCCAGGAAGTGAACCAACACCAAGCGCTGGTCCAGGATCTGAGCCAACTCCAAGTGCTGGCCCAGGAAGTGAACCAACACCAAGTGCTGGCCCAGGAAGTGAACCAACACCAAGCGCTGGCCCAGGAAGTGAACCAACACCAAGTGCTGGACCAGGATCTGAGCCAACTCCAAGTGCTGGCCCAGGAAGTGAACCAACACCAAGTGCTGGCCCAGGAAGTGAACCAACTCCAAGTTCTGGCCCAGGAAGTGAACCAACACCAAGTGCTGGACCAGGATCTGAGCCAACTCCAAGTGCTGGCCCAGGAAGTGAACCAACTCCAAGTGCTGGCCCAGGAAGTGAACCAACTCCAAGTGCTGGCCCAGGAAGTGAACCAACACCAAGTGCAGGCCCAGGAAGTGAACCAACACCAAGCGCTGGACCAGGATCTGAGCCAACTCCAAGTTCTGGCCCAGGAAGTGAACCAACACCAAGTGCTGGACCAGGAAGTGAACCAACACCAAGTGCTGGCCCAGGAAGTGAACCAACACCAAGTGCTGGCCCAGGAAGTGAACCAACTCCAAGTGCTGGCCCAGGAAGTGAACCAACACCAAGTGCTGGCCCAGGAAGTGAACCAACTCCAAGTGCTGGCCCAGGAAGTGAACCAACACCAAGTGCTGGCCCAGGAAGTGAACCAACACCAAGTGCTGGCCCAGGAAGTGAACCAACTCCAAGTGCTGGCCCGGGAAGTGAACCAACACCAAGTGCTGGCCCGGGAAGTGAACCAACACCAAGTGCTGGCCCAGGAAGTGAGCCAACTCCAAGTGCTGGCCCAGGAAGTGAACCAACTCCAAGTTCTGGCCCAGGAAGTGAACCAACACCAAGTGCTGGACCAGGAAGTGAACCAACACCAAGTGCTGGCCCAGGAAGTGAACCAACACCAAGTGCTGGCCCAGGAAGTGAACCAACACCAAGTGCTGGCCCAGGAAGTGAACCAACTCCAAGTGCTGGCCCGGGAAGTGAACCAACACCAAGTGCTGGCCCGGGAAGTGAACCAACACCAAGCGCTGGACCAGGATCTGAGCCAACTCCAAGTGCTGGTCCAGGAAGTGAACCAACACCAAGTGCTGGCCCAGGAAGTGAACCAACTCCAAGTGCTGGCCCAGGAAGTGAACCAACTCCAAGTGCTGGCCCAGGAAGTGAACCAACACCAAGTGCTGGCCCAGGAAGTGAACCAACACCAAGTGCTGGCCCAGGAAGTGAACCAACTCCAAGTGCTGGCCCAGGAAGTGAACCAACACCAAGTGCTGGCCCAGGAAGTGAACCAACACCAAGTGCTGGCCCAGGAAGTGAACCAACACCAAGTGCTGGCCCAGGAAGTGAACCAACACCAAGTGCTGGCCCGGGAAGTGAACCAACACCAACTGCTGGCCCAGGAAGTGAGCCAACTCCAAGTGCTGGCCCAGGAAGTGAACCAACACCAAGTGCTGGCCCAGGAAGTGAACCAACACCAAGTGCTGGCCCAGGAAGTGAACCAACACCAAGTGCTGGCCCAGGATCTGAGCCAACTCCAAGTGCTGGCCCAGGATCTGAGCCAACTCCAAGTGCTGGCCCAGGAAGTGAACCAACACCAAGTGCTGGCCCAGGAAGTGAACCAACACCAAGTGCTGGCCCAGGAAGTGAACCAACACCAAGCGCTGGCCCAGGAAGTGAACCAACACCAAGTGCTGGCCCAGGAAGTGAACCAACACCAAGTGCTTTCCCAGGAAGTGAACCAACACCAAGTGCTGGCCCAGGAAGTGAACCAACACCAAGTGCTGGGCCAGGAACTGAGCCAACGACAAGTGTAGGTCCTGTATCAACACCAATTCTGACAGAGCATATTTGTGAATGTTATGAGTATCCCTGTGAAGCCTGCACAAATAAAACTGTTCCCGCTCTGCCGTGTATGTGTGGGTCCGGAAATTTTGTGCTCGAGGAGTTTCCCAAATCTAAATAATAAAAATAAATGAAATTGTTTTACAACTATATAATATACACATATTTAAATTTGAATTTACAAAATAAAAAATGTAATTAAATAGAAAAACTGTGTATTAAAATTTTTACAATTTTTTATGAAAAGTCTAACGATGCACAATATATTCATTAGCCATTGTTATGACACAATAAAAAATGTAATTAAATGGAAAAACTGTGTATTAAAATTTTGACAATTTTTTATGAAAAGTCTAATGATGCACAATGTATGCATTAGCCATTGTTATGACACACAAAAATCACAGACCTTTCGACACTCAATTTTTTATATTATGAGATCTTAAGCTTTTAAAATTTTATGGAAAAAAATAATGACAATAATTTTAAAGACATTTTCATTAACTCCTATATTTTATTCCGAAGGATTTATCAGTAATATTTTTAATTTTCACTAAAACTGCAAATCATGTCCATTAAATTATTTATTTGAACATAATGGTTGTTTCATCATCTTCTTTACTCTGCTTTTGCATACATACTGTTTTTAAAGGAGCTATAAAATATGTATCAATTACATAGTTCCATCTATAAAACCAGATATTTTCTGTATCGGTTCCATAATATATCCAATCGAGATGACCAATGATTTTCGGTCTTCATTTTGTAGCCGTTGGCGTCACTCACTGAATTTAAAATTAATTTCTATTTTCCTATTAGAAATTTTCTCAAACACCTTTATCTCAATATATTTAATTTAAATACGACCCCAAGGTCAAATTTTTTATATCTCAGAAACCTTTAATATTTTTTAAATTTTTTATTCACATTATTGTAGGCTTAAATGAGACAAAAAAACTTGCTGAACATTTCAAGGTCAAAATCGGAAATTTCAAGGTTCGAGGTTTTAGGGTACTATGATGTTCTACATTATTGCTAAAAATTCTTAAAAATTTACCTAGGCTTTACCAAGTCACTGAATTTCTTTATATAGTCAATTTTGGGAGTAATAATGAACTTCAAAAATCCTTTGCCTTTGCGATCTCACCATTTTTGAAATGTGATTTCAAATGATTTAAATTTTTAGGGGTGTCAACAAAATAACCAAAGGAAACTTTCTGCATCATTATATTTTTTCTTAAAAATTTACCTAGGCTTTACCAAGTCACTGAATTTCTTTATATAGTCAATTTTGGGAGTAATAATGAACTTCAAAAATCCTTTGCCTTTGCGATCTCACCATTTCCAAAATAGGATCTTAAATGATCTCAATTTTTGAGGGTGTCACCAAAATCACCAAAGGAAACTTTCTGCATCATTAGATTTTTTCTTAAAAATTTACCTATGCTTTACCAAGTCACTGAAATTTCTTTATATATTCAATCTTGGGAGCAATAATGAACTTCAAAAATCCTTTGCCTTTGCGATCTCACCATTTCCAAAATAGGATCTCAAATGTTCTCAATTTTCGAGGTTGTCAGCAGAATAACCAAAGAAAACTTTCTGCATCATTAGATTTTTTCTTAAAATTTACCAATGCTTTACCAAGTCACTGAATTTCTTTATATAGTCAATTTTGGGAGTAATAATGAACTTCAAAAATCCTTTGCCTTTGCGATCTCACCAATTCCAAAATAGGATCTTAAATGATCTCAATTTTTTAGGGTGTCACCAGAATCACCAAAGGAAACTTTCTGCATCATTAGATTTTTTCTTAAAAATTTATCTAGGCTTTACCAAGTCACTGAAATTTATTTATATATTCAATCTTGGGAGTAATAATGAACTTCAAAAGTCCTTTGCCTTTGCGATCTCACCATTTCCAAAATAAGATCTCAAATGTTCTCAATTTTCGAGGTTGTCAGCGGAATCACCAAAGAAAACTTTCTGCATCATTTGATTTTTTCTTAAAAATTTACCTATGCTTTACCAAGTCACTGAAATTTCTTTATATATTCAATCTTGGAAGCAATAATGAACTTCAAAAATCCTTTGCCTTTGCGATCTCACCATTTCCAAAATAGGATCTCAAATGTTCTCAATATTCAAGGTTGTCAGCAGAATAACCAAGAGAAACTTTCTGCATCATTAGATTTTTTCTTAAAATTTACCAATGCTTTACCAAGTCACTGAATTTCTTTATATAGTCAATTTTGGGAGTAATAATGAACTTCAAAAATCCTTTGCCTTTGTGATCTCACCATTTCCAAAATAGGATCTTAAATGATCTCAATTTTTGAGGGTGTCACCAGAATCACCAAAGGAAACTTTCTGCATCATTAGATTTTTTCTTAAAAATTTACCTATGCTTTACCAAGTCACTGAATTTCTTTATATAGTCAATTTTGGGAGCAATAATGAACTTTAAAAATCCTTTGCCTTTGCGATCTCACCATTTCCAAAATAGGATCTTAAATGATCTCAATTTTTGAGGGTGTCACCAGAATCACCAAAGGAAACTTTCTGCATCATTAGATTTTTTCTTAAAAATTTATCTAGGCTTTACCAAGTCACTGAAATTTATTTATATATTCAATCTTGGGAGTAATAATGAACTTCAAAAGTCCTTTGCCTTTGCGATCTCACCACTTCCAAAATAGGATCTCAAATGTTCTCAATTTTCGAGATTGTCAGCGGAATCACCAAAGAAAACTTTCTGCATCAATAGATTTTTTCTTAAAAATTTACCTATGCTTTACCAAGTCACTGAATTTCTTTATATAGTCAATTTTGGGAGTAATAATGAACTTCAAAAGTCCTTTGCCTTTGCGATCTCACCATTTCCAAAATAAGATCTCAAATGTTCTCAATTTTCGAGGTTGTCACCAAAATCACCAAAGGAAACTTTCTGCATCATTAGATTTTTTCTTAAAAATTTACCTATGCTTTACCAAGTCACTGAAATTTCTTTATATATTCAATCTTGGGAGCAATAATGAACTTCAAAAATCCTTTGCCTTTGCGATCTCACCATTTCCAAAATAGGATCTCAAATGTTCTCAATTTTCGAGGTTGTCAGCAGAATAACCAAAGAAAACTTTCTGCATCATTAGATTATTTCTTAAAACTTACCAATGCTTTACCAAGTCACTGAATTTCTTTATATAGTCAATTTTGGGAGTAATAATGAACTTCAAAAATCCTTTGCCTTTGCGATCTCACCAATTCCAAAATAGGATCTTAAATGATCTCAATTTTTTAGGGTGTCACCAGAATCACCAAAGGAAACTTTCTGCATCATTAGATTTTTTCTTAAAAATTTATCTAGGCTTTACCAAGTCACTGAAATTTATTTATATATTCAATCTTGGGAGTAATAATGAACTTCAAAAGTCCTTTGCCTTTGCGATCTCACCATTTCCAAAATAGGATCTCAAATGTTCTCAATTTTCGAGATTGTCAGCGGAATCACCAAAGAAAACTTTCTGCATCAATAGATTTTTTCTTAAAATTTACCAATGCTTTACCAAGTCACTGAATTTCTTTATATAGTCAATTTTGGGAGCAATAATGAACTTTAAAAATCCTTTGCCTTTGCGATCTCACCATTTCCAAAATAGGATCTTAAATGATCTCAATTTTTGAGGGTGTCACCATTTACAAAGTAGAATCTCAAATGATCTCAATTTTTGAGGGTGTCAGCAGAATCACCAAAGGAAACTTCCTGCATCATTAGAATTTTTCTTAAAAATCGACCTAGGCTTTACCAATTCACTGAAATTTCTTTATATGGTCAATTTTGGGAGTAATAATGAACTTCGAAAAACGTTCGCCTTTCAGATCTCACCATTTACAAAGTAGAATCTCAAATGATCTCAATTTTTGAGGGTGTCAGCAGAATCACCAAAGGAAACTTCCTGCATCATTAGAATTTTTCTTAAAAATCGACCTAGGCTTTACCAATTCACTGAAATTTCTTTATATGGTCAATTTTGGGAGTAATAATGAACTTCGAAAAACGTTCGCCTTTCAGATCTCACCATTTACAAAGTAGGATCTCAAATGATCTCAATTTTTGAGGGTTTCAGCAGAATCACCAAAGGAAACTTTCTGCATCATTAGATTTTTTCCTAAAAATTTACCTAGGCTTTACCAAGTCACTGAAATTTCTTTATATAGTCAATCTTGGGAGTAATAATGAACTTCAAAAATCCTTTGCCTTTTCGATCTCACCATTTTTAAAATATAATTTCAAATGATCTCAATTTTTGAGGGTTTTAGCAGAATCACCAAAGGAAACTTCCTGCATCATTAGATTTTTTCTTAAAAATCGACCTAGGCTTTACCAATTCACTGAAATTTCTTTACATAGTCAATTTTGGGAGTTATAATGAACTTCGAAAAAACGTTCGCCTTTCAGATCTCACCATTTCCAAAATAGGATCTCAAATGATCTCAATTTTTGAGCGTGTCAGCAGAATCACCAAAGGAAACTTCCCGCATCATTAGAATTTTTCTTAAAAATCGACCTAGGCTTCACCAAGTCACTGAAATTTCTTTATATGGTCAATTTTGGGAGTTATAATGAACTTCGAAAAAACGTTCGCCTTTCAGATCTCACCATTTCCAAAATATGATCTTAAATGATCTCAATTTTTGAGCGTGTCAGCAGAATCACCAAAGGAAACTTCCTGCATCATTAGAATTTTTCTTAAAAATCGACCTAGGCTTTACCAAGTCACTGAAATTTCTTTATATAGTCAATTTTGGGAGTAATAATGAACTTCGAAGATCGTTCGCCTTTCAGATCTCACCATTTACAAAGTAGGATCTTAAATGATCTCAATTTTTGAGGGTTTCAGCAGAATCACCAAAGGAAACTTTCTGCATCATTAGATTTTTTCTTAAAAATTTACCTAGGCTTTACCAAGTCACTGAATTTCTTTATATAGTCAATTTTGGGAGTAATAATGAACTTTAAAAATCCTTTGCTTTTGCGATCTCACCATTTCCAAAATAGGATCTTATATGATCTCAATTTTTGAGGGTGTCAAAAATCCTGTGCCTTTGCGATCTCACCATTTCCAAAACAGGATCTCAAATGTTCTCAATTTTTAAGGGTGGCAGCAGAATCACCAAAGGAAACTTTCTGCATCATTAGATTTTTTCTTAAAAATTTACCTATCCTTTACCAAGTCACTGAAATTTCTTTATATAATCAATTTTGGGAGTAATAATGAACTTCAAAAATCCTTGGCCTTTGCGATCTCACCATTTCCAAAATAGGATCTCAAATGTCCAAAGGAAACTTTCTGCAGATCTCAATTTTTAAGGGTTTCAAAAGAATTGTCAAAGGACAGTTTCTGCATCAATAGATTTTTTCTTTAAAATTTACCTAGGCTTTAACTACTCACTGAAATTTCTTTATATAGTCAATTTTGGGAGTAATTATGAACTTGAAAAGTTTGTTGCCTTTGAGATCTCACTATTGCGAAAATTGGATCTCAAATGATCTCAATTTTTAAGGGTATAAAAAGAATCACCATAGGATACTTTCTGCATAATTAGATTTAATCATTAAAATTTACCTAAGCTTTAACAATTCACTGAAATTTCACACATAAATTATACTCGAATATCTCTCTTATTTACGATCGTTTCTCTTATTTATGAGTCCTTAAAGTACTGATTATTGAAAAAGGCAATCAAATTCCATTAACTTCTGTTTTTAAATCTACTGTGAATTTTGAAATGACATTTCAATAAAATGAACTATCGTAGAAGGCACATTTTTGCATTATAAAAACTTCTTTCGTCCATAACAAAGAATTGCCACCATCTACCGAGTTGACATCTATATATATGGGAAACACTCCTGACATCACACGAACTAACTTTTGAACCATCCATCGGATAATGACCAAACTGCACAGGAACACGACTCACGAGTCACGACCCATAGAACACACATTCAAATTTTGGTGCAGTAATTTTAGAGTTTACTTGCATCGGACGCACACAGCTCTTAATTTATGTAGATAGAGATTACAATTAGTTAATTTATTCTTAAAATAATACCGCTAATAAACCCATTAAATATTACATTCAAATCTACGAAAAAAATATTGTGGTAACTTGTAACTACGACAGTATTTACTTTTCTCAAGCTCACGCATGATGGCTTGACTTTAATGTGCTTAACCAACTCTATAAATTGGCTTGAATGGATAATTGTTCGATGACAGGGAAAATTCATTAATAAATAAAATATTACATATTTTTAATCTCTATTTTTAAGTCATAGTATAACGAGCATTTGTTCAAATTTTTTCTTTTTTTTTATATGATATAAAAAAATGTTGACATGACAAATGATACTTAGCATATTTTCTTTCTAAATTATAAGATTAAATCATTTTAGTGCCTGGAAATAAAAAATGAAAATTAGGTATAAAAATAATAACGCTTCTATTAAATCCGCTTATGAATATTGTAACAAAATTTAAAATTAATTCAAAATAGTGTGCGTGAGGACTTTTCACAGTTGCATAATAAATTCCAAGGTTAAATATTGGTGTGGTCCGCAAAGCACACACCACAATCCACACCCAAACACACGCACGGACAAAGAGGCAATTATATGAATTCACGATGATTTGTTGATGTATTGTACCAGGTGGTATTACTTTTTCACTTTTTAACAGCATTTTTACTAAAAATCCTTAAAAAAAATTAAATCACGAAAATACCAAAAATAGTTGTAGTTTAATTAGTATAACATTTTGTATGTGTTTTCGAAAATTTTTTTTTTTTTTGCCACAAAAAAGTGAAAATTCTAAGTAAAAGTTACTAGTGATATTCCCTCATATTTTGGCCATTTTCAGATCAAAAATTTTTATTTCACAAAACAATGAAAACTCGAATATTTCCTAAACGGCTGAACCAAATTGCACCAAATTTTAATATAATATGAAAATCTACGCCGCAAAGAGTTACATTAAGTTTCACCTTCAAGATCTGTCTCAAGGTCAAGTTATTGAGGAAAAACGTCTGTTTTTTCAAGGCAACTTTTTTAAGGCGACTTTCAAATTTGTCAATTTTTTCAAATGTGATCCATAATGTTGCTCTTCACAATATTGCAGTACATTGCAATAAAAAATTCAATCAGGTTTTGGAATTATAACCCAAAAACTAAAAAGGACAAAACCGGAAATATCCAATATCTTGAACGTTTTACATTTTATTAACTTATAATGTACTACAGATTTGTAGATCCTGAAAGAGTTGATATTTTTGCTGAACATTTCAATGTCATACAATCGATATTTTAATGATTATTGTTGTTTTCTTACAATTACTTGTGAAATAAGAGTAATTACTTGAAAAATCAGTTTAATTTTAAATTTATTAAGGCATTAGCATCGTTAACATCTTCAAGGTCAAAATGAAAATATTTTCTATCAAAGTAAAATAAATTTATGAGGGCATAAAACTAATTTCCTTGTCAAAATTGTTGTTTTGTGTCAAAAGGATTTTACATTCGGATTTTTTTCCGTTAAAAGTGGGCAAAAATATTTATTAAGATCATACGATGTTAATTTTGAACATTGCTTGCAAGAATCCTTGAAATTTTCATCAGATTTTCAGTTTTAACTGAAAATATTATGGCAATGCTAATTATTTCCTGTACAAAAATCATTCATTTTCGTGTGCGGTGTTACACAATAAACGGTAACTTCTCATTTCACTTTGTCGTTTCATCTCTCCAATTTAATATCAGGTGCAGTTACCGTGCTGGACGGGAAAGGAGAAAAGAAATTAATTGTGGTGAGCTATTTTACTAACACTATTACGTGTAACAAAAATTATTTATTATAATGCAGAAGCCTGTATGCAAATAAAAGCCTTTGCTCGGCCATATTTGCAACACAGGCTATGTATCTCAGCTATCGTTATGACTTATGATCTATCGTTATCATACAACTGAGAGGATCATTTACGCTCTACGCACTATTATAACGTACGTATATATATGTATAGGGCTATATGTGTATGCATAATTAGTAATATAATATTAAGTCCAGTCTGTCAGTAGCAACTAGCAACCTCTGACCGCACACACACATAGGCTTTAGGTAAATGAAATGAGAAATAATTGTAGTAGTTCATCACTTTTTGGCTGCAGCCTGCGAAGTCGTTGAGAGAAATTCATTGTAAGTGTTGTGTTCAAATGGGAAGGAAGTCAAATAAAATAAATATATGATAAGTGAAAATAATTTTAGGAATATACAAAAGCAGAGCAAAAAAAAACTACATCGCAGGGAGAGCGAGGTGTGAATTTATATACGACTGTTGCTTAACTACATTTTAATAAAGCTTTTCGGAGATATGAAAAATTTGACCTTGAAATTTCTTAATTTTGACCTTGATTTTTGTCCAAAATTGGTACTTTTATTGAGATTATCAATAATATAGAACATCATAGTACCCTAAAACACATAGTATTTGAATTAAACATTTTCATTATAAAAATATGACCTTGAGTTTTCAAAATTTGACCTTGAAATGTTCAGCAAGTTTTCTTATTTTATTTATTCCTACAATAATGTGAAAAAAAAATTTCAAAAATATTTAGGGTTTCTGAGATACGTGCGCCGTACGCCGTACGTCGAACCTTGAAATTTCCGATTTCGACCTTGAAATGTTCAGCAAGTTTTTTTTTCTCATTTAAGCCTACAATAATGTGAAAAAAAAATTTAAAAAATATTAAAGGTTGCTGAGATATAAAAAATTTGTAGAAATGGGTAAAGTTTAGAACTATTTTTTTTAGTAACTTGACCTCGAAGAAAAGTTTTTTATTTTTTCCTTTATTATTTTACATAAAAAGTTTATATAAATCGGTCCAGTAGGTTATGAGATATGGCGGTGGTAACGGCGCACGGTGGGATTGGGGATTGGGGAATGGAATTGGGAATTGGGTTGGGATAGCATAGGGAATTTCGGTATTGGTTGGGATGGCTATGAAGATAGTTAGGGATGAAGTTGGGGTTGGGGACAAGGTTAGAGGAATGGGTTTGGATTACCATCGCCATATCTCAGAAACTACTCAAACGATTGCCATGAATTCAGTATAAAATATAACACAAAGTAATTAAAGTTTTTTCTAGATCAGATGCTTCAAGGTCAAGTTGTTGCCAAAAATTGTTTAGCCCAGAACTGTTAAACCCTTAATATGGGTAAAGTTATTTTTTAACCTTTGCCTTTGAGATCACCATTTCTAAAATAGGATCTTAAATGATCTCAATTTTTGGTGATCAACAACTAGCACGGAATATGGCTGGGCTCGCCCTAAGCCGAACACAAAGATTCGAGTGTAAACTGTAACGCAGAACACTGTTCACATCGGGTGTTGGTATTTTAATATGCAAAGGAGAAGAGCACGTCTGGGTTTTTCGCTCTCTATAAAGTGAGTCAGATGGAAAAGAAAGTGGCACCACCCACGATGCGGCCGCATCGCATCGCGCCGTGCCATCCGCGATGAGCGAGGGCTCAATTATCTGCTCCAATGTGCGTCAGAATCTTCTTAAATATTAATGTACACAAACTTGCGCACATTCTCTACATTGTACACAATGCACGCATAATGAATTTACGGCAACAAATCCCCAGCCTTTGCTGTTTCGTATTGTACGGAGTTTAAATAATCGATGGAACTCCACGCAAAAGAAGCGCATATTTGTCATTACATACATATTAGATATGCTGACTGTTGGTAAATTAAATTGCCCTTTTCAGCTCCGCTACAAATTACAAACAAATTTACTTTTAAGTTTCAATATTCGCGAATGTTGTGTCATCTAAACGCGGTTTAAATAAAAGTGAAATTAAACACGACCGCGTCGCGCGTCATTGTTGAGATTTTATCAATATTTTATGTTACTGCGAAAAGTGAGATTATGCACGCGTAAAAACGAACTGAATTAATTTAATTTCTTTATAATACAAAAATTTAAGCCGGTTGTGCGAAACAAAACATCCAATTTGAATTTAAAATTTTTAACGATAAATTTTAGATGCGTTCGTTATTAGATTTTGGAACAGATTTCGGTATAATACGATGACTCATAAAGTATACGGTGTCACGCAGACGCTATAAAAAAACCGGATGCTGACCGCGATGTTGCGCAATAACACACCACAACACAACACAAGCTTGAGTTGCAGGAACGTCCGTGCCACAAGGAAAGTTATTTATTTGTTGAACCGTTCGTCGATGATGAACTATTCTTGTGATGAGTGTGCACGAATGACGACAGTGCGCGACTATCTTGTAATTACGCTCAAATTTCAATTGATTGTTATTAAGTGGCGCATCCGCTTCAGCCAGCAGCGCCTCATTTACATGCGAAGAATGGGTAAATTGTGAATTGTAATTATTATTCAATTTATTGGGCACAATTGATTGTTCACTGTTTGTGAGTGTGACAAACCAACAGTAAACAATTTTATTTACATAAATATTTCATCAATCAACGAAACAATTAAACAAACAATTTCAAATTTTTCGCGAGGTGATTTTCACTTTTCAGACAATATAAAATCAGTTTCCGCAATTATTTTTTTTGCATTAGGCAATTTTATTAAAGGAACCCCGATTTTTTTCGCGGCTTTCGCGGTGTATTTTAGCGTTTAAAATACTCCTATACTGTAGGTGCAGTGTTTACGTATTTTTATACACACTCGCAGCATTTAAATTTTTAAAATAAACTAAAATCATAGCTCATAACATAAAAACACACAGAAGTGCAGGCAGCGCATGCATCATCTGGCATTAAATCATCAATTTGTGCATTTCTTTGATCCCCAATGCACCTTGATAACCCTCAACCGCACATTAAAAGTGCACATACAAGAGAAAGTAGTGGTCCGATGCTACAAGAGTTCTTATGAAAACTTTCACTTTTCAAGCACACAGCTTGAGAGTTTAAAAGTTTGTACGCAAGCACAATAATACAGACCAACGCAACTCAACAGTCAACACTGTGTACTTGTGACACGTGAAGTCGTGGGTTCAAACGAATGCGCGACATGACGTCATGCGAACTGCGAAAGAAATGAGAATAGTGTGCAAAAAAAGATCATTATTTAGAGAAATTTAACGTCGTCTTAAAGATTGCCAGCTTGCGATGCTTGTGTTTGCTTTTGACATTATAATTTAGAACCCCTTTTTGAAAATGTATTATACATTAATTTTGGGGTAAATGCTGTGTAACCTGAAACCTACACAGAAACTATGTTATAATAGCTTTTAGAATAATGAAGAAGTAAGAACAAAATGGTGACGTGCACGACTGCGAAGTGCGATGCACATTGCGATGAGGCTTTCAATGCTTGTGAATTTTATAGCCTGTAGGTGCATGCGTTCGTTGACAAATTGACCCATATAATTTTTTAATACCCAGCCGATTGTCAAATTAGTACAAACTACAAATAGTATACAAACTATTTGGATGACGACTTTAATTTCTGAGGAACACAGTTCTAAACAGACTGTGTCCTTATTAACTTGAGGGTTTATGCAGCTCCTTTGCAAGTGTGTCAGATTCGCCTTTAATTTAAATTTTGCGTTTTCCGCTGATCAACTATTAAAGTAATTTGTACTTCTCTGGTGGGGATGGTACCATAAACCGGGTGGTTTGGCTTCATATCCGCAAGCAATCCGGGTTAGCGTCTACTCCCACACTTAATCGGTGCGATGGTGATTGAAAAGCGGATGATTGCAGCTTATTCAATTTTAACAAAATGGGTTACCTATAATAAACACAATGCCGCCGAATTACGGAACACGTTAAAGATTGCAGAACAAGCGCACAAACTTATTTAACAACGCCATGCCAGCGCAAACAAGAGAAAGTGTAAGCATTTTGGATAAACAGTCACAGCACGCGTCATAACGCGGACCTTCTGTGACATAAAAAATGTGATGCTTTTGTGCAAATACATTTTTAGACGCAATAAGCAATAGGAAATTTGTCACAACACCATCAGATTTTTGAAGATAGCCATAAAATGCGAAAACATTTGCGACTGCTTCTGGTTTGTGTGTTTGTTTTCTCTTTACTATTCTTTTACTGCCGTTGCAAACGTCTGTTGCTCTTAGTCTCCTCCAAGCTCTTTACAATCCTTTAATTAAATTGGGATCAGATAATTAGGAATTCATCAAATTAAAGTAAACCAAGTTGATGTATCGGTGCAAATCGTATAAAGTCGCACATCACTTCTAAAACACAATTGATATAATTGCACGAAATATGCATTGTGCCAGACGCATTCCAAATTGAATCTCATTGTGGCTCAAGATATTCTGAACTGTACAACAGGCCCATTATCCAGCAATGCATTAGATGCCAATTGGCATGTTCTTAAAGATACACGCAATCACGAATACATCGCACAAAGTCGAAAAATTAAGATGGATTTAGATTCCAGAAGAGCTTTGATAAAACCATTAATAATTGCTGCACTCGAAAACATACCTAATTTCACAAAAAAGCACATCGGCTAAACTAATTTGGCTTTTGGCGCATGCGGACTAAGATGTGTGTAACCTTGGCTAAATTGATTTGGCATGACTTTAAACTGAGTCAAAATTAGAAATTTTTGAAACTTTTCCATTGTATTTACAGGGGTTATCCACACAGAAAATTCACAAATTAGCAGCAGTTGTGTTGTTCTGCATGGTATTAATATAGTGTTGAAATGCACAAAATTGTAGGATCCGATTTTGAGTTTCCACATACGTTTCACTAAAATATAATTTCAAAATTTCAAAAATACGTAAAGCAAAACTGGCCTCAGAAACTTATGATGTAGGTCATTATTGTAATAGATGCAAATTTTGTAAGGAGTTATAGTGTTGTTGAATATTTCAAGGTCATTGAAGTAACTTTTCAATGTGAAATTGATTTTCCCTTTTTAAATATTTAAATTTTACTCTGCAGCCATATTTTCCACCCACCCGTTAAGGCTATATAGAACGGATGTGTGCTCCTGTCGTGCTACCCAAAAATATAAACTGCACAAACTTTGCTGCTGTCTAGCATAAAGCCACATTTATGTCTGTGTGAGATCCCCTGCTGTGAAGGTAGGTTACTTCACACCAAATATTCATAGAGTCCATAAAAATTATAGATCTACACATCTAACCAAAGATTTGGAATAGCAATTTACTCTTAAGTGGCAAATGCCAGGAGCTGCAGGAACTTTCTTGTTTCATAATCAATTTATAAAAAAAATTATTGAATAACTCTTTAATAATCAATAATATAACGTAAAATATTGTTGAAAGAATTTATAAGGAATTAAACTTTTTTTGAATTTAGTTAATCTCAGTATTGTCTTCGCTTTAAGTCATCCAAGAATCGTCGTCATAATTGAATTCTTACCAACGCAGGCCGCAGTATGACGTACCGTGCCTACTGCTGTCTCGCTTCATACCGCATGGCTAGTTCAGTCAGTTAAGTATTCGAGTGTGGAAAACAATGTGGAGAAAGGGGTCAAAACTTTCACGTGATATAAATCCTGATACAAAGCAAAAATAAACGTATTTTCTTATGAACCTCAGTAGTGTTAACATCCGCATTCAATCGGACTTCTGGTAGATACTCAAAACTGCCAAGAAAAATACCAAAAACCAAAAATTTTAATAAAGTAATTAAACTTTAAAAGACGCAGAGGAACAGAAAAGATTGTGTTCAAAAGATTTGTGTGTTTACAAAAAAAAAAAAAAATATTTTAATTAAACAATTGCAATTGAAAACTCGCAAAGGATTATACAGTGAGGCAACATTCATTGGTTTTATTTGTGGATATTTGACGTTTTCGTTTCAATCACTGCAGCATCGGTCATAACAGGTGAGGATTCTCAGGGCCAAATGTAATAAACGATACAAAATAATTTTTGCTCGGTTTTACGTTAAATTTTATTTAAAGTGGGAAGTGTTGAAAGTAGCATGTTGTGTTCTTGTGCGTTCTTGAATTTGACCTAAATATTGTATCGTTTACCAGCCGAAACCGTTATAATATCAAACGCAGACAAATTGAAAGCGGTTGCTGCAGATTGTGTGAGATATAGTCAATTATAACTTACAAAAAATAAATAAAAAATAAAAAAAGCAACAAAGTAGCTCTTAGCTAAAAGTGAAGGTATTGACTACTAAGTATAACGTGGATAAAGTGAATGGGACCAGAAGGATAATAGGACTTTCGTCATGACGGCAATGTTAGCTTGATGAACTTGACTTGTTTTTAAAGGCGTGCAGCAAAAAAAACAAACAAAATAAAACAGTGCAACTTTTATGGCTTTTCGCATTTTTCGCAGTCAGTTTTTTGTTTCGCACATATTACGCAAATATTATTGACGCTCGTGTTGATTATATTTAACCTAAATAAATTGTGAGTAATTATGTATGGTAAAATAATAACTGTGTTGAAAAAAATTTAAATTGCTGAAGAGACGTTAATATAATATAAAACTAAAAATGTGCGTTGCGATTGCATTATATAAAATAATAGGTAACGGATGAAATTAATACAAGTGACAACTCACAACCCATAATTGCGAATTGCACAGCGCACTGCGCGCCGTAAGAGATAAGAATGTTTGGTTTAATTTCCAGCATAGTGACCCACATATAAAAATCACACACGTTTTTCACTTTTGTCGATATAAAGTGGCTTTATATGCATGTTATTGAATGAGCGTAAGCCGTAACTCAATGAAGCAACGATCAATAAATAATCTAAACCAATAAAATGCGAGCAATAATTTATAACATAAACGCTCTAAATATCTTCAACGATCTGTTATTCTACGCATTTGCATTTTGTTTTGATGTTCCTAAAGTAAAAGCGTTACCACACAATTCCGCAGATACCTTATTTCAGTGAAAGCTTTACATTGCCTGCGCTATTGTTTGCAATAATTCCTTTATGTTTACTTTAAGTATTCAAAACTTTCCCGTTCCATGCTACTGAACTCAAGCAATGCTTCTATGCGTCTAACAACCTAATTGATTTTTCTATTATTCTGATGAACTTTTCTGTAAAACAATTAAAGTGCGCTCGTTTTGAAAAGTTCGTCGCTTAGACAATCTTTCTCAAAAAAAATAAAACTACATCGCAGGGAGAGCGAGGTGTGAGTTTATATACGGCTGTGGCTTAACTACATTTTAATAAAGCTTTTCTTAATTTTGACCTTGATTTTTGTCCAAAATTGGTACTTTTATTGAGATTATCAATAATGTAGAACATCATAGTACCCTAAAAAACACAGTATGTATAATGTATATGAATTACATATTTTCATTCTAAAAATATGACCTTGAGTTTTCAAAACGTTAATCTGGGGAAATGGGGTGGGAGTGGACAAAAAACTAAAAAAATGTTTAAGAATCAGACAGAAATGGAAAGCGCTATATTTAGCTGATGTCATTTGGGCCGCTTCGAACTGTGTCTCAATTGTGGGCATCGGTGAATCTCATTTAAATTACCTTCCAAATTTAGTAATTTGTTGTACGCTGAGTAACGAACAAAAAGCAAAGACAAAGCAAATATAGGTCAACACTAATTTATTAAATTAACGTGCTAAAACTGTGCAATACGTAATCACGCACTCTCAGTTATCCTTTATTTTCCAACGTCCTTTTGTAAAAGTGTGAATAAATACAAGTTAAAAAAAAACGACACGATTTGATCCGTCCAATGCTTATTCATTTACGTCGATGCTTGTGGCTGTGTGATAATCCGCATGCAACTTGTGTGTTTGTTCATTTGTTTGTTAGTTCGTTGTTTTCAATGTGTTAGTAGAATGCAAACTACGCGAATTGCTGTTTTGCATTTAATTTCACTGTTTTACTTGGGAATTGTAAAGTGTTTTTAATGTTTTATTGTTCTACAGTAAAAGCGCTTTGGATTTACAAGACACCAAGTACAAAAAAAATTTATTCGAAAAATTTTCTGTAGCGAAAAAAATTGTAACTCTCATTGCAGAGACATATTAATTTGAAGATTTTTTCAATGATACACCAAGAGCATATTAGGTAAACTAATGAATGTTTCTAGTAGGCAACCAAATCCACAATCGTTTTATTAGTAAAGTTACTAATAATAAGCGTAATTTGTGTAATGATATTAGTCTTAGTTTAGCCAACATGTTTTTCGTGTATCTACCTCTTAGACACACAGTTTTACACATTTAAACACTTTTACTGAAACTAAAATTAACAGTGTACCGAGTTCCATTAAACAATAAAAAGCCGGCATCGGTATTCATTTGCCAGTACAAAGTGAACCTCTGAAAGAAAATCATTTTTAGGGGCAGATGCACCATGAACATACTAGATAAATTAACACTAATATCTTTAATTTCGTTGACAACACATGAACAATATTGTGTCCACTACAAATAATGCGACTTGAATTAAAACAAGAACATTTTGTGCATTTAGTTTAACTTGTACAATGTACAGTGCACTTGTGCACAGTAAACATGCGGTCAAATAACACTTGTACGGGCAATTAAGCGCGAACCACCACCATTATATACATTGTGTATCTTTGTATTTTTCTTCCTGCATTTGTGCAACTTATTTCTGGTGCAGTGTGCGCAACACATATAATGTTAAATGCGCTTTGAAAAGAGAAACATAATGTGTATCAACTCATTAAATGTGGAAAAGATGTTGGTCATGCGGTATCGCCAGAAAGCGAGTCAATGTGTCAAGTAATTGACTTCCGGACAATATTTACGTGTGTACTTGGTGTGTCGTACATGTGCGTTAAGTTGCTTATTAGAATAAGAGAATCTGCAGCCCATGTGCTCGAGTGCCATTGCAAGAAATATAAAAAAAAAACTGCCCAATTTAATCCTGACTTAAAAAGTCCCGTCGATTTCTCGGAGAGTTTTGAGAGGATTTTCATAAGGGTTTGATATATTGTTTCAACTTCACCGTCACTCAACGTTGTCTTATGGTCCTCATGATATCCGTATTAATGATCTCAAGAAAATAGTATTTGGACTAAAAACGTTGGATTGAATTTAAGAAAATCAAGACGGAACATTGCATTAATACTTTTTTTAAAGATTGGATAACCCGAAAACTATAAACTTCAATTTGCAATATCATTAAAATACTTAATCTTTTAAGTAGCGTGCAATATGATGCAGCAAATAATATGATGACATTGCCATTAACTATCACACACACAAGCATAACAAATAGAAAACGATTAATTGCTTTCAAAACCATTTGCAAAATATGTATAAATAAATTACATTTAAATCCATCGCTGAAACTTTCCCTTCTCCATTTTGGAATTCAACACACATTTTCGCGTTAATACGCGACGTATTATTAGTTGAGACAAGCGTTAGTTTGTTAATGTTATTAGTTATGAGTTATTACATTTATTCATTACAGCGATTATGTTATTATATGAAAGCAGCAGACAGCGTCATCTACGCTTATCAGCTTGACTGCATTGCCGTGGAAATGTGGCACCGGTGATCTGTAGGCTATAGCCCGCATGGGGATCGTTATAAACTCGACCATTTCCAAATTCCACGTTCAATCCAGCTACCTTGAGTGCAGCGCGATCGGGTTTATACTGAATACTGAATGAATATTTGTTTATCCATATAATCGTTCAGCGTTGCTCTTTCTCAATTCGATTTCAGTTCGTCATCGCGCCGTAAGCATTAAGCCTACACGGACAAGCCGTGTATCTCAACATCATGCGCTAGACCTTCATCGGGCTTCACCTTTACCTATAATATAACTATTTTCTTTGCATCTCAATTCTTCTCAGCGGTTTGTTGGCCGCTCGTACGCACAACAAATTTTGTGAAAGTTTTTTTGTTTTTGGCTTAGTTTGGTTTTTCTTAACTTTATTTAATACATGTACGATCATCGATATCGCTGCGGAATGTTTTCGTTTCTTCCGAGTTTGGGTTCTTCTCTTCCGTGCGTATGTGTTCCTAAATCCTACTTTGTGCGCTTCTCACATCATTCTTATTTTAACTACTTATCTCGTGTATAAGCGACTCTACATGTCCGCATATTTTTAATGTATACACATTTACCTACGTTTAATGATGTAAACAACTGGAGTGAATACGTTTATGTGAGAGAAACTGGGAGGTACTCGCGTACACAGCTATATATTATATATAGCTCTATGGAAAACGGATGATTTATTTCTGAAATAAATGAGGCGCTCTATTTTGATGTAAAATTAAAAACGTAAAACTCTTCGCACGATGGTTTCACAGATTACCAATACAGGTATTACATTAAGGCAACTCTAAAAGAAAGGCTGCGGATCATCCTCTAGTTTTCTTACACGCTTTGATTCATCCTGAAAAATGAGATGGTGTCAGTTCAATGACCCTGTATTAAAATACCACAATTGACCCCCCGAAAGTCATCCATTTAGGAATGTGTAATTTTCGCTTTCTGATGTTGGTACATGTTAGATAAATGTGAGCTGACCCACTTGGATCTCACAGCTTAAATCTCGTATAATAAGCACGCATCGTCTAATTAGTCTCTATAAATAAAATGTTATTCAGTTTTGAACAACTCATACGTTCGGCTACTTCTTCATTAATTTATGTGTAGATTGTTGCATTAGCAATTGATTCGGAAAATTAGTTAGTGATGGTAGTTGTTCTACATTATTACTAACCTCAATCTTTGTTATAAATTTCAAAATCAGCATTTGTTGTGATTAAGGGTTAAGTGAACCAGTGGCTGCGATGTAAAAGCTTAAGACTCGTAGAAACAAGGAGAGAAGGACGTCTCAGATGGGAGGGATTTAATGGTTAAATAAACGTATCGCTTGAATTGATAATATTGTCCCCGCACGCCATTTCGTTCAGAGGAACTTTAGTGATTCTCGCTTGATGTCCCGCTTAAAATCTTTCGAAGTGTGTTAAATGAATTTTCCACGATCTTTTTTAATTACCGGTTCGTGCTACCTCCGCGCTTTAATAATTTTTTAGTTTGTATTAAAACAAATATACTCGTTAAGAAAATTCAGCCAGGTTCATAATTTCTATTTTGTAAGTTATAAAAGCTTATTGCTGTAGTCAAAATTAGACTTTAATTTTTATGACAATGCAATAGGTTTTAAATGTAAATGGTATTGAACTTAGAAGTCAAATGGAGTAAATAAAAAACAAAATTGCATAAACCCAAAAGTCTAACGATTAAAAAAAAAAACAGAATTAAATGTTATTGCTTCTGCTATGAGTGTGACACCATTAATAGTTACACAAATTTGGGGTTAATTGTGTCATAAATTTGTGTGTACAATACCATGCACTAACGACTGCACATTTGTCATTTACATTTAGCGATTATAATTTAACACTGCGTGAGATAATGTCACAGCAATTCATTTAGGTGCGCACCTATCAATTACGGCGCAGACAATGAAAGTTCTCGATGTGGGTAAATAGATAAAATTGACAAATGATTTTTAGGTACGAAAAGTCAATGCCCATTATTCTCGCATTATAGTAAACCATACTCAAGTCACAACACTGAATAGAAATCAGGTCCGTGTCGAAATTCTAACGCTAAAAGTATAGCTTGTTTGCGGTGAAAGTTATGTATTTTCACTAAAGTAGAATTGGCCATATCACATATGGGAGAGAGAACTATCTGCGCAATTATGTGCCGTTATAAATAAAATGAAGCAAACGAGTGTTGCCAATTTGACTTTGTTGCAAATATGCTGGTGTACAAATGATCTAATTAACTGCTTGATTTTGCTTTCTTTTTGCACATATTTAAATGTTATTGGTTGTGGAATCATCGCTGTCATCTAACGCAGTGCCGCAGCCATTTTGAAAATACATAAGATGACTTAAAGTTCGTTAAAATCTTGCTTACTGCTTGTCAATTGACACATCCGGCTCCAGCTCAAGCACCATTTGATTTGTTTTTTTACTCAACTAAAATACTAGACAGAAAAAGCAATTGTTGATGCTAAACATTAAAAATTGCGTGTCCGCTTCATTTTTTCATAACAAAAAAGGTTGCTTTTATCCATTTTAGTAGCTAAACTGAGTGTATTGGGCAAAAGCACGCCGAAATAATTCGAGCGAAGATATTCAACTTGAGCAACATCGCATAATACACAACATGATTGCAACCACTTATAATGTCAACCGGAATTCAAACAGGATGCATCATGCAACTAGCTTAAGTAGCATATAAACTTTCAAACTTCCGTCTTTCAAATGCGCGTTTAGTTGCGCAGACATGTAATTTTATGCCTTTACGGTTCGACTCACCTTTTTTTTTTCTTCATTTCATTCATCAAAACGTTATATTAAAAATACAAATCAAAAATGATGAAGCCAAACAAGATAAGATTTGATACGTTATGGTTCGTCATTATAAGGAAAAACGATTTTGTTCACAACATTTCTCATATTTTTAAATACATAAAGAAGCGCAAAAATAAATTACAAAGTCGTACTGCGTATATTGCGTTGAAAAAATGAAGATTCTCCGAGCGATGTATAACAAATAAAACAATAACTGGATACACTGGATATTTGTCATTTGATTTAAAACTAGTTCACCTATTTATTTATTTTACAATGATTGTGGTTGACGTTTTATTACTGCGTTTGAATGTAATATGCATTTGGTAACGAAACAACTTATGTGAGGTTCTATAAAAAGGCACGACAAGTAAGATTAATTGATATGGCGTTAGTTGTTCCTGCGGTGTTGAACACTTGTCGCTTCAGTTTTCTCACATTGCGGTTGCACTATTTATTGCACTGGGCTGTGTAAGGTTGATTGGTTGGTAGAATTTGTGTGATTGTCAATCACTGACAACTTGATTGTTGTTACAATTGGGGCCCTGGCGTGCTGTTTTGGTAATATCACTCTTTGTCGCCATTCAAGCATGAACTTGGCTACAACTGACTGCAGTTTTACAGCAGGACCACTTGTTTCATTCAGTCCTTGATTCTAACTTCAATAAATTGCTAATTCAGTTAAAACATTCTAATTCAGTTGCTTTTCATAATTTTAGCTAATTGCCAAATTAACATTTACACAATCAAGCAATGTATTTTATTTTTTTAAATATTGCGTCAAAATTCAGGAAGTCACAACTCGCCACCTGATGAATTACTTTACACCAAACAGACGCGAATTTGTGCGCTGAATACTCATGTCAATTGGTTACTGCTGAGCCAATTTACAGCTGCTCATAAATGAGATGCGCATTGTGCGTTCCAATTCATCAATGTAGGATAGATTATTTATGAGTGAATTATAAATATTTTAATTAGGAAACCATACAAAAATTTAATTTGATGTGGTAAATTGCTAAATTGGCTTTCATCGACTGCTTACTAGGTAGTCTATTCATTTTCTACATTTGTTTATTAATTGATTTGTTAAAGTGAGCTTATAATAAAAAAAGATATTGGTAAAAAGTAGCACAAATTTTTTAAAGCCATTGTAGAATTGCCAGCTTTTAATTAAATATCGTCATAATTGAAATAATTTAAGTAAAATGACAACAGAGTCACAATGAAGCATGTCACTAAGTTCTAAAATATGCACTGCTGCTGCTCCTGCAAATCCCAAGCTTGTACTTTAACATCTTACATTAGCAGAGCACTACTCACGGTACATGCCGTCATACGACTTAAGCTAGTCGATGATAAACTGTAGAATGTACACACACCTCGTGGTTGCATTTTAATACACCTATGTGATTTTGTTTCATTTTTCGAAACTAGAGTAATAGCAATTTATTGAGTACAGATTTATATATTACAAACTTTCCACTCCAAATATTCCGAGAAAGCTGGCAACTTCTACGTACTGCGCTGCATACGCCGACTTCTCAGCACTCGCACCATTGCAGTGTTTTTATATAGCAGCTGGTGCTCTGAGTACAATCAGCAAAGGTAATTTTATGTAATCTGCTGTGTAGTGCTCGTGCGCGCACGTATTTTAACATTTGACTGGTCGAAATGGCCATGTGGAACAGAAAAACACGCAGATTATCGTGTTGTAAATGTGATTTGATTAATACCGAATACACAATCGGCGTGAAGTGTGTGGCTTAGATGTGAAATCAGCCAACAATGTTGTTGAATTGAAATTTGCATTGAATTTTGTTTGAGTTTGAGCCTAAATACTGAAACGGACGATTTTTAAAATATGATATTCCAAAAGAAATTAGTTCTATAGACTTAATTATTGAAAAGGGGCGCGATTGTTCCATCCCTTTTTTATGCATCCAAGGAGGTTCAAAAGAAACAAGGAAGTCATGTGAGATTCCTAATCGATAATAAACCACCCGCTTCCACTCAGTGAGACAGCCACCTCCTCATGCGACATGGTTAACTGGAAAGACCACAATGGCTTGCTTTCACTAAAAGATTCAGCAAAATTGAGTTTTTTTTTTATGTGAAAGACTCCTAACATATTCTATATTCACAGTTTTAAGTCCTGGAGAAATTAGACCCGCACCTTTTAGGCCGGGATAACGTCAAGTATTATAACTATACGATTAAATATAAACTTCAATATTTCAAAAGGCATATTACAGCATCCGCATCCACCCTCGTATATTTAAAAAAAACGCATTATACTCGCGTACACATTTTAAACGGATCAATCAAAAAATATAAACAATGTCTACAATGCAGCGATTTGATGCGGGTTCGCATGCATCTTTGTGTAACATTGCACTAGTATTCCATACAATTTCCCGCCAGCATGACTCATGAGAAAGATGCATCGATGTATCGCGAGAAGAGTTGTATTCATGAAAAAAAAACATTCACGTGCATTTTTATCGTTACAATTTTTCAACATGCAGATATAGTATGTAGGGATCATTCAGCATGACGCAATACAAAAATTCAACCAAACAATAATAATTGTAAATGGGATGCCAGTCACATTAGTTACGCATCCCTAATGGCAATCGCCGGTGGAGTCATTATTTTACAATTGCGGTAGCACGTCCTTCCACAAAGCAGCATCGCATTCAATGCGTTTTACAATGGTAATGGGGGATGAAATGAATTTTCTTTAAAGTGATATTTAATGAGAAAATATGATTGTGTGTGTGTTCATTCATCACTCACAACTCACATTTCACAGGATCATTATGTAATATAATTTAATAGAATTCTACATTTGGTGGGATTGGCGTTGTTATGGTCTGCAGTTTACAAATGATTTTTACTTTGTAGTTCGTTTGGACTGATTACTCATTTTGTCGAGTGATATAAAATTTAAACCGACGTTAAATGGTTTTGGTTCAGCCGTTACTTTTTATATCAATTAAATAGAGGAGTAGTCTAGAAATAATTTGTTCTTTACGATCTCAGTAATAATAAAGTTAATTGTTAATTTTATTATATTACGTATTTGTGTTTATTCAAAAAACAGTTTGACTAGAAACTCAATAACAGCTCTAATTTTTTTTACTATTTTTAATAAAGATATCGCTTTACATATTTCATGCAAAACGTCATTTACAAACTACACTCGATAGTATTCTAATAAAAAACACAAAAAAAAACGAAAATAAACTGCGAAAATCTCGAAAAAAAACACGGTTGGTGGAAAAATTCAACAATTCCAAAAATAGTTATAGGAATCAATTAAATGGCACACACTCCAGCGTATTAGTCCTCACAGCAATTAAATTCGTACATTTTCCCTCGGAGCCTCTTTTTTAATTTATATACGACCCCAAGGGCATATAGAAATATTTGTAATCCGACTTTTTTCGGAAAAAAAGTTGATGATGCAGAAACTCGTTTTGACACCCCCTGAGTCCAAAAAAAGTGGTCTAGAAAAAATGTGTAAAAGTACGTCCGTACGCCGTACGCTGTACGCCGTACGCTGTACGCCGTACGCTGTACGCCGTACGCTGTACGCTGTACGCTGTAAGCCGTACTATAGAAAATCGAAAAATTCAAGGTCAAATTTTTTGTATCTCAGAAACCTTTAATATTTTTTTAATTTTTTTTTCACATTATTGTAGGCTTAAATGAGACAAAAAAACTTGCTGAACATTTCAAGGTCGAAATCGGAAATTTCAAGGTTCGACGTACGGCGCACGTATCTCAGAAACCCTAACTATTTTTTAATTTTTTTTTTCACATTATTGTAGGAATAAATAAAATAAGAAAACTAGCTGAACATTTCAAGGTCAAATTTTGAAAACTCAAGATCATATTTTTACAATGAAAATTTTTAATTCAAATACTATATGTTTTAGGGTACTATGATGTTCTACATTATTGATAATCTCAATGAAAGTACCAATTTTGGACAAAAATCATGGTCAAAATTAAGAAATTTCAAGGTCAAATTTTTCATATCTCCGAAAAGCTTTATTAAAATGTAGTAAAGCAACAGTCGTATATAAATTCACACCTCGCTCTCCCTGCGATGTAGTTTTTTTGCATTTAACTAATTTTTTGCCTGACACATCGATTAGATTAGAGCAAAATTCTATAACAAATACTTTTAATGTGCAATTAATTATGAAAGACTTCAACGCTATAAACGACGACGCGTACGGGGACGCAATATATGATGCGCTATCAGCAGCAATGTGTGTGTTGTTGTGTACGTACAATCATATTATTCGCTTGTGTCCCCAAAAACTTTCACTTACAGTTTACACCGTATAGTCGAACACGTACGTTTCGCGCTCACAATTTTTGCCATCAAGTCGCGGCAATATTGTGTTTATATGGGTGCTTATTATTTTTATACGGTTCTGAAGCAGCAGGTTCACGGCTGAACTCATTGTTTTATTTTCATCATCTCAATACGCTTATCCCATCAATGATTATCTCTGCGTCTACATGTATTTATATATTTATATTTAATATAGTATTGTAAACGCATATGGCGCGTTCAAACAAGCCACTCAGCAACTATCAGCGGCACATTGCAGTATGTGCAGTGCATGCTCGGTGAGCCTTCCGCAAAATATAGCATAGCGCGCGCGGACCGGGATGGTTCTGTATCACTAGGTCAATGGAACACCGTTTGTGCGAGACGAGCGCAGATGTTTAAACACACACACGCACACACATTTTAAACAAATATCGCGATTGCGCAGCCGTAGAAGCAACTGCGACGCTAGCTTAGCTTGCCACTTGCCAGCCATCCATCCATTCACCCATCCATACATCCATGTTCAATCCCATACAAATATCAACAAAATTAATTTGTATGAGACTGCGCAGTGAGCAGAGCGCAAGAAAGAAAGCTGACTGCTATGTGTATTGCTGAGCCGCATCGCGGTCGCCATTGCTCTTTGAAAACATTAATTATCTGTGTTATGGACAATTGTGATTTGTGGTGCATTGCATTGCATATTGTTATCTGCTAAAAATACGGACTTTCGCGGATCAATTAAGCTGATGGCGCGCGCATGTAAACGGAGGAGGGGAGAAGCACTCTGCTGCAAGTGCGCATTTTATTGTTGAAGTATAAGCTGAGGTGGGCATTAGGCAGGCACACGGCAACAGTTTTTTTTATGTTGGCAACCACAAAGAATGATGGAGGATTTTTTCGTTTAGCATTCAGTCAGTTGAAAGCCGTTGCAAGTAGCGCTAGCACTTGCTTGTACATCCCAAAGATTTCTCTTTTCACTTTAATATATAGTAAACAATTTTTTTGCTTCTTGCATTATTGCTAAGCTGCTGTTTTTTTTTAAATTTGCGGTTTTTAATTCATCATCAGTGATAGTTTTCGGTTAAAATGACGTGTGTTTAAAAATCGCGCATCTTAGCTTTTAATTTTTTTTTTTGTGCGAAAGGCCAAAAATATTTTTTTAATTTTTTTATTTCTTTGATGTGAATTTCTTTATAACAAAACAGCTTCCGTGGGCTCTGTGCAATAATTTTGAATACGTTATTTTAATTTAAGGAGAAATCGTTTCATTTAGTATAATCGTCATCGAAATGATTTTGTGGTGCTGTTGTGGTGTTCATTGTATAGTTGAATTACTTTAGCTGTGATATTAAGTGCATTGTGAATTTTAAACGGATAATTTCGATGCATGTGCAGCAGCAGTATAAAGTGCAATACTGAAAACATAATTATACATATCGATCGAATATTAAAAACGCAGTTATTGGAATTGGACGTGATTTGTCGCCGGACTGATTGGAATATACGCATTTGTTAAACGTGCACAGTTTTTTGGTATGCGATTAAAAATTGTTTTAAATTTATAAAAATTGCTTAATTTAATGCTCTCTTAAATGTAAACATTCAAGCGCACACAAGAAATTTAATTCGCGTTTTTAATTTTTTAATTTTTAATTTTTGATTTTTAAATACCTTTTTTGGACCACTTGGGAAACTACCATATTTCTATTTCACTATAGTTGTTTGCTGAAATGAGGTGCACGGAACCTATTTTTCTCTCCGTATTGCACGCATTGAAATATTCAAATTTGACACACTTTCTTTCTTTGCCTTGCCATACATTCAATGTGCCGCGCCGTGTGTACATTAAACTTTTAATTGCTCCGTCTGCATTGTTCCATATACGTATGTTATTATAATGCGAGTACAGTGAGCTCTCTCATCATCATTACATTATGTTTTATTATTTCTTTGTTACTCTATACATTTCTTTTATGATAAGACGTCAAGTAAAGAAAGTGCACCCGGTTAATAGAATTCACATCAAATTCATCTCGCGTATTCAATTTACAATGATCGCAAAAAGAACTGTACCGCACTCTCTTTGCAACGCATTCATCGGATGTTCATTTTAATGCTAATTAATAAAATTAGTTATGTTATTTAGCCAGTAGATGTCTATTTAAATATATTATTTTAATTCATTTTAATATATTATTCAAATAGTACTCCTTATTTTTCGTCTTTTTTGCAATGAAGATATATATTATACCTCTCAATTTTTTTTGTTTTAAATTTGAAACATAGACAGAATGAGACTGCAGCACACGTGCATTTACACGCCGCACGCTACACTAACCATAATAACATATTTATGTTTGTTCAGGCCTCATTTTAAGCAATGAGAGACCTCATAAGTCATAACTCATGTCTCTAGCATTTGATGAGCGCGCGACTGCGTGCAATTCTTTTTCTACAACCTACTTTAATGCATCTATCTTCTTGTGTTACGCACACATACACACACACGGTGGAATATGATAACAAATGTATAATTGCGTTGAGTTACATTCACATTTCACATTGATTAAACACACAACGCCGTCTCAATAATATTGTGTGTTAATCAATTCATTGGCTTAACATTTAAACTGTGTCGCTTAAATATCAATTAATGAGTTTTTTGTTTATTTTTATGATGATGCATGTTCCGTATTCGGGTGCGGATTAAAAATTTCTTGATCTGTCAGACTTCCTTGCGTTTTGTTGCTTGCGCTCCACCGAATTCATTTAATTGATTTTGAAACTTTTTTTAGGAAGCACATACAATATAATTGAATTCAAATTGTTGACCGCAATCAAGTTGTTTTTTAGGTGGTAATTTTTTTTCTAGAAATTTATTGGAAAAGCAAATAAAAATCATGGGTTAAAAAACAAAAAATAATCTTTTTAATTTTAATTTATTTGATGTACCTTTTAAGTTTTAAATTGGACTCACATTTTACACTCTTAATGGATTTGTTTGATGGAAAAGTATGATCCTCCAGGACCACTAACAAATTTCATTCACAAATGTTTTCATTGCTTAAGAGAACCCAAATATTAATTACAGAATAAATGTTAATACAATTTTTCATTTATTTTTGCAGACGACTAATTCTAGCGATTTGCACAGAAACCTCATTCAACACAATCAACATGGAGCTCATATCGCTTCGATTTTGTGTCACGATACTTGTTCTAGTTCTGGCGACGACATTTCAGGTATGTGGCCGTGTTTTAGACGCGATGATTTTATGTTGTTCCTTGACACTTTTAGTTTTATGTAAATATGTATAACGTATCTAAGCCGATTTAGTATGTAGCCCATTTAGAAATTAGGATGAGAAAGCACCGACGCAACTTGCTGCTTTTTGTGTGCAGCATTCATTGTACAAATATTATGATTGTTCCCGACTCATTTTTTAATTGTGCTTCCCTATTTGTTTTGTATTGCTAATAAATGCCTTTTGTGATTTGCCACACATAATGATATATCATAACTATAATTTTAATTTCAATTTATTAAGGCATCTGAACTGAAAACAAAAGCGATTTATGTTTGAATGTGGATCATCACATAGCGTTCACAGCCCAACAATAACTATCAATCAATTATGTAGAATAAACACTATAAAACAACTGCCTCATTTGAAAGTCGAACACAATAAATTATAGTTACACTTAACGCTCCAATTTTCTTAACAACAATTACCTACGTTGCAGTATAGTTAAATAAACATGCCAACATACTCGCAGCATGTTGATCGTGTGAGTAAAGTAAAAATGCTCATACTGCATACACCGCTAAAACCCCAACCAGCAGCAGCGTATGGTAAATATTTAAGCATTTACATCGCTATTATAATAATAATAATAAGTATTGATTTAGTTAATTGCACATAATACTTATCCTATAGCCAATTTAATTAACTGTTTCAAACTATTGTCTACGAAATATGAATTATGTTTTTAATGCTTGACGAAGAAATTATTGTGAAAGTATAAAAACTGAAAATTGGATGAAATTTCGAGATTCGATATATTCGATATTTTTAATAACTCATTTATCATAATTGGGACTCCTCCTTTTAACTCTTAAAATGACGCCCAAAGTCATAAGTAAATTCCAAAACGTTGTTAAAGATGACAACTGTTAAAAAAAAACTGTAGACGCTACATGGCTACATCTCTTGTTAAACACGCTATATTATGTGGCGCCACAACCTGGTGTCTGGATTGCAGTCTCCTTCAGAAGTTTGTTGCAAAACGGGTGATTCTTTCCCACAGCGTTCTGGACAACGCATTCAAACTATCGGGGATTGAAATCTTAATATTCTCTAAATTTCCACAAGTCCTGCACAGATAGCTTTGGTTGGCTCATAATAATTCTTTCTGACATTCAGCGCACCGAACTCTGTTGATCTGTACCTTCGGAGAAAGACATTTTTTGTAGTTAAAGAAACATGATGATTGGTAGAAATTTTAAATAAAACTAAAGCATACATTTAAGCAATTCTTTGTTAATCAAAATTGCGTCAAATAATAGTCTAGCCAGAGTTTTGTAATGGACAATTCTCATGAATTAAAAAAATTATATGTGAGCGTTTGTTAACGGTTTTGCGTTTTAAGACAATACAAATATAGTTGTGATTTATGAATCATTGCCGTTATTTTTAAATATTTATTAGTTTTTACAAACATACTTTACACTTTTACGTTCTCGCGGCATAAGCTTCAAATTTCAACACGATTTCTTTGATACAACTCGGCGGTTATTGCCAAATTTTTTTGTCCGTTATGTTAATTGTTTTGCTTTTGCGGGAACACACACTTGTTGTTTTTTTCCCCTTTATGTTGTTCTTGTTTGCCTCCTCAAATGCATGTGTTAATCTTCAGTTCCTTTGCTTTTGTTCATTTTTGCAACCGACCTGTTGTCCCATTTTAATAGGTTTCGCCGGCAAATTCTGGAAACCAGTGCATGAATAAACATTGTTACAATTTATTGCCTAACAGCCAACCAGTTGTTGCGAGTGATACGGTATTTTTAATTGACTCTCCTTGCAGTTTAATATGCTGCATAGAGATAGGTTAGTTTTGGCTCCGTAAAATATATAAGTCAGACTATAAAACCTCGATTTTTATTGTGTAACTCTTGCATATAAAGAATATAAAAGACAAAAGCTGATGAAAAAAAAACCGCATGTTGTTTCACTTTTTTGCAGCACGTCGATAGTGACGCACCATTAGTCGATTCTGCGGCACTTCCACTCGAACACAGAGGTGCCTACGGACCACCACCATCTCCCGTTTACGGGGCACCAGCTGGACTTGCCACTGGTGCTAGCAGCGGTGGCGGACACGATGTCGACGAAGCATGGCCACTGGCCTCGCCCAATGACAGCCCACAAATTAAACATCTGCAAGTGCAATGCGAGAAGACGCACATGCGTGTCAATATTGAATTTGATCGTCCATTCTATGGCATGATCTTCTCTAAGGGCTACTACAGTGACTCACATTGTGTGCATTTGAAACCGGGCACTGGTCATCTTAGTGCCACATTTGAGATCTTCCTGAACAGTTGCGGCATGTCCAGCTCGGCGAACCACAACTCAGCCGGATATGGTGCACCAACACCGTCTGGTAGTTATGTTGAGAACACTATTATTATTCAGTACGATCCGTATGTGCAGGAAGTTTGGGATCAGGTAAGGATTTTTAATCGCGTTTTACTATATTATTATATTTTACTAATCATGTGTGCATTTATTATGTTCATAGGCACGTAAGCTGCGATGCACATGGTACGATTTCTATGAGAAGGCAGTTACATTCCGTCCATTCCAAGTCGATATGTTGCATGCAGTAACGGCCAACTTCCTGGGTGACAATCTCCAATGCTGGATGCAAATTCAAGTTGGCAAAGGACCATGGGCCTCAGAGGTGTCGGGCATTGTAAAAATCGGTCAAACAATGACCATGGTATTGGCAATCAAGGACGACGAGAACAAATTCGATATGTTGGTGCGTAATTGTGTGGCGCATGATGGTAAGCGGGCACCGATCCAATTGGTGGATCAACACGGTTGCGTTGTGCGTCCCAAAATTATGAGCAAATTCCAAAAGATCAAAAACTTTGGCCCATCCGCATCGGTTGTGTCATTTGCCTATTTCCAGGCCTTCAAATTCCCCGATTCCATGAATGTGCACTTCCAATGCGTCATTCAAGTCTGTCGGTACAATTGCCCAGAGCCAAAGTGCGGACACGGACCGATTGGCTTGGGCAGTGAATATGGTAATCCTGGACAAATTGGTAACTCCATATCCAGTGAATACGGCGCACACAGCGGCTTAGGTAGTGGTAACGAATACGCGACCGTCAACGAATATGGCATACCACCAGCATACCCCGATCCACGTCATCCAGCCGATGCTTCTGGTGCATACTCGGAGAATCAGGCTGATGTGGTCCCACCACCACAGGCCCAATCGTCTGGAGGTAGTGCCAACGGCATTACAGCTGAAGCTAGTAGCAGCGGTAACAACAACATCGGCAACGGCAACAACAGCAACAATGGTGCCAGTTCACCATCACCACAAAGTCCCAATCAGTCCCACAACGACATCAATCTGCCACCTCCACCACCACCAGGACACAGCGGATATAGCACAGTGAAGAGGAAAGATGATCTCGATCAGGCTGGTAATCTGGCGACATTAGGTGGACGACCACGATCTGTTGAGGGCTTAGATGACTTACGCGGCGCTCGAAAACGTCGTGAAACCATGGACATTGTTATGACGCCACGATACAGGCGTGATACCCAGGATATGACCGATGTCAACACCAGTCGTACCATTCAGGTGGTGGCACCAGGAGATGTCAATTTTGCGCTTAATAATGCCGCCGGCAATGAGACGGTTGTCATTCAGTCGGCCCGCTCTGTGGATCAGGAGACAATTTGCATGTCAGTTCCTAGTTTTGTGGGTGGTCTGGTGATGTTATTGCTTGTGCTGGCGGTGGCGTCGCTGGTGGCTGCTTTTTTGTTTGTGCGCGTAAGACATTTTGATCGCAAGGGAATGACCACAGCTTATGTGTCGGAGTTTGTTAAAGTTAACTGATTTTCTTATATGCATAAGATGCAATGATTTTTTCTTTATCATCTTCTGTTTCGTCACTTTTTTCTATACTTATTTATATATAACTTTGGTAATGATCCGCTCTTTACGTTTTTGTTTATCTTAAATTTTACTTACATGAGTGACGAATCTTTACAACGAATTTAGCAAAATATACAACGAACGTTTTATATAGGGTGGATGAATGAAATTGTATGCAGGCCTCTTCAGTGTTTCTCCACATTATTAAACAGCAGAATTATTTTTGTACAATCAACAAACCTTTTCATTATAAAATGACAAAAGTGACGTAACGTTTAATATGGAAACTTTGTTTGCCGCACAATGAAAAATAAAACTACTTTGTTGTAATTACCATTAACTATTAGACTTTTAAAGATATTAGCATTCATCAATCATGTAATTTATTTTTATTTATTATTGTATACATATATTTCTGAAATCAACGCATCTCATTACCTCTACATTTGCCTAAGAGTATTTAAAAAAAAAAATTTTTTTGACGCCTAACACTCAAATCACGCATCCGACATAACCTCATTTCCCCCTCATCCCCCTCCCCTTTATTTATATTTTAACATATTTATTTTATTTTGTTCTATTTTATCTCGCTACAAATAATTAAACGTTGACGCACTTGCAAAAGGATTCTCACTCCGCCCAATTGCGTGTGATCAAAACAAATAACAACAAAGAAACGGCAACAACAGCAAACTTAACGTTTATGTACCTAACTTTGCATAGTTTGTACTATTTACTAAATTATATGAACATAAATCTGTTGAATGAAATGCAACGAAATTACACTAAAATAAAATAAAGAAAAAACATTTTTTAAATTTACATTTTCAATGTAACTTATGTAAATACATGTTATAAAATAGGCTGTAAAAGATCGAAAATGAAAATTTTGAAGTAAAATAAAAAACTCATAAAAATCGATACAACCAACCTTGGTATAAAGAAATTTCAGTGACTTGGTTAAGCCTAGGTAAATTTTTAAGAAAAAATCTAATGATGCAGAAAGTTTCCTTTGGTGATTTTGGTAACACCCTCAAAAATTGAGATCATTTAAGATCCTATTTTGGAAATGGTGAGACCGCAAAGACAAAGGATTTTTGAAGTTCATTATTACTCCCAAAATTGACTATATAAAGAAATTCAGTGACTTGGTAAAGCACAGGTAAATTTTTAAGAAAAAATCTAATGATGCAGAAGTTTCCTTTGGTTAATCTACTGACACCCTTAAAAATTGAAATCATTTGAAATCCTATTTTAAAAATGGTGAGATCGCAAAGGCAAAGGATTTTTGAAGTTCATTATTACTCCCAAGATTGACTATATAAAGAAATTTCAGTGACTTGGTAAAGCCTAGGTAAATTTTGAAGAAAAAATCTAATGATGCAGAAAGTTTCCTTTGGTGATTTTGGTGACACCCTCAAAAATTGAGATCATTTAAGATCCTATTTTGGAAATGGTGAGACCGCAAAGACAAAGGATTTTTGAAGTTCATTATTACTCCCAAAATTGACTATATAAAGAAATTCAGTGACTTGGTAAAGCATAGGTAAATTTTTAAGAAAAAATATAATGATGCAGAAGTTTCCTTTGGTTAATCTACTGACACCCTTAAAAATTGAAATCATTTGAAATCCTATTTTAAAAATGGTGAGATCGCAAAGGCAAAGGATTTTTGAAGTTCATTATTACTCCCAAGATTGACTATATAAAGAAATTTCAGTGACTTGGTAAAGCCTAGGTAAATTTTTAAGAAAAAATCTAATGATGCAGAAAGTTTCCTTTGGTGATTTTGGTAACACCCTCAAAAATTGAGATCATTTAAGATCCTATTTTGGAAATGGTGAGACCGCAAAGACAAAGGATTTTTGAAGTTCATTATTACTCCCAAAATTGACTATATAAAGAAATTCAGTGACTTGGTAAAGCATAGGTAAATTTTTAAGAAAAAATCTAATGATGCAGAAGTTTCCTTTGGTTAATCTACTGACACCCTTAAAAATTGAAATCATTTGAAATCCTATTTTAAAAATGGTGGAATCGCAAAGGCAAAGGATTTTTGAAGTTCATTATTACTCCCAAGATTAACTATATAAAGAAATTTCAGTGACTTGGTAAAGCCTAGGTAAATTTTTAAGAAAAAATCTAATGATGCAGAAAGTTTCCTTTGGTGATTTTGGTGACACCCTCAAAAATTGAGATCATTTAAGATCCTATTTTGGAAATGGTGAGACCGCAAAGACAAAGGATTTTTGAAGTTCATTATTACTCCCAAGATTGACTGTATAAAGAAATTCAGTGACTTAGTAAAGCCAAGGTAAATTTTTAAGAAAAAATCTAATGATGCAGAAAGTTTCCTTTGGTGATTCTGGTGACACCCTTAAAAATTTAAATCATTTGAAATCCTATTTTAAAAATGGTGAGATCGCAAAGGCAAAGGATTTTTGAAGTTCATTATTACTCCCAAGATTGACTATATAAAGAAATTCAGTGACTTAGTAAAGCCTAGGTAAATTTTTAAGAAAAAATCTAATGATGCAGAAAGTTTCCTTTGGTGATTTTGGTGACACCCTCAAAAATTGAAATCATTTGAAATCCTATTTTAAAAATGGTGAGATCGCAAAGGCAAAGGATTTTTGAAGTTCATTATTACTCCCAAGATTGACTATATAAAGAAATTCAGTGACTTAGTAAAGCCTAGGTAAATTTTTAAGAAAAAATCTAATGATGCAGAAAGTTTCCTTTGGTGATTCTGGTGACACCCTTAAAAATTTAAATCATTTGAAATCCTATTTTTAAAATGGTGAGATCGCAAAGGCAAAGGATTTTTGAAGTTCATTATTACTCCCAAGATTGACAATATAAAGAAATTTCAGTGAGTAAAGCCTAGGTAAATTTTTAAGAAAAAATCTAATGATGCAGAAAGTTTCCTTTGGTGATTCTGGTGACACCCTTAAAAATTTAAATCATTTGAAATCCTATTTTAAAAATGGTGAGATCGCAAAGGCAAAGGATTTTTGAAGTTCATTATTACTCCCAAGATTGACTATATAAAGAAATTCAGTGACTTAGTAAAGCCTAGGTAAATTTTTAAGAAAAAATCTAATGATGCAGAAAGTTTCCTTTGGTGATTTTGGTGACACCCTCAAAAATTGAAATCATTTGAAATCCTATTTTAAAAATGGTGAGATCGCAAAGGCAAAGGATTTTTGAAGTTCATTATTACTCCCAAGATTGACTATATAAAGAAATTCAGTGACTTAGTAAAGCCTAGGTAAATTTTTAAGAAAAAATCTAATGATGCAGAAAGTTTCCTTTGGTGATTCTGGTGAAATCCTTAAAAATTGAGATCGTTTGAGATCCTATTTTTAAAATGGTGAGATCGCAAAGGCAAAGAATTTTTAAGTTCATTATTACTCCCAAGATTGACTATATAAAGAAATTTCAGTGACTTGGTAAAGCCTAGGTAAATTTTTAAGAAAAAATCAAATGATGCAGAAAGTTTCCTTTGGTTATTCTGCTGACACCCTTAAAAATTGAGATCGTTTAAGATCCTATTTTGGAAATGGTGAGACCGCAAAGACAAAGGATTTTTGAAGTTCATTATTACTCCAAAATTGACTATATAAAGAAATTCAGTGACTTGGTAAAGCTTAGGTAAATTTTTAAGAAAAAATCTAATGATGCAGAAAGTTTCCTTTGGTGATTTTGGTGACACCCTTAAAAATTTAAATCATTTGAAATCCTATTTTCAAAATGGTGAGATCGCAAAGGCAAAGGATTTTTGAAGTTCATTATTACTCCCAAGATTGACAATATAAAGAAATTTCAGTGAGTAAAGCCTAGGTAAATTTTTAAGAAAAAATCTAATGATGCAGAAAGTTTCCTTTGGTGATTCTGGTGACACCCTTAAAAATTTAAATCATTTGAAATCCTATTTTAAAAATGGTGAGATCGCAAAGGCAAAGGATTTTTGAAGTTCATTATTACTCCCAAGATTGACTATATAAAGAAATTCAGTGACTTAGTAAAGCCTAGGTAAATTTTTAAGAAAAAATCTAATGATGCAGAAAGTTTCCTTTGGTGATTCTGGTGACACCCTCAAAAATTGAAATCATTTGAAATCCTATTTTAAAAATGGTGAGATCGCAAAGGCAAAGGATTTTTGAAGTTCATTATTACTCCCAAGATTGACTATATAAAGAAATTCAGTGACTTAGTAAAGCCTAGGTAAATTTTTAAGAAAAAATCTAATGATGCAGAAAGTTTCCTTTGGTGATTCTGGTGACACCCTTAAAAATTTAAATCATTTGAAATCCTATTTTAAAAATGGTGAGATCGCAAAGGCAAAGGATTTTTGAAGTTCATTATTACTCCCAAGATTGACTATATAAAGAAATTTCAGTGACTTGGTAAAGCGTAGGTAAATTTTTAAGAAAAAATCTAATAATGCAGAAAGTTTCCTTTGGTGATTTTGGTGACACCCTCAAAAATTGAAATCATTTGAAATCCTATTTTAAAAATGGTGAGATCGCAAAGGCAAAGGATTTTTGAAGTTCATTATTACTCCCAAGATTGACTATATAAAGAAATTCAGTGACTTAGTAAAGCCTAGGTAAATTTTTAAGAAAAAATCTAATGATGCAGAAAGTTTCCTTTGGTGATTCTGGTGACACCCTTAAAAATTTAAATCATTTGAAATCCTATTTTGAAAATGGTGAGATCGCAAAGGCAAAGGATTTTTGAAGTTCATTATTACTCCCAAAATTGACTATATAAAGAAATTTGAGTGACTTGGTTAAGCCTAGGTAAATTTTTAAGAAAAAATCTAATGATGCAGAAAGTTTCCTTTGGTGATTTTGCTGACACCCTTAAAAATTGAGATCATTTAAGATCCTATTTTGGAAATGGTGAGATCGCAAAAGCAAAAGATTTTTGAAGTTCATTATTACTCCCAAAATTGACTATACAAAGAAATTCAGTGACTTGGTAAAGCTTAGGTAAATTTTTAAGAAAAAATCTAATGATGCAGAAAGTTTCCTTTGGTTATTTTGCTGACACCCTTAAAAATCATTTGAAATCCCATTTTTAAAATGGTGAGATCGCAAAGGCAAAGGATTTTTGAAGTTCATTATTACTCCCAAGATTGACTATATAAAGAAATTTCAGTGACTTGGTAAAGCCTAGGTAAATTTTTAAGAAAAAATCAAATGATGCAGAAAGTTTCCTTTGGTTATTCTGCTGAAACCCTTAAAAATTGAGATCGTTTGAGATCCTATTTTGGAAATGGTGAGATCGCAAAGGCAAAGGATTTTTGAAGTTCATTATTACTCCCAAAATTGACTATACAAAGAAATTCAGTGACTTGGTAAAGCTTAGGTAAATTTTTAAGAAAAAATCTAATGATGCAGAAAGTTTCCTTTGGTTATTCTGCTGACACCCTTAAAAATTGAAATCATTTGAAATCCTGTTTTTAAAATGGTGAGATCGCAAAGGCAAAGGATTTTTGAAGTTCATTATTACTCAAAAGATTGAATATATAAAGAAATTTCAGTGACTTGGTAAAGCCTAGGTAAATTTTTAAGAAAAAATCAAATGATGCAGAAAGTTTCCTTTGGTTATTCTGCTGAAACCCTTAAAAATTGAGATCGTTTAAGATCCTATTTTGGAAATGGTGAGACCGCAAAGACAAAGGATTTTTGAAGTTCATTATTACTCCAAAATTGACTATATAAAGAAATTCAGTGACTTGGTAAAGCTTAGATAAATTTTTAAGAAAAAATCTAATGATGCAGAAAGTTTCCTTTGGTTATTCTGCTGACACCCTTAAAAATTGAAATCATTTGAAATCCTATTTTTAAAATGGTGAGATCGCAAAGGCAAAGGATTTTTGAAGTTCATTATTACTCCCAAGATTGACTATATAAAGAAATTCAGTGACTTAGTAAAGCCTAGGTAAATTTTTAAGAAAAAATCTAATGATGCAGAAAGTTTCCTTTGGTTATTCTGCTGACACCCTTAAAAATTGAGATCATTTGAAATCCTATTTTAAAAATGGTGAGATCGCAAAGGCAAAGGATTTTTGAAGTTCATTATTACTCCCAAGATTGACTATATAAAGAAATTCAGTGACTTAGTAAAGCCTAGGTAAATTTTTAAGAAAAAATCTAATGATGCAGAAAGTTTCCTTTGGTTAATCTGCTGAAACCCTTAAAAATTGAAATCATTTGAAATCCCATTTTTAAAATGGTGAGATCGCAAAGGCAAAGGATTTTTGAAGTTCATTATTACTCCCAAGATTGACTATATAAAGAAATTTCAGTGACTTGGTAAAGCTTAGGTAAATTTTTAAGAAAAAATCTAATGATGCAGAAAGTTTCCTTTGGTTATTCTGCTGACACCCTTAAAAATTGAAATCATTTGAGATCCTATTTTAAAAATGGTGAGATCGCAAAGGCAAAGGATTTTTGAAGTTCATTATTACTCCCAAGATTGACTATATAAAGAAATTCAGTGACTTAGTAAAGCCTAGGTAAATTTTTAAGAAAAAATCTAATGATGCAGAAAGTTTCCTTTGGTGATTCTGGTGACACCCTTAAAAATTTAAATCATTTTAAATCCTATTTTGAAAATGGTGAGATCGCAAAGGCAAAGGATTTTTGAAGTTCATTATTACTCCCAAAATTGACTTTATAAAGAAATTTGAGTGACTTGGTTAAGCCTAGGTAAATTTTTAAGAAAAAATCAAATGATGCAGAAAGTTTCCTTTGGTGATTTTGCTGACACCCTTAAAAATTGACATCATTTAAGATCCTATTTTGGAAATGGTGAGATCGCAAAAGCAAAAGATTTTTGAAGTTCATTATTACTCCCAAAATTGACTATACAAAGAAATTCAGTGACTTGGTAAAGCTTAGGTAAATTTTTAAGAAAAAATCTAATGATGCAGAAAGTTTCCTTTGGTTATTCTGCTGACACCCTTAAAAATTGAAATCATTTGAAATCCCATTTTTAAAATGGTGAGATCGCAAAGGCAAAGGATTTTTGAAGTTCATTATTACTCCCTAGATTGACTATATAAAGAAATTTCAGTGACTTGGTAAAGCCTAGGTAAATTTTTAAGAAAAAATCAAATGATGCAGAAAGTTTCCTTTGGTTATTCTGCTGAAACCCTTAAAAATTGAGATCGTTTGAGATCCTATTTTGGAAATGGTGAGATCGCAAAGGCAAAGGATTTTTGAAGTTCATTATTACTCCCAAAATTGACTATACAAAGAAATTCAGTGACTTGGTAAAGCTTAGGTAAATTTTTAAGAAAAAATCTAATGATGCAGAAAGTTTCCTTTGGTTATTCTGCTGACCCCCTTAAAAATTGAAATCATTTGAAATCCTATTTTTAAAATGGTGAGATCGCAAACTCAAAGGATTTTTGAAGTTCATTATTACTCCCAAGATTGACTATATAAAGAAATTTCAGTGACTTGGTAAAGCCTAGGTAAATTTTTAAGAAAAAATCAAATGATGCAGAAAGTTTCCTTTGGTTATTCTTCTGACACCCTTAAAAATTGAAATCATTTGAGATCCTATTTTAAAAATGGTGAGATCGCAAAGGCAAAGGATTTTTGAAGTTCATTACTACTCCTAAGATTGACTATATAAAGAAATTCAGTGACTTGGTAAAGCTTAAGTAAATTTTTAAGAAAAAATCTAATGATGCAGAAAGTTTCCTTTGGTTATTCTGCTGACACCCTTAAAAATTGAAATCATTTGAAATCCTATTTTTAAAATGGTGAGATCGCAAAAGCAAAAGATTTTTGAAGTTCATTATTACTCCCAAAATTGACTATACAAAGAAATTCAGTGACTTGGTAAAGCCTAGGTAAATTTTAAGAAAAAATCTAATGATGCAGAAAGTTTCCTTTGGTGATTCTGGTGACACCCTTAAAAATTGAAATCATTTGAAATACTATTTTTAAAATGGTGAGATCGCAAAAGCAAAAGATTTTTGAAGTTCATTATTACTCCCAAAATTGACTATACAAAGAAATTCAGTGACTTGGTAAAGCTTAGGTAAATTTTTAAGAAAAAATCTAATGATGCAGAAAGTTTCCTTTGGTTATTCTGCTGACACCCTAAAAAATTGAAATCATTTGAAATCCTATTTTGAAAATGGTGAGATCGCAAAGGCAAAGGATTTTTGAAGTTCATTATTACTCCCAAAATTGACTATATAAAGAAATTTGAGTGACTTGGTTAAGCCTAGGTAAATTTTTAAGAAAAAATCTAATGATGCAGAAAGTTTCCTTTAGTGATTCCTTTAGTGATCATTTGAAATCCTATTTTAAAAATGGTGAGATCGCAAAGGCAAAGGATTTTTGAAGTTCATTATTACTCCCAAGATTGACTATATAAAGAAATTCAGTGACTTAGTAAAGCCTAGGTAAATTTTTAAGAAAAAATCTAATGATGCAGAAAGTTTCCTTTGGTTAATCTGCTGAAACCCTTAAAAATTGAAATCATTTGAAATCCCATTTTTAAAATGGTGAGATCGCAAAGGCAAAGGATTTTTGAAGTTCATTATTACTCCCAAGATTGACTATATAAAGAAATTTCAGTGACTTGGTAAAGCTTAGGTAAATTTTTAAGAAAAAATCTAATGATGCAGAAAGTTTCCTTTGGTTATTCTGCTGACACCCTTAAAAATTGAAATCATTTGAGATCCTATTTTAAAAATGGTGAGATCGCAAAGGCAAAGGATTTTTGAAGTTCATTATTACTCCCAAGATTGACTATATAAAGAAATTCAGTGACTTAGTAAAGCCTAGGTAAATTTTTAAGAAAAAATCTAATGATGCAGAAAGTTTCCTTTGGTGATTCTGGTGACACCCTTAAAAATTTAAATCATTTTAAATCCTATTTTGAAAATGGTGAGATCGCAAAGGCAAAGGATTTTTGAAGTTCATTATTACTCCCAAAATTGACTTTATAAAGAAATTTGAGTGACTTGGTTAAGCCTAGGTAAATTTTTAAGAAAAAATCAAATGATGCAGAAAGTTTCCTTTGGTGATTTTGCTGACACCCTTAAAAATTGACATCATTTAAGATCCTATTTTGGAAATGGTGAGATCGCAAAAGCAAAAGATTTTTGAAGTTCATTATTACTCCCAAAATTGACTATACAAAGAAATTCAGTGACTTGGTAAAGCTTAGGTAAATTTTTAAGAAAAAATCTAATGATGCAGAAAGTTTCCTTTGGTTATTCTGCTGACACCCTTAAAAATTGAAATCATTTGAAATCCCATTTTTAAAATGGTGAGATCGCAAAGGCAAAGGATTTTTGAAGTTCATTATTACTCCCTAGATTGACTATATAAAGAAATTTCAGTGACTTGGTAAAGCCTAGGTAAATTTTTAAGAAAAAATCAAATGATGCAGAAAGTTTCCTTTGGTTATTCTGCTGAAACCCTTAAAAATTGAGATCGTTTGAGATCCTATTTTGGAAATGGTGAGATCGCAAAGGCAAAGGATTTTTGAAGTTCATTATTACTCCCAAAATTGACTATACAAAGAAATTCAGTGACTTGGTAAAGCTTAGGTAAATTTTTAAGAAAAAATCTAATGATGCAGAAAGTTTCCTTTGGTTATTCTGCTGACCCCCTTAAAAATTGAAATCATTTGAAATCCTATTTTTAAAATGGTGAGATCGCAAACTCAAAGGATTTTTGAAGTTCATTATTACTCCCAAGATTGACTATATAAAGAAATTTCAGTGACTTGGTAAAGCCTAGGTAAATTTTTAAGAAAAAATCAAATGATGCAGAAAGTTTCCTTTGGTTATTCTTCTGACACCCTTAAAAATTGAAATCATTTGAGATCCTATTTTAAAAATGGTGAGATCGCAAAGGCAAAGGATTTTTGAAGTTCATTACTACTCCTAAGATTGACTATATAAAGAAATTCAGTGACTTGGTAAAGCTTAAGTAAATTTTTAAGAAAAAATCTAATGATGCAGAAAGTTTCCTTTGGTTATTCTGCTGACACCCTTAAAAATTGAAATCATTTGAAATCCTATTTTTAAAATGGTGAGATCGCAAAAGCAAAAGATTTTTGAAGTTCATTATTACTCCCAAAATTGACTATACAAAGAAATTCAGTGACTTGGTAAAGCCTAGGTAAATTTTAAGAAAAAATCTAATGATGCAGAAAGTTTCCTTTGGTGATTCTGGTGACACCCTTAAAAATTGAAATCATTTGAAATACTATTTTTAAAATGGTGAGATCGCAAAAGCAAAAGATTTTTGAAGTTCATTATTACTCCCAAAATTGACTATACAAAGAAATTCAGTGACTTGGTAAAGCTTAGGTAAATTTTTAAGAAAAAATCTAATGATGCAGAAAGTTTCCTTTGGTTATTCTGCTGACACCCTAAAAAATTGAAATCATTTGAAATCCTATTTTGAAAATGGTGAGATCGCAAAGGCAAAGGATTTTTGAAGTTCATTATTACTCCCAAAATTGACTATATAAAGAAATTTGAGTGACTTGGTTAAGCCTAGGTAAATTTTTAAGAAAAAATCTAATGATGCAGAAAGTTTCCTTTAGTGATTCTGCTGACACCCTCAAAAATTGAGAACATTTAAGATCCTATTTTGGAAATGGTGAGATCGCAAAGGCAAAGGATTTTTGAAGTTCATTATTACTCCCAAGATTGACTATATAAAGAAATTCAGTGACTTGGTAAAGCCTAGGTAAATTTTGAAGAAAAAATCTAATGATGCAGAAAGTTTCCTTTGGTTATTCTGCTGACACCCTCAAAAATTGAGAACATTTGAGATCCTATTTTGGATATGGTGAGATCGCACAGGCAAAGGATTTTTGAAGTTCATTATTACTCCCAAGATTGACTATATAAAGAAATTTCAGTGACTTGGTAAAGCCTAGCTAAATTTTTAAGAAAAAATTTAATGATGCAGAAAGTTTCCATTGGTTATTTTGGTGACAATCTTAAAAATTGAAATCATTTGAAATACTATTTTTAAAATGGTGAGATCGCAAAAGCAAACGATTTTTGAAGTTCATTATTACTCCCAAAATTGACTAAACAAAGAAATTCAGTGACTTGGTAAAGCTTAGGTAAATTTTTAAGAAAAAATCTAATGATGCAGAAAGTTTCCTTTGGTTATTCTGCTGACACCCTAAAAAATTGAAATCATTTGAAATCCTATTTTGAAAATGGTGAGATCGCAAAGGCAAAGGATTTTTGAAGTTCATTATTACTCCCAAAATTGACTATATAAAGAAATTTGAGTGACTTGGTTAAGCCTAGGTAAATTTTTAAGAAAAAATCTAATGATGCAGAAAGTTTCCTTTAGTGATTCTGCTGACACCCTCAAAAATTGAGAACATTTGAGATCCTATTTTGGATATGGTGAGATTGCAAAGGCAAAGGATTTTTGAAGTTCATTATTACTCCCAAGATTGACTATATAAAAAAATTTCAGTGACTTGGTAAATCATAGGTAAATTTTTAAGAAAAAATCTAATGATGCAGAAAATTTCCTTTGGTTATTCTGCTGACACCCTCAAAAATTGAGAACATTTGAGATCCTATTTTGGATATGGTGAGATCGCAAAGGCAAAGGATTTTTGAAGTTCATTATTACTCCCAAGATTGACTATATAAAGAAATTTCAGTGACTTGGTAAAGCATAGGTAAATTTTTAAGAAAAAATCTAATGATGCAGAAAGTTTCCTTTGGTGGTTCTGCTGACACCCTCAAAAATTGAGATCATTTAAGATCCTATTTTGGAAATGGTGAGATCGCAAAGGCAAAGGATTTTTGAAGTTCATTATTACTCCCAAGATTGACTATATAAAGAAATTCAGTGACTTGGTAAAGCCTAGGTAAATTTTGAAGAAAAAATCTAATGATGCAGAAAGTTTCCTTTGGTTATTCTGCTGACACCCTCAAAAATTGAGAACATTTGAGATCCTATTTTGGATATGGTGAGATCGCACAGGCAAAGGATTTTTGAAGTTCATTATTACTCCCAAGATTGACTATATAAAGAAATTTCAGTGACTTGGTAAAGCCTAGGTAAATTTTTAAGAAAAAATTTAATGATGCAGAAAGTTTCCATTGGTTATTTTGGTGACAATCTTAAAAATTGAGATCATTTAAGATTCTATTTTGGAAATGGTGTGATCGCAAAGGCAAAGGATTTTTGAAGTTCATTATTACTCCCAAAATTGACTATATAAAGAAATTCAGTGACTTAGTAAAGACTAGGTAAATTTTTAAGAAAAAATCTAATGATGCAGAAAGTTTCCATTGGTGATTCTGGTGACACCCTTAAAAATTTAAATCATTTGAAATCCTATTTTAAAAATGGTAAGATCGCAAAGGCAAAGGATTTTTGAAGTTCATTATTACTCCCAAGATTGACTATATAAAGAAATTCAGTGACTTGGTAAAGCTTAGGTAAATTTTTAAGAAAAAATCTAATGATGCAGAAAGTTTCCTTTGGTTATTCTGCTGACACCCTTAAAAATTGAGATCATTTAAGATCCTTTTTTGGAAATGGTGAGATCGCAAAAGCAAAAGATTTTTGAAGTTCATTATTACTCCCAAAATTGACTATACAAAGAAATTCAGTGACTTGGTAAAGCCTAGGTAAATTTTTAAGAAAAAATCAAATGATGCAGAAAGTTTCCTTTGGTTATTCTGCTGAAACCCTTAAAAATTGATATCGTTTGAGATCCTATTTTGGAAATGGTAAGATCGCAAAGGCAAAGGATTTTTGAAGTTCATTATTACTCCAAAACTGACTATAAAAAGAAATTCAGTGACTTGGTAAAGCTTAGGTAAATTTTGAGGAAAAATCTAATGATGCAGAAAGTTTCCTTTGGTTATTCTGCTGACACCCTTAAAAATTGAAATCATTTGAGATCCTATTTTAAAAATGGTGAGATCGCAAAGGCAAAGGATTTTTGAAGTTCATTATTACTCCTAAGATTGACTATATAAAGAAATTCAGTGACTTGGTAAAGCTTAGGTAAATTTTTAAGAAAAAATCTAATAATGCAGAAAGTTTCCTTTGGTTATTCTGCTGACACCCTTAAAAATTGAAATCATTTGAAATGGTGAGATCGCAAAAGCAAAAGATTTTTGAAGTTCATTATTACTCCCAAAATTGACTATACAAAGAAATTCAGTGACTTGGTAAAGCCTAGGTAAATTTTTAAGAAAAAATCAAATGATGCAGAAAGTTTCCTTTGGTTATTCTGCTGAAACCCTTAAAAATTGATATCGTTTGAGATCCTATTTTGGAAATGGTAAGATCGCAAAGGCAAAGGATTTTTGAAGTTCATTATTACTCCAAAATTGACTATATAAAGAAATTCAGTGACTTGGTAAAGCTTAGGTAAATTTTTAAGAAAAAATCTAATGATGCAGAAAGTTTCCTTTGGTTATTCTGCTGACACCCTTAAAAATTGAAATCATTTAAGATCCTATTTTAAAAATGGTGAGATCGCAAAGGCAAAGGATTTTTGAAGTTCATTATTACTCCTCAGATTGACTATATAAAGAAATTCAGTGACTTGGTAAAGCTTAGGTAAATTTTTAAGAAAAAATCTAATGATGCAGAAAGTTTCCTTTGGTTATTTTGCTGACACCCTTAAAAATTGAAATCATTTGAAATCCTATTTTTAAAATGGTGAGATCGCAAAAGCAAAAGATTTTTGAAGTTCATTACTACTCCTAAGATTGACTATATAAAGAAATTCAGTGACTTGGTAAAGCTTAGGTAAATTTTGAAGAAAAAATCTAATGATGCAGAAAGTTTCCTTTGGTTATTCTGCTGACACCCTTAAAAATTGAAATCATTTAAGATCCTATTTTGGATATGGTGAGATCGCAAAGGCAAAGGATTTTTGAAGTTCATTATTACTCCCAAGATTGACTATATAAAGAAATTTCAGTGACTTGGTAAAGCATAGGTAAATTTTTAAGAAAAAATCTAATGATGCAGAAAGTTTCCTTTGGTGGTTCTGCTGACACCCTCAAAAATTGAGATCATTTAAGATCCTATTTTGGAAATGGTGAGATCGCAAAAGCAAAAGATTTTTGAAGTTCATTATTACTCCCTAAATGGACTATATAAAGAAATTCAGTGACTTGGTAAAGCCTAGATAAATTTTGAAGAAAAAATCTAATGATGCAGAAAGTTTCCTTTGGTTATTCTGCTGACACCCTCAAAAATTGAGAACATTTGAGATCCTATTTTGGATATGGTGAGATCGCACAGGCAAAGGATTTTTGAAGTTCATTATTACTCCCAAAATTGACTATATAAAGAAATTCAGTGACTTGGTATAGCATAGGTAAATTTTTAAGAAAAAATCTAATGATGCAGAAAGTTTCCTTTGGTGATTCTGCTGACACACTTAAAAATTGAGATCATTTGAGATCCTATTTTGGAAATGGTGAGATCGCAAAGGCAAAGGATTTTTGAAGTTCATTATTACTCCCAAGATTGACTATATAAAAAAATTTCAGTGACTTGGTAAATCATAGGTAAATTTTTAAGAAAAAATCTAATGACGCAGAAAATTTCCTTTGGTGATTCTGCTGACACCCTCAAAAATTGAGAACATTTGAGATCCTATTTTGGATATGGTGAGATTGCAAAGGCAAAGGATTTTTGAAGTTCGTTATTACTCCCAAAATTGACTATATAAAGAAATTCAGTGACTTATTAAAGCCTAGATAAATTTTGAAGAAAAAATCGAATGATGCAGAAAGTTTCCTTTGGTGGTTCTGCTGACACCCTCAAGAAATTGAGATCATTTAAGATCCTATTTTGGAAATGGTGAGATCGCAAAATCAAAGGATTTTTGAAGTTCATTATTACTCCCAAAATTGACTATATAAAGAAATTTCAGTGGCTTGGTAAAGCATAGTTAAATTTTTCAGAAAAAATCTAATGATGCAGAAAGTTTCCTTTGGTGATTCTGCTGACACACTTAAAAATTGAGATCAGTTAAGATCCTATTTTGGAAATGGTGAGATCGCAAAGGCAAAGGATTTTTGAAGTTCATTATTACTCCCAAGATTGACTATATAAAGAAATTTCAGTGACTTGGTAAAGCATAGGTAAATTTTTAAGAAAAAATCTAATGATGCAGAAAATTTCCTTTGGTGATTCTGCTGACACCCTCAAAAATTGAGAACATTTGAGATCCTATTTTGGATATGGTGAGATCGCAAAAGCAAAGGATTTTTGAAGTTCATTATTACTCCCAAAATTGACTATATAAAGAAATTCAGTGACTTATTAAAGCCTAGATAAATTTTGAAGAAAAAATCTAATGATGCAGAAAGTTTCCTTTGGTGGTTCTGCTGACACCCTCAAGAAATTGAGAACATTTGAGATCCTATTTTGGATATGGTGAGATCGCAAAAGCAAAGGATTTTTGAAGTTCATTATTACTCCCAAAATTGACTATATAAAGAAATTCAGTGACTTATTAAAGCCTAGATAAATTTTTCAGAAAAAATCTAATGATGCAGAAAGTTTCCTTTGGTGATTCTGCTGAAACCCTCAAAAATTGAGAACATTTAAGATCCTATTTTGGAAATGGTGAGATCTCAAAGGCGAATGTTTTTTGAAGTTCATTATTACTCCCAAGATTGACTACATAAAGAAATTTCAGTGACTTGGTAAAGCATAGGTAAATTTTTAAGAAAAAAGTTATAATTTCAATCAATTGTCAATTCTGTGTACATTTTGGTTGTAATTACCACAAATGGCACACATTTTATTAAAAAGCACAAGACTTAAAATATTAGTCAATCTATAATTATCTAAGTCCATAGGTTATCAATATTTTATGTTCATATTCTATTTTAGTTTTATAACTAAATATTTGTAAGCATGCACTTCTAAAATGGTATTAAAATTTTTGTGCAAATGGTTAATTAAATTATAATTAATAGTTCATTAAATCTTATTAAATAAAACGGGTCATGTGAAGGAGTCGAACCCGCGACCATTTCGCAGAAAACATTCATTAAATATATAAATGCATTTAAAATAAGTGGTTGTCCTTCTAAATTCTGCGGATTCCTGGTAGCCTGGTAGAATATTTGCAAAATTACTTAATTACTTACAATGAATTTAGCAGAAACACATTTAAAACTGTGCAGAAAAAAGGTGTGCACGTTTTTAGAATGAATGATTCAATTGCTCTTTTGGATGCATTCATGCAGATGTCTATTAAGAACCTAGGAAATGAGATTAGAGCATGTGATCAGTGAGTGTGCGTAATGTTTTATTGTGTACTTGTTAATGTTAACAAATTATGCAAACTGCAGAGGTCTAAAACAATTTTAAGCGGAAAAGAATTTAGAGTAATTGTATGAACTAAAATTTTTTGAAGCAATTACAAACATTTAGGACCTCATCTATTGACGGGAAGACAGGTTGTTAAGCTCTGAAGTGGCAATACATAAATTTTGTTAGAGCACAATTGCGAATAATTACACGCAGGGTGATGTTGTAAATGAAATCCGTAATTATTTATTATTAAATACACATGATTAAACTTTCTGAAATTATTTTTGATAATGCCTAAAAATGTTTACTTCAATTCTAAAACAATATTTCATCTTTTATATTTTTCTAATCTGAACACACATATTTTCCCAGAATAAATAATTCTTAATTTGCAAGAAATTTAAAATATTATATTAGTATTTTTCTTGCTAGAGTGTGTGTACAATTTCGGAAATTTTTATTTCTTTCGTAGTGATAAGATAGTTGTGCTAATCCTCGCATTGCACTACGTATTAGTTTAATTTTATTTATTACAATTTTCCATCTTAACATTAGCATCATAAAGCAAATTTACATACAGATTGCGTAATGCGTATTGTCCAAATTGACTACTGCATCTGGGCCTGGCAGCTGGCTGACAATTTTATTTAATCTCTGCTCCCTTACCTAAACTACATATATATTCTTCATTAATTGTTTCCCTGAAAACATGGAATAAAAGTAATAGCATTCCTATAAAAACCGCCTGCGTATTTAACAAAATATATAATTATTGCCAGATAGTGTGCGTGAGGTTTTTTTAACAGTTGCGTAATAAATTTATATTCCAAGGCTAAATATTGGTGTGGTCAACAAAGCACACTCACGGACACACACGCAAGTGGAAAGAGACAATTATATGAAATAATGATGATTTGCTGATGTATTGAACTAGGTGGTATAATTTATTTACTTTTTAACAGTAATTTTAATAAAAATCTTAAAAAAAATGTAATCACCGAAATACCAGAAATAGTTGTAGTTTAATCAGTAAAACATTTTGTATGTATTCCCAAGAAAATTTTTTTTTTTTTGCCACAAAATTGTTCAAATTCTAAGTAAAAATCACTAGTGAAATTTCCTCAGATTTTGGCAATTTTTAGCGGAAAAATTTCAATTTCTCCAAATATTAAAAATGCGTATATTTCCTAAACGGCTTAATTGATGTGCACCAAATTTTGATATAACATGTCAGTCCTAGAATCCAAGAGTTACATGAAGTTTCAAGGTTAAAATCACTCTCTCTGGACATATCTAGACCTTGCTATGTCCAAAAAACTGCGGTTTTGTAAAATTTCCCTTTAAGATGATATTTAAATTCGCCAAGTTTTTCAAATATGATCCGTTAGATTATTATTCACATAATTGTTGTACATTGAAATTAAAAAAATCAATCAGGTTTTTGAATTATAACCAAAAAAATAAAAAGGATAAAACCGAAAATATCCATTATCTCGTGCGTTTTAAATTTTAACAACATATAATGTACTACAGATATATAGATCTTGAAAGAATTGATATTTTTGCTGAACATTCCAAGGTCATACAATCTAAATTTCAAGGTTAATGTTTTTATTTAATAATTATTTGAGAGATAATACTTATTAAAAAAAATCAGTTTAATTTTAAATCTTTCAAGGTTAAAATGAAAATATTTTCTACCAAAATAAAATTAATTTTAAATTAAATAGTAGAAATTAATTAGAAGGAATAAAATAGCTATCATGAGAGTATTAAACTAATTTCCTCATCAAAATTGGTACATATAAAAGTTGTTGAGCGTCAAAAGGATTTTACATTCGGATTTTTTCTGGTCAAAAGTGAACAAAATATTTATTAAAATCCTAAGATATTGATTTAAAAAAAAAAAAAAAATTTAATAAATATTGTGATGCTAAATATTTCCTGCACAGAAATTCTTCATTTTCGAGTGCGGTGTTACACAATTAACAGTAGTTTCTCATTCCACTTTGTCATTTCATCTCTCCCATTTAATATCAGGTGCAATAGCCAATAACCGTGCTTGATGGAAAAGGAGAAAATAAATTAATTGTATTTAGCTATTTTACTAACACTATTACGTGCAACAAAAAATTTTTTTTTTAGGAGAATGCTTGATCACATCATCTCATCTCATTTTCTAGGTGCTTAACATTTATGACTAGCACTACATTGATGCGTGCAGTGCACGCCTCGCTGACAATTTTGTAAAATCGTTGTACTAGAATTAATGCGAGTCCGAAATTCTTCTGCATTAAAATTTGTCCATTAGTTTTATTTGAACTTTTGACGGAGTGGTAATAATTAAAATCGGGCGCGACCAGTCTCGGTAGTTTAAAGCTTTTCCAATTTTCTTTTGGATGCCTTCGTGTTACTTAACTTTATCGTCGTTGCATGTTTTTAATCGATATTAATTTTCCGTGGCGTACTTCTTAAGTGTGATGAATAATTGTGCTTAAAATGGCAATACGTGATTTTAATAGTGAAACTTTGATGAAAATTCATCATCATGTGGCCTTTTCTTTACATATTAAGAAGATTGTGATGATTTTCTTAATATAACAAAGAGTTTTATAACATGTGCTTTAAAGTGTTGGTTTTTAAGAAATTTTTAAGTTGAAAAGATTGTGTTTTTAAAGGCATTAAGTGATTTAGAAAGTGAAAATTTAATGAAAAATCATCAATATATGGCCTTTTGTTATGAAAATAGTGATAATTTACCGGTTGTACCGATGCATTTGATAGATATGGAGAGAAACTCGCACAGAATTAGAATTTTTTTTTATATTTAAAGCTTATAACTATTTACTTATATTTCCAATTAATTCAAGCAAAATTATCTAATTAGTGAAGTGAGTTCACTCGATTAATCCATTAGAGTCATTAAATACGAATCGATGTTTTGTTCTCATGAATTAATTCACAGTCTACAATTTATCGTGGGAACAGCCGTTTGAAAGAATTTAAGAATTATCTATTTAATATAAATAAATATAATACTAGCTACATATAGAAAGACTAATTGAACACAATTTTCGGTACACTGAAAAAAAAAATTGTTTGGTAACTTGAACGTTTTTGTGCAATTACCAAAATGAGGAAATTAATTTGAAGACCCATTAAAAATTTGGTGACAAAACGAAATTTTTTGTCACCACTGGACTTCAAAAATCACCAAATTGGTGACAAATCACCACACTTGGCAACACGCAGCGTGAGATGTGCATTGTGGTTTATGGACCTCACCAATATTTAGCCAATTGGAATGTAAAATTATTACGCAGTAACGCAGTTCGCAACTGTTAAAAAGTCATCACGCACACTATTAGAATTTACATATTTTATATTTTGTTAAATACGGAGGCGTTTATACAAATGCGATTTACTTTATTCCATATTATCAATTACATGGTGGATGTGCTCTTAAATATTTTTATATTCAAAAATAATTTATTCTCGAGAGTTTTAATTAAATTATAGTCATTGCTCATTTCTTATTGATCAAAAGTGGAAAAGGATAATTTTGTAATGAATTATAGCAGCCTTTCTTTTAAGTGTCGGAAAAAACTCTACTCATTTTCACTTACTTAACTGTTGGTAGAATTAAAAAAAATACCATCCGGACTCCGGTATTCTTTATTTAGTTTTAAAAGAATATATAATATCCTTTTAAAACTAAATATTAAAAAAAGAAAATTATTTCTAACAAATTATTTTAAAAGAAAAAAAAAATTATAATAATAAACGAAAGTATTGAAAATACAAAATTAAACATAATATGCTAATTATTTCCTGTATAAAAATTCTACATTTCGAGTGCGATATTACACAATTAACAATATTTCTCATTCCACTTTATCATTTCATCTCTCCCATTTAATATCAGGTGCAGTTGGAAGGTGCTGGATGGAAAAGGAGAAAAAAAATTAATTTCGGTGAGCTATTTTGCTACTACTATTTTACTAACACTATTACGTGACACAAAATTTTTTTTTTTCAAAGCAAAAAAAAGAAATTGCCCTATAGCAACTAGCAAGTAGCAACTACGGCTTTATATCTCATATATCGTTATTGTCTTTCGTTATCATAAATAATAATACTTACTAATAATACTTATATAGGCATCTATATGTGTGTGCATAATTTAGTCTTTAGATATATAAAATATCATCTCTGGACTCTGACCTCACACACCTAGGTAAGTATACCGAGATACACGCATAGAAATATATGTAACACACAGCAGTCATCCGTCAGCATTTTTTTGATGCTGTTGAGTCTTTTATAGTATTGGCAAACAGGTGAAATTCATTGTAAGTGCTGTGTTCAAACTGGGAGGACGTCAATTCTTTCTCTCGTGCGCGAATTAATTAAATTATAATAAATCATTGCCATTTTTATGCAAGGGATGTGTTTAATTATGTTTACAAAATATGTGCCTATTAAATATAAGTGAAAAGAATATATAATAGAATAAAATATATAGAATTAACAAAGGCAGAGTAAAGTGAAATATTTTCAAAACCATTATGTGAAAAAATAAAAAATTAAATGGTCAATTGAAGTGAAAAACTGAAATTGTGTCCATGTAAAATATCAAAAAAAAAATGGATTTACAAAAGAAAATCAGTTGCAAGCAAAATTGTGTTAAGATTTTAAGAAAAAGCTCAATGTGACGTGTTTTAGTGTTGTTTGTGTTTTATAATGGCCTTTTTAAAATTTCCAAATAAGTGCAAATAATTTTCTTGTAAGAAAATAAAAATTGGAAAAGTGTGATTGTGAAAATTGCAAAAAAGAAAATGGCAATAAATACAGTGTTTGCAGTTTCCTGAACGTTGACTTCCTGGGATTTGTTCTTGCGTTGGAGGCAACGCATTGCTTGGATGACATCGCTTCGTATCAATGGTCAGATGCATGTTTGCTAAATTAATACTAATGAATTGGTTTTCTTTCAGTTTTCGCGTTTTCACAATTCATTTAGGACCTTACATCCTTATCCTTGAACTCCATTCCTTTCCTGGGAGTGAGGTTGGTCCGTCCCAGATCGTGCTCCTGGATATTTGTAGTAAATGGCAACAGAAATTTGCAGTCAATTCATTTTTCTTAATTATTTACTTATTTTTTACACTTTGGATCTTATAATTTAGAAAGAAAATATGCTAAGTATCATTTGTCATGTCAACATTTTTTTATATCATATAAAAAAAAAGAAAAAATTTGAACAAATGCTCGTTATACTATGACTTAAAAATAGAGATTAAAAATATGTAATATTTTATTTATTAATGAATTTTCCCTGTCATCGAACAATTATCCATTCAAGCCAATTTATAGAGTTGGTTAAGCACATTAAAGTCAAGCCATCATGCGTGAGCTTGAGAAAAGTGGAAGATGTTCATATAATTCCTATGCGGCATACCTGTAGTGGTCAGTTAGCAGAATTTCGGGTGGCTGTACCGCCGGTAGGCCTACCGACACACACTATCATAATTTTTAATTTTTTGAATTAATATAATATATAATGTTAAGATCAATATATATAGCGATCACAACTAATAAGATATTATCATATTAAGGTGTGCAAAATTCTAACCTTGACGCTTTTTACTTTATGCTTTATTTATTCTGTCATATCAACACAGATGTAATATATGTATTATAGCTATGTACGTGTATTTATGAAATTAAAATATTGCCCATGAAGAAAACATATTTAAAAAAAAAAACTTACAACTTTTAAAACAATTACGATCCGGACATTTGAAGAGACATTAATATTATTTCAAGCCGCTATCGGTCGGACATTCTTTTTGGCTGCAGTGCAGTAAAAATCAAAAACCTTATACTGTCGTAGTTACAAGTTACCACAATATTTTTTTCGTAGATTTGGATGTAATATTTAATGGGTTTATTAGCGGTATTATTTTAAGAATAAATTAAATAATTGTAATCTCTATCTACATAAATTAAGAGCTGTGTGCGTCCGATGCAAGTAAACTCTAAAACTACTGCACCAAAATTACCAAAATTTGTATGTGTGTTCTATAGGTCGTGACTCGTGAGTCGTGTTCCTGTGCAGTTTGGTCATTAACCGATGGATGGTTCAAAGGTTAGTTCGTGTGATGTCAGGAGTGTTTCCCATATATATAGTTTCTTTGTTATGGACGAAAGAAGTTTTTATAATGCAAAAATGTGCCTTCTACGATAGTTCATTTTATTGAAATGTCATTTCAAAATTCACAGTAGATTTAAAAACAGAAGTTAATGGAATTTGATTGCCTTTTTCAATAATCAGTACTTTAAGGACTCATAAATAAGAGAAACGATCGTAAACAAGAGAGATATTCGAGTATAATTTATGTGTGAAATTTCAGTGAATTGTTAAAGCTTAGGTAAATTTTAATGATTAAATCTAATTATGCAGAAAGTATCCTATGGTGATTCTGCTGACAACCTCAAAAATTTAAATCATTTGAGATCCTATTTTGGAAATGGTTAGATCTCAAAGGCAAAGGACTTTTGAAGTTCACTATTACTCCCAAGATTGACTATATAAAGAAATTTCAGTGACTTGGTAAAGCCTAGATAAATTTTAAAGAAAAAAGTTATACACAAGACTTAAAATATTTGTCAATCTATTATTATCCCAGTCCATAGGTTATCAATATTTTATGTTTATATTATATTTTAGTTTTAAACCTAAATATTTGTAAGCATGCACTTCTAAAATGGTATTCAAATTTTTGTGCAAATTTTTAATTAAATTATAATTAATTGTTCATTAAATCTTATTAAATAAAATGGGTCATGTGGAGGAGTCGAACCCGCGACCATTTCGCAGAAAACGTTCATTAATTATATAAATACATTTAAATTGTTTCCTCCTCCCAAAATATCTCGAACAGGTAGAGCGTAATAACAGAATACTAGCAAGAAAAAAAAAGTTGCGAGTTAACACATCTGCAGTTAATACATCTGCATGACGAATTGTTGACTGTTGTATGTGGATTTTTGTACGAAAGATGGAATATGATGTGTAAACAGTACTTGACTTGAAAAAAGCATCCGTAGCCGAAGTCGTATGCGCAGCGGCTGTATGTAGTCGGTCTCGAGTTCAAACCACAAGAAATCAATCAGGTAGGGGGGCGGGTGGGGAGGGGAAAATATTACCTGCTATCTACCAACTGTTCTTGCACTTTTTTTTTTTTAGAAATAGTATTAATAATTTTTTTTTTTTTTTTTAGAAATAGTATTAATATTACCTGCTATCTACCAACTGTTCTTGCACTTTTTTTTTTTTAGAAATAGTATTAATAATTTTTTTTTTTTTTTTTAGAAATAGTATTAATATTACCTGCTATCTACCAACTGTTCTTGCACTTTTTTTTTTTTAGAAATAGTATTAATAATTTTTTTTTTTTTTTTTAGAAATAGTATTAATATTACCTGCTATCTACCAACTGTTCTTGCACTTTTTTTTTTTTAGAAATAGTATTAATAATTTTTTTTTTTTTTTTTAGAAATAGTATTAATATTACCTGCTATCTACCAACTGTTCTTGCACTTTTTTTTTTTTAGAAATAGTATTAATAATTTTTTTTTTTTTTTTTAGAAATAGTATTAATATTACCTGCTATCTACCAACTGTTCTTGCACTTTTTTTTTTTTAGAAATAGTATTAATAATTTTTTTTTTTTTTTTTAGAAATAGTATTAATATTTTTTTTTTTAGAAATAGTATTAAGAATAAAGTGTCAGTTTTTATGACATTTTAATCGCGATTTCCCGCCGTATTTGGAAAGTGATTTGACTTTTTTTTTTTTTGTTTGAATCCTTTTCAATTCCTCTTTCATTTACACTTTGAATTTTCCGGGAGTTTTCCGGATTTTCCCCGTTATTTTTTTTTCGTCCTTTTTCGTCCTATTTTTCAAAATCATTTGAATATTTTTATTTGCGTTTGAATCCTTTTCACTTTTTCTATCTTAATTTCGCTTTTCCATTTTCATTTTCCTTTAATTTTCCGAGTTATAACGGGTTAAAGTGTCAGTTTTTATGACATTTTAATCGCGATTTCCCGCCGTATTTGGAAAGTGATTTGACTTTTTTTTTTTTGTTTGAATCCTTTTCAATTCCTCTTTCATTTACACTTTGAATTTTCCGGGAGTTTTCCGGATTTTCCCCGTTATTTTTTTTTCGTCCTTTTTCGTCCTATTTTTCAAAATCATTTGAATATTTTTATTTGCGTTTGAATCCTTTTCACTTTTTCTATCTTAATTTCGCTTTTCCATTTTCATTTTCCTTTAATTTTCCGAGTTATAACGGGTTAAAGTGTCAGTTTTTATGACATTTTAATCGCGATTTCCCGCCGTATTTGGAAAGTGATTTGACTTTTTTTTTTTTTGTTTGAATCCTTTTCAATTCCTCTTTCATTTACACTTTGAATTTTCCGGGAGTTTTCCGGATTTTCCCCGTTATTTTTTTTTCGTCCTTTTTCGTCCTATTTTTCAAAATCATTTGAATATTTTTATTTGCGTTTGAATCCTTTTCACTTTTTCTATCTTAATTTCGCTTTTCCATTTTCATTTTCCTTTAATTTTCCGAGTTATAACGGGTTAAAGTGTCAGTTTTTATGACATTTTAATCGCGATTTCCCGCCGTATTTGGAAAGTGATTTGACTTTTTTTTTTTTTGTTTGAATCCTTTTCAATTCCTCTTTCATTTACACTTTGAATTTTCCGGGAGTTTTCCGGATTTTCCCCGTTATTTTTTTTTCGTCCTTTTTCGTCCTATTTTTCAAAATCATTTGAATATTTTTATTTGCGTTTGAATCCTTTTCACTTTTTCTATCTTAATTTCGCTTTTCCATTTTCATTTTCCTTTAATTTTCCGAGTTATAACGGGTTAAAGTGTCAGTTTTTATGACATTTTAATCGCGATTTCCCGCCGTATTTGGAAAGTGATTTGACTTTTTTTTTTTTTGTTTGAATCCTTTTCAATTCCTCTTTCATTTACACTTTGAATTTTCCGGGAGTTTTCCGGATTTTCCCCGTTATTTTTTTTTCGTCCTTTTTCGTCCTATTTTTCAAAATCATTTGAATATTTTTATTTGCGTTTGAATCCTTTTCACTTTTTCTATCTTAATTTCGCTTTTCCATTTTCATTTTCCTTTAATTTTCCGAGTTATAACGGGTTAAAGTGTCAGTTTTTATGACATTTTAATCGCGATTTCCCGCCGTATTTGGAAAGTGATTTGACTTTTTTTTTTTTTGTTTGAATCCTTTTCAATTCCTCTTTCATTTACACTTTGAATTTTCCGGGAGTTTTCCGGATTTTCCCCGTTATTTTTTTTTCGTCCTTTTTCGTCCTATTTTTCAAAATCATTTGAATATTTTTATTTGCGTTTGAATCCTTTTCACTTTTTCTATCTTAATTTCGCTTTTCCATTTTCATTTTCCTTTAATTTTCCGAGTTATAACGGGTTAAAGTGTCAGTTTTTATGACATTTTAATCGCGATTTCCCGCCGTATTTGGAAAGTGATTTGACTTTTTTTTTTTTTGTTTGAATCCTTTTCAATTCCTCTTTCATTTACACTTTGAATTTTCCGGGAGTTTTCCGGATTTTCCCCGTTATTTTTTTTTCGTCCTTTTTCGTCCTATTTTTCAAAATCATTTGAATATTTTTATTTGCGTTTGAATCCTTTTCACTTTTTCTATCTTAATTTCGCTTTTCCATTTTCATTTTCCTTTAATTTTCCGAGTTATAACGGGTTAAAGTGTCAGTTTTTATGACATTTTAATCGCGATTTCCCGCCGTATTTGGAAAGTGATTTGACTTTTTTTTTTTTTGTTTGAATCCTTTTCAATTCCTCTTTCATTTACACTTTGAATTTTCCGGGAGTTTTCCGGATTTTCCCCGTTATTTTTTTTTCGTCCTTTTTCGTCCTATTTTTCAAAATCATTTGAATATTTTTATTTGCGTTTGAATCCTTTTCACTTTTTCTATCTTAATTTCGCTTTTCCATTTTCATTTTCCTTTAATTTTCCGAGTTATAACGGGTTAAAGTGTCAGTTTTTATGACATTTTAATCGCGATTTCCCGCCGTATTTGGAAAGTGATTTGACTTTTTTTTTTTTTGTTTGAATCCTTTTCAATTCCTCTTTCATTTACACTTTGAATTTTCCGGGAGTTTTCCGGATTTTCCCCGTTATTTTTTTTTCGTCCTTTTTCGTCCTATTTTTCAAAATCATTTGAATATTTTTATTTGCGTTTGAATCCTTTTCACTTTTTCTATCTTAATTTCGCTTTTCCATTTTCATTTTCCTTTAATTTTCCGAGTTATAACGGGTTAAAGTGTCAGTTTTTATGACATTTTAATCGCGATTTCCCGCCGTATTTGGAAAGTGATTTGACTTTTTTTTTTTTTGTTTGAATCCTTTTCAATTCCTCTTTCATTTACACTTTGAATTTTCCGGGAGTTTTCCGGATTTTCCCCGTTATTTTTTTTTCGTCCTTTTTCGTCCTATTTTTCAAAATCATTTGAATATTTTTATTTGCGTTTGAATCCTTTTCACTTTTTCTATCTTAATTTCGCTTTTCCATTTTCATTTTCCTTTAATTTTCCGAGTTATAACGGGTTAAAGTGTCAGTTTTTATGACATTTTAATCGCGATTTCCCGCCGTATTTGGAAAGTGATTTGACTTTTTTTTTTTTTGTTTGAATCCTTTTCAATTCCTCTTTCATTTACACTTTGAATTTTCCGGGAGTTTTCCGGATTTTCCCCGTTATTTTTTTTTCGTCCTTTTTCGTCCTATTTTTCAAAATCATTTGAATATTTTTATTTGCGTTTGAATCCTTTTCACTTTTTCTATCTTAATTTCGCTTTTCCATTTTCATTTTCCTTTAATTTTCCGAGTTATAACGGGTTAAAGTGTCAGTTTTTATGACATTTTAATCGCGATTTCCCGCCGTATTTGGAAAGTGATTTGACTTTTTTTTTTTTTGTTTGAATCCTTTTCAATTCCTCTTTCATTTACACTTTGAATTTTCCGGGAGTTTTCCGGATTTTCCCCGTTATTTTTTTTTCGTCCTTTTTCGTCCTATTTTTCAAAATCATTTGAATATTTTTATTTGCGTTTGAATCCTTTTCACTTTTTCTATCTTAATTTCGCTTTTCCATTTTCATTTTCCTTTAATTTTCCGAGTTATAACGGGTTAAAGTGTCAGTTTTTATGACATTTTAATCGCGATTTCCCGCCGTATTTGGAAAGTGATTTGACTTTTTTTTTTTTTGTTTGAATCCTTTTCAATTCCTCTTTCATTTACACTTTGAATTTTCCGGGAGTTTTCCGGATTTTCCCCGTTATTTTTTTTTCGTCCTTTTTCGTCCTATTTTTCAAAATCATTTGAATATTTTTATTTGCGTTTGAATCCTTTTCACTTTTTCTATCTTAATTTCGCTTTTCCATTTTCATTTTCCTTTAATTTTCCGAGTTATAACGGGTTAAAGTGTCAGTTTTTATGACATTTTAATCGCGATTTCCCGCCGTATTTGGAAAGTGATTTGACTTTTTTTTTTTTTGTTTGAATCCTTTTCAATTCCTCTTTCATTTACACTTTGAATTTTCCGGGAGTTTTCCGGATTTTCCCCGTTATTTTTTTTTCGTCCTTTTTCGTCCTATTTTTCAAAATCATTTGAATATTTTTATTTGCGTTTGAATCCTTTTCACTTTTTCTATCTTAATTTCGCTTTTCCATTTTCATTTTCCTTTAATTTTCCGAGTTATAACGGGTTAAAGTGTCAGTTTTTATGACATTTTAATCGCGATTTCCCGCCGTATTTGGAAAGTGATTTGACTTTTTTTTTTTTTGTTTGAATCCTTTTCAATTCCTCTTTCATTTACACTTTGAATTTTCCGGGAGTTTTCCGGATTTTCCCCGTTATTTTTTTTTCGTCCTTTTTCGTCCTATTTTTCAAAATCATTTGAATATTTTTATTTGCGTTTGAATCCTTTTCACTTTTTCTATCTTAATTTCGCTTTTCCATTTTCATTTTCCTTTAATTTTCCGAGTTATAACGGGTTAAAGTGTCAGTTTTTATGACATTTTAATCGCGATTTCCCGCCGTATTTGGAAAGTGATTTGACTTTTTTTTTTTTTGTTTGAATCCTTTTCAATTCCTCTTTCATTTACACTTTGAATTTTCCGGGAGTTTTCCGGATTTTCCCCGTTATTTTTTTTTCGTCCTTTTTCGTCCTATTTTTCAAAATCATTTGAATATTTTTATTTGCGTTTGAATCCTTTTCACTTTTTCTATCTTAATTTCGCTTTTCCATTTTCATTTTCCTTTAATTTTCCGAGTTATAACGGGTTAAAGTGTCAGTTTTTATGACATTTTAATCGCGATTTCCCGCCGTATTTGGAAAGTGATTTGACTTTTTTTTTTTTTGTTTGAATCCTTTTCAATTCCTCTTTCATTTACACTTTGAATTTTCCGGGAGTTTTCCGGATTTTCCCCGTTATTTTTTTTTCGTCCTTTTTCGTCCTATTTTTCAAAATCATTTGAATATTTTTATTTGCGTTTGAATCCTTTTCACTTTTTCTATCTTAATTTCGCTTTTCCATTTTCATTTTCCTTTAATTTTCCGAGTTATAACGGGTTAAAGTGTCAGTTTTTATGACATTTTAATCGCGATTTCCCGCCGTATTTGGAAAGTGATTTGACTTTTTTTTTTTTTGTTTGAATCCTTTTCAATTCCTCTTTCATTTACACTTTGAATTTTCCGGGAGTTTTCCGGATTTTCCCCGTTATTTTTTTTTCGTCCTTTTTCGTCCTATTTTTCAAAATCATTTGAATATTTTTATTTGCGTTTGAATCCTTTTCACTTTTTCTATCTTAATTTCGCTTTTCCATTTTCATTTTCCTTTAATTTTCCGAGTTATAACGGGTTAAAGTGTCAGTTTTTATGACATTTTAATCGCGATTTCCCGCCGTATTTGGAAAGTGATTTGACTTTTTTTTTTTTTGTTTGAATCCTTTTCAATTCCTCTTTCATTTACACTTTGAATTTTCCGGGAGTTTTCCGGATTTTCCCCGTTATTTTTTTTTCGTCCTTTTTCGTCCTATTTTTCAAAATCATTTGAATATTTTTATTTGCGTTTGAATCCTTTTCACTTTTTCTATCTTAATTTCGCTTTTCCATTTTCATTTTCCTTTAATTTTCCGAGTTATAACGGGTTAAAGTGTCAGTTTTTATGACATTTTAATCGCGATTTCCCGCCGTATTTGGAAAGTGATTTGACTTTTTTTTTTTTTGTTTGAATCCTTTTCAATTCCTCTTTCATTTACACTTTGAATTTTCCGGGAGTTTTCCGGATTTTCCCCGTTATTTTTTTTTCGTCCTTTTTCGTCCTATTTTTCAAAATCATTTGAATATTTTTATTTGCGTTTGAATCCTTTTCACTTTTTCTATCTTAATTTCGCTTTTCCATTTTCATTTTCCTTTAATTTTCCGAGTTATAACGGGTTAAAGTGTCAGTTTTTATGACATTTTAATCGCGATTTCCCGCCGTATTTGGAAAGTGATTTGACTTTTTTTTTTTTTGTTTGAATCCTTTTCAATTCCTCTTTCATTTACACTTTGAATTTTCCGGGAGTTTTCCGGATTTTCCCCGTTATTTTTTTTTCGTCCTTTTTCGTCCTATTTTTCAAAATCATTTGAATATTTTTATTTGCGTTTGAATCCTTTTCACTTTTTCTATCTTAATTTCGCTTTTCCATTTTCATTTTCCTTTAATTTTCCGAGTTATAACGGGTTAAAGTGTCAGTTTTTATGACATTTTAATCGCGATTTCCCGCCGTATTTGGAAAGTGATTTGACTTTTTTTTTTTTTGTTTGAATCCTTTTCAATTCCTCTTTCATTTACACTTTGAATTTTCCGGGAGTTTTCCGGATTTTCCCCGTTATTTTTTTTTCGTCCTTTTTCGTCCTATTTTTCAAAATCATTTGAATATTTTTATTTGCGTTTGAATCCTTTTCACTTTTTCTATCTTAATTTCGCTTTTCCATTTTCATTTTCCTTTAATTTTCCGAGTTATAACGGGTTAAAGTGTCAGTTTTTATGACATTTTAATCGCGATTTCCCGCCGTATTTGGAAAGTGATTTGACTTTTTTTTTTTTTGTTTGAATCCTTTTCAATTCCTCTTTCATTTACACTTTGAATTTTCCGGGAGTTTTCCGGATTTTCCCCGTTATTTTTTTTTCGTCCTTTTTCGTCCTATTTTTCAAAATCATTTGAATATTTTTATTTGCGTTTGAATCCTTTTCACTTTTTCTATCTTAATTTCGCTTTTCCATTTTCATTTTCCTTTAATTTTCCGAGTTATAACGGGTTAAAGTGTCAGTTTTTATGACATTTTAATCGCGATTTCCCGCCGTATTTGGAAAGTGATTTGACTTTTTTTTTTTTTGTTTGAATCCTTTTCAATTCCTCTTTCATTTACACTTTGAATTTTCCGGGAGTTTTCCGGATTTTCCCCGTTATTTTTTTTTCGTCCTTTTTCGTCCTATTTTTCAAAATCATTTGAATATTTTTATTTGCGTTTGAATCCTTTTCACTTTTTCTATCTTAATTTCGCTTTTCCATTTTCATTTTCCTTTAATTTTCCGAGTTATAACGGGTTAAAGTGTCAGTTTTTATGACATTTTAATCGCGATTTCCCGCCGTATTTGGAAAGTGATTTGACTTTTTTTTTTTTTGTTTGAATCCTTTTCAATTCCTCTTTCATTTACACTTTGAATTTTCCGGGAGTTTTCCGGATTTTCCCCGTTATTTTTTTTTCGTCCTTTTTCGTCCTATTTTTCAAAATCATTTGAATATTTTTATTTGCGTTTGAATCCTTTTCACTTTTTCTATCTTAATTTCGCTTTTCCATTTTCATTTTCCTTTAATTTTCCGAGTTATAACGGGTTAAAGTGTCAGTTTTTATGACATTTTAATCGCGATTTCCCGCCGTATTTGGAAAGTGATTTGACTTTTTTTTTTTTTGTTTGAATCCTTTTCAATTCCTCTTTCATTTACACTTTGAATTTTCCGGGAGTTTTCCGGATTTTCCCCGTTATTTTTTTTTCGTCCTTTTTCGTCCTATTTTTCAAAATCATTTGAATATTTTTATTTGCGTTTGAATCCTTTTCACTTTTTCTATCTTAATTTCGCTTTTCCATTTTCATTTTCCTTTAATTTTCCGAGTTATAACGGGTTAAAGTGTCAGTTTTTATGACATTTTAATCGCGATTTCCCGCCGTATTTGGAAAGTGATTTGACTTTTTTTTTTTTTGTTTGAATCCTTTTCAATTCCTCTTTCATTTACACTTTGAATTTTCCGGGAGTTTTCCGGATTTTCCCCGTTATTTTTTTTTCGTCCTTTTTCGTCCTATTTTTCAAAATCATTTGAATATTTTTATTTGCGTTTGAATCCTTTTCACTTTTTCTATCTTAATTTCGCTTTTCCATTTTCATTTTCCTTTAATTTTCCGAGTTATAACGGGTTAAAGTGTCAGTTTTTATGACATTTTAATCGCGATTTCCCGCCGTATTTGGAAAGTGATTTGACTTTTTTTTTTTTGTTTGAATCCTTTTCAATTCCTCTTTCATTTACACTTTGAATTTTCCGGGAGTTTTCCGGATTTTCCCCGTTATTTTTTTTTCGTCCTTTTTCGTCCTATTTTTCAAAATCATTTGAATATTTTTATTTGCGTTTGAATCCTTTTCACTTTTTCTATCTTAATTTCGCTTTTCCATTTTCATTTTCCTTTAATTTTCCGAGTTATAACGGGTTAAAGTGTCAGTTTTTATGACATTTTAATCGCGATTTCCCGCCGTATTTGGAAAGTGATTTGACTTTTTTTTTTTTTGTTTGAATCCTTTTCAATTCCTCTTTCATTTACACTTTGAATTTTCCGGGAGTTTTCCGGATTTTCCCCGTTATTTTTTTTTCGTCCTTTTTCGTCCTATTTTTCAAAATCATTTGAATATTTTTATTTGCGTTTGAATCCTTTTCACTTTTTCTATCTTAATTTCGCTTTTCCATTTTCATTTTCCTTTAATTTTCCGAGTTATAACGGGTTAAAGTGTCAGTTTTTATGACATTTTAATCGCGATTTCCCGCCGTATTTGGAAAGTGATTTGACTTTTTTTTTTTTTGTTTGAATCCTTTTCAATTCCTCTTTCATTTACACTTTGAATTTTCCGGGAGTTTTCCGGATTTTCCCCGTTATTTTTTTTTCGTCCTTTTTCGTCCTATTTTTCAAAATCATTTGAATATTTTTATTTGCGTTTGAATCCTTTTCACTTTTTCTATCTTAATTTCGCTTTTCCATTTTCATTTTCCTTTAATTTTCCGAGTTATAACGGGTTAAAGTGTCAGTTTTTATGACATTTTAATCGCGATTTCCCGCCGTATTTGGAAAGTGATTTGACTTTTTTTTTTTTTGTTTGAATCCTTTTCAATTCCTCTTTCATTTACACTTTGAATTTTCCGGGAGTTTTCCGGATTTTCCCCGTTATTTTTTTTTCGTCCTTTTTCGTCCTATTTTTCAAAATCATTTGAATATTTTTATTTGCGTTTGAATCCTTTTCACTTTTTCTATCTTAATTTCGCTTTTCCATTTTCATTTTCCTTTAATTTTCCGAGTTATAACGGGTTAAAGTGTCAGTTTTTATGACATTTTAATCGCGATTTCCCGCCGTATTTGGAAAGTGATTTGACTTTTTTTTTTTTTGTTTGAATCCTTTTCAATTCCTCTTTCATTTACACTTTGAATTTTCCGGGAGTTTTCCGGATTTTCCCCGTTATTTTTTTTTCGTCCTTTTTCGTCCTATTTTTCAAAATCATTTGAATATTTTTATTTGCGTTTGAATCCTTTTCACTTTTTCTATCTTAATTTCGCTTTTCCATTTTCATTTTCCTTTAATTTTCCGAGTTATAACGGGTTAAAGTGTCAGTTTTTATGACATTTTAATCGCGATTTCCCGCCGTATTTGGAAAGTGATTTGACTTTTTTTTTTTTTGTTTGAATCCTTTTCAATTCCTCTTTCATTTACACTTTGAATTTTCCGGGAGTTTTCCGGATTTTCCCCGTTATTTTTTTTTCGTCCTTTTTCGTCCTATTTTTCAAAATCATTTGAATATTTTTATTTGCGTTTGAATCCTTTTCACTTTTTCTATCTTAATTTCGCTTTTCCATTTTCATTTTCCTTTAATTTTCCGAGTTATAACGGGTTAAAGTGTCAGTTTTTATGACATTTTAATCGCGATTTCCCGCCGTATTTGGAAAGTGATTTGACTTTTTTTTTTTTTGTTTGAATCCTTTTCAATTCCTCTTTCATTTACACTTTGAATTTTCCGGGAGTTTTCCGGATTTTCCCCGTTATTTTTTTTTCGTCCTTTTTCGTCCTATTTTTCAAAATCATTTGAATATTTTTATTTGCGTTTGAATCCTTTTCACTTTTTCTATCTTAATTTCGCTTTTCCATTTTCATTTTCCTTTAATTTTCCGAGTTATAACGGGTTAAAGTGTCAGTTTTTATGACATTTTAATCGCGATTTCCCGCCGTATTTGGAAAGTGATTTGACTTTTTTTTTTTTTGTTTGAATCCTTTTCAATTCCTCTTTCATTTACACTTTGAATTTTCCGGGAGTTTTCCGGATTTTCCCCGTTATTTTTTTTTCGTCCTTTTTCGTCCTATTTTTCAAAATCATTTGAATATTTTTATTTGCGTTTGAATCCTTTTCACTTTTTCTATCTTAATTTCGCTTTTCCATTTTCATTTTCCTTTAATTTTCCGAGTTATAACGGGTTAAAGTGTCAGTTTTTATGACATTTTAATCGCGATTTCCCGCCGTATTTGGAAAGTGATTTGACTTTTTTTTTTTTTGTTTGAATCCTTTTCAATTCCTCTTTCATTTACACTTTGAATTTTCCGGGAGTTTTCCGGATTTTCCCCGTTATTTTTTTTTCGTCCTTTTTCGTCCTATTTTTCAAAATCATTTGAATATTTTTATTTGCGTTTGAATCCTTTTCACTTTTTCTATCTTAATTTCGCTTTTCCATTTTCATTTTCCTTTAATTTTCCGAGTTATAACGGGTTAAAGTGTCAGTTTTTATGACATTTTAATCGCGATTTCCCGCCGTATTTGGAAAGTGATTTGACTTTTTTTTTTTTGTTTGAATCCTTTTCAATTCCTCTTTCATTTACACTTTGAATTTTCCGGGAGTTTTCCGGATTTTCCCCGTTATTTTTTTTTCGTCCTTTTTCGTCCTATTTTTCAAAATCATTTGAATATTTTTATTTGCGTTTGAATCCTTTTCACTTTTTCTATCTTAATTTCGCTTTTCCATTTTCATTTTCCTTTAATTTTCCGAGTTATAACGGGTTAAAGTGTCAGTTTTTATGACATTTTAATCGCGATTTCCCGCCGTATTTGGAAAGTGATTTGACTTTTTTTTTTTTTGTTTGAATCCTTTTCAATTCCTCTTTCATTTACACTTTGAATTTTCCGGGAGTTTTCCGGATTTTCCCCGTTATTTTTTTTTCGTCCTTTTTCGTCCTATTTTTCAAAATCATTTGAATATTTTTATTTGCGTTTGAATCCTTTTCACTTTTTCTATCTTAATTTCGCTTTTCCATTTTCATTTTCCTTTAATTTTCCGAGTTATAACGGGTTAAAGTGTCAGTTTTTATGACATTTTAATCGCGATTTCCCGCCGTATTTGGAAAGTGATTTGACTTTTTTTTTTTTTGTTTGAATCCTTTTCAATTCCTCTTTCATTTACACTTTGAATTTTCCGGGAGTTTTCCGGATTTTCCCCGTTATTTTTTTTTCGTCCTTTTTCGTCCTATTTTTCAAAATCATTTGAATATTTTTATTTGCGTTTGAATCCTTTTCACTTTTTCTATCTTAATTTCGCTTTTCCATTTTCATTTTCCTTTAATTTTCCGAGTTATAACGGGTTAAAGTGTCAGTTTTTATGACATTTTAATCGCGATTTCCCGCCGTATTTGGAAAGTGATTTGACTTTTTTTTTTTTTGTTTGAATCCTTTTCAATTCCTCTTTCATTTACACTTTGAATTTTCCGGGAGTTTTCCGGATTTTCCCCGTTATTTTTTTTTCGTCCTTTTTCGTCCTATTTTTCAAAATCATTTGAATATTTTTATTTGCGTTTGAATCCTTTTCACTTTTTCTATCTTAATTTCGCTTTTCCATTTTCATTTTCCTTTAATTTTCCGAGTTATAACGGGTTAAAGTGTCAGTTTTTATGACATTTTAATCGCGATTTCCCGCCGTATTTGGAAAGTGATTTGACTTTTTTTTTTTTTGTTTGAATCCTTTTCAATTCCTCTTTCATTTACACTTTGAATTTTCCGGGAGTTTTCCGGATTTTCCCCGTTATTTTTTTTTCGTCCTTTTTCGTCCTATTTTTCAAAATCATTTGAATATTTTTATTTGCGTTTGAATCCTTTTCACTTTTTCTATCTTAATTTCGCTTTTCCATTTTCATTTTCCTTTAATTTTCCGAGTTATAACGGGTTAAAGTGTCAGTTTTTATGACATTTTAATCGCGATTTCCCGCCGTATTTGGAAAGTGATTTGACTTTTTTTTTTTTTGTTTGAATCCTTTTCAATTCCTCTTTCATTTACACTTTGAATTTTCCGGGAGTTTTCCGGATTTTCCCCGTTATTTTTTTTTCGTCCTTTTTCGTCCTATTTTTCAAAATCATTTGAATATTTTTATTTGCGTTTGAATCCTTTTCACTTTTTCTATCTTAATTTCGCTTTTCCATTTTCATTTTCCTTTAATTTTCCGAGTTATAACGGGTTAAAGTGTCAGTTTTTATGACATTTTAATCGCGATTTCCCGCCGTATTTGGAAAGTGATTTGACTTTTTTTTTTTTTGTTTGAATCCTTTTCAATTCCTCTTTCATTTACACTTTGAATTTTCCGGGAGTTTTCCGGATTTTCCCCGTTATTTTTTTTTCGTCCTTTTTCGTCCTATTTTTCAAAATCATTTGAATATTTTTATTTGCGTTTGAATCCTTTTCACTTTTTCTATCTTAATTTCGCTTTTCCATTTTCATTTTCCTTTAATTTTCCGAGTTATAACGGGTTAAAGTGTCAGTTTTTATGACATTTTAATCGCGATTTCCCGCCGTATTTGGAAAGTGATTTGACTTTTTTTTTTTTTGTTTGAATCCTTTTCAATTCCTCTTTCATTTACACTTTGAATTTTCCGGGAGTTTTCCGGATTTTCCCCGTTATTTTTTTTTCGTCCTTTTTCGTCCTATTTTTCAAAATCATTTGAATATTTTTATTTGCGTTTGAATCCTTTTCACTTTTTCTATCTTAATTTCGCTTTTCCATTTTCATTTTCCTTTAATTTTCCGAGTTATAACGGGTTAAAGTGTCAGTTTTTATGACATTTTAATCGCGATTTCCCGCCGTATTTGGAAAGTGATTTGACTTTTTTTTTTTTGTTTGAATCCTTTTCAATTCCTCTTTCATTTACACTTTGAATTTTCCGGGAGTTTTCCGGATTTTCCCCGTTATTTTTTTTTCGTCCTTTTTCGTCCTATTTTTCAAAATCATTTGAATATTTTTATTTGCGTTTGAATCCTTTTCACTTTTTCTATCTTAATTTCGCTTTTCCATTTTCATTTTCCTTTAATTTTCCGAGTTATAACGGGTTAAAGTGTCAGTTTTTATGACATTTTAATCGCGATTTCCCGCCGTATTTGGAAAGTGATTTGACTTTTTTTTTTTTGTTTGAATCCTTTTCAATTCCTCTTTCATTTACACTTTGAATTTTCCGGGAGTTTTCGGATTTTCCCCGTTATTTTTTTTTCGTCCTTTTTCGTCCTATTTTTCAAAATCATTTGAATATTTTTATTTGCGTTTGAATCCTTTTCACTTTTTCTATCTTAATTTCGCTTTTCCATTTTCATTTTCCTTTAATTTTCCGAGTTATAACGGGTTAAAGTGTCAGTTTTTATGACATTTTAATCGCGATTTCCCGCCGTATTTGGAAAGTGATTTGACTTTTTTTTTTTTGTTTGAATCCTTTTCAATTCCTCTTTCATTTACACTTTGAATTTTCCGGGAGTTTTCCGGATTTTCCCCGTTATTTTTTTTTCGTCCTTTTTCGTCCTATTTTTCAAAATCATTTGAATATTTTTATTTGCGTTTGAATCCTTTTCACTTTTTCTATCTTAATTTCGCTTTTCCATTTTCATTTTCCTTTAATTTTCCGAGTTATAACGGGTTAAAGTGTCAGTTTTTATGACATTTTAATCGCGATTTCCCGCCGTATTTGGAAAGTGATTTGACTTTTTTTTTTTTGTTTGAATCCTTTTCAATTCCTCTTTCATTTACACTTTGAATTTTCCGGGAGTTTTCCGGATTTTCCCCGTTATTTTTTTTCGTCCTTTTTCGTCCTATTTTCAAAATCATTTGAATATTTTTATTTGCGTTTGAATCCTTTTCACTTTTTCTATCTTAATTTCGCTTTTCCATTTTCATTTTCCTTTAATTTTCCGAGTTATAACGGGTTAAAGTGTCAGTTTTTATGACATTTTAATCGCGATTTCCCGCCGTATTTGGAAAGTGATTTGACTTTTTTTTTTTTGTTTGAATCCTTTTCAATTCCTCTTTCATTTACACTTTGAATTTTCCGGGAGTTTTCCGGATTTTCCCCGTTATTTTTTTTTCGTCCTTTTTCGTCCTATTTTTCAAAATCATTTGAATATTTTTATTTGCGTTTGAATCCTTTTCACTTTTTCTATCTTAATTTCGCTTTTCCATTTTCATTTTCCTTTAATTTTCCGAGTTATAACGGGTTAAAGTGTCAGTTTTTATGACATTTTAATCGCGATTTCCCGCCGTATTTGGAAAGTGATTTGACTTTTTTTTTTTTTGTTTGAATCCTTTTCAATTCCTCTTTCATTTACACTTTGAATTTTCCGGGAGTTTTCCGGATTTTCCCCGTTATTTTTTTTTCGTCCTTTTTCGTCCTATTTTTCAAAATCATTTGAATATTTTTATTTGCGTTTGAATCCTTTTCACTTTTTCTATCTTAATTTCGCTTTTCCATTTCATTTTCCTTTAATTTTCCGAGTTATAACGGGTTAAAGTGTCAGTTTTTATGACATTTTAATCGCGATTTCCCGCCGTATTTGGAAAGTGATTTGACTTTTTTTTTTTTGTTTGAATCCTTTTCAATTCCTCTTTCATTTACACTTTGAATTTTCCGGGAGTTTCCGGATTTTCCCCGTTATTTTTTTTTCGTCCTTTTCGTCCTATTTTTCAAAATCATTTGAATATTTTTATTTGCGTTTGAATCCTTTTCACTTTTTCTATCTTAATTTCGCTTTTCCATTTTCATTTTCCTTTAATTTTCCGAGTTATAACGGGTTAAAGTGTCAGTTTTTATGACATTTTAATCGCGATTTCCCGCCGTATTTGGAAAGTGATTTGACTTTTTTTTTTTTGTTTGAATCCTTTTCAATTCCTCTTTCATTTACACTTTGAATTTTCCGGGAGTTTTCCGGATTTTCCCGTTATTTTTTTTTCGTCCTTTTTCGTCCT
>OY974083.1:50013-67870 GCA_963854165.1 Sylvicola cinctus | reverse complement strand
TTTCATTTACACTTTGAATTTTCCGGGAGTTTTCCGGATTTTCCCCGTTATTTTTTTTTCGTCCTTTTTCGTCCTATTTTTCAAAATCATTTGAATATTTTTATTTGCGTTTGAATCCTTTTCACTTTTTCTATCTTAATTTCGCTTTTCCATTTTCATTTTCCTTTAATTTTCCGAGTTATAACGGGTTAAAGTGTCAGTTTTTATGACATTTTAATCGCGATTTCCCGCCGTATTTGGAAAGTGATTTGACTTTTTTTTTTTTTGTTTGAATCCTTTTCAATTCCTCTTTCATTTACACTTTGAATTTTCCGGGAGTTTTCCGGATTTTCCCCGTTATTTTTTTTTCGTCCTTTTTCGTCCTATTTTTCAAAATCATTTGAATATTTTTATTTGCGTTTGAATCCTTTTCACTTTTTCTATCTTAATTTCGCTTTTCCATTTTCATTTTCCTTTAATTTTCCGAGTTATAACGGGTTAAAGTGTCAGTTTTTATGACATTTTAATCGCGATTTCCCGCCGTATTTGGAAAGTGATTTGACTTTTTTTTTTTTTGTTTGAATCCTTTTCAATTCCTCTTTCATTTACACTTTGAATTTTCCGGGAGTTTTCCGGATTTTCCCCGTTATTTTTTTTTCGTCCTTTTTCGTCCTATTTTTCAAAATCATTTGAATATTTTTATTTGCGTTTGAATCCTTTTCACTTTTTCTATCTTAATTTCGCTTTTCCATTTTCATTTTCCTTTAATTTTCCGAGTTATAACGGGTTAAAGTGTCAGTTTTTATGACATTTTAATCGCGATTTCCCGCCGTATTTGGAAAGTGATTTGACTTTTTTTTTTTTTGTTTGAATCCTTTTCAATTCCTCTTTCATTTACACTTTGAATTTTCCGGGAGTTTTCCGGATTTTCCCCGTTATTTTTTTTTCGTCCTTTTTCGTCCTATTTTTCAAAATCATTTGAATATTTTTATTTGCGTTTGAATCCTTTTCACTTTTTCTATCTTAATTTCGCTTTTCCATTTTCATTTTCCTTTAATTTTCCGAGTTATAACGGGTTAAAGTGTCAGTTTTTATGACATTTTAATCGCGATTTCCCGCCGTATTTGGAAAGTGATTTGACTTTTTTTTTTTTTGTTTGAATCCTTTTCAATTCCTCTTTCATTTACACTTTGAATTTTCCGGGAGTTTTCCGGATTTTCCCCGTTATTTTTTTTTCGTCCTTTTTCGTCCTATTTTTCAAAATCATTTGAATATTTTTATTTGCGTTTGAATCCTTTTCACTTTTTCTATCTTAATTTCGCTTTTCCATTTTCATTTTCCTTTAATTTTCCGAGTTATAACGGGTTAAAGTGTCAGTTTTTATGACATTTTAATCGCGATTTAAAGTGATTTGACTTTTTTTTTTTTTGTTTGAATCCTTTTCAATTCCTCTTTCATTTACACTTTGAATTTTCCGGGAGTTTTCCGGATTTTCCCCGTTATTTTTTTTTCGTCCTTTTTCGTCCTATTTTTCAAAATCATTTGAATATTTTTATTTGCGTTTGAATCCTTTTCACTTTTTCTATCTTAATTTCGCTTTTCCATTTTCATTTTCCTTTAATTTTCCGAGTTATAACGGGTTAAAGTGTCAGTTTTTATGACATTTTAATCGCGATTTCCCGCCGTATTTGGAAAGTGATTTGACTTTTTTTTTTTTTGTTTGAATCCTTTTCAATTCCTCTTTCATTTACACTTTGAATTTTCCGGGAGTTTTCCGGATTTTCCCCGTTATTTTTTTTTCGTCCTTTTTCGTCCTATTTTTCAAAATCATTTGAATATTTTTATTTGCGTTTGAATCCTTTTCACTTTTTCTATCTTAATTTCGCTTTTCCATTTTCATTTTCCTTTAATTTTCCGAGTTATAACGGGTTAAAGTGTCAGTTTTTATGACATTTTAATCGCGATTTCCCGCCGTATTTGGAAAGTGATTTGACTTTTTTTTTTTTTGTTTGAATCCTTTTCAATTCCTCTTTCATTTACACTTTGAATTTTCCGGGAGTTTTCCGGATTTTCCCCGTTATTTTTTTTTCGTCCTTTTTCGTCCTATTTTTCAAAATCATTTGAATATTTTTATTTGCGTTTGAATCCTTTTCACTTTTTCTATCTTAATTTCGCTTTTCCATTTTCATTTTCCTTTAATTTTCCGAGTTATAACGGGTTAAAGTGTCAGTTTTTATGACATTTTAATCGCGATTTCCCGCCGTATTTGGAAAGTGATTTGACTTTTTTTTTTTTTGTTTGAATCCTTTTCAATTCCTCTTTCATTTACACTTTGAATTTTCCGGGAGTTTTCCGGATTTTCCCCGTTATTTTTTTTTCGTCCTTTTTCGTCCTATTTTTCAAAATCATTTGAATATTTTTATTTGCGTTTGAATCCTTTTCACTTTTTCTATCTTAATTTCGCTTTTCCATTTTCATTTTCCTTTAATTTTCCGAGTTATAACGGGTTAAAGTGTCAGTTTTTATGACATTTTAATCGCGATTTCCCGCCGTATTTGGAAAGTGATTTGACTTTTTTTTTTTTTGTTTGAATCCTTTTCAATTCCTCTTTCATTTACACTTTGAATTTTCCGGGAGTTTTCCGGATTTTCCCCGTTATTTTTTTTTCGTCCTTTTTCGTCCTATTTTTCAAAATCATTTGAATATTTTTATTTGCGTTTGAATCCTTTTCACTTTTTCTATCTTAATTTCGCTTTTCCATTTTCATTTTCCTTTAATTTTCCGAGTTATAACGGGTTAAAGTGTCAGTTTTTATGACATTTTAATCGCGATTTCCCGCCGTATTTGGAAAGTGATTTGACTTTTTTTTTTTTTGTTTGAATCCTTTTCAATTCCTCTTTCATTTACACTTTGAATTTTCCGGGAGTTTTCCGGATTTTCCCCGTTATTTTTTTTTCGTCCTTTTTCGTCCTATTTTTCAAAATCATTTGAATATTTTTATTTGCGTTTGAATCCTTTTCACTTTTTCTATCTTAATTTCGCTTTTCCATTTTCATTTTCCTTTAATTTTCCGAGTTATAACGGGTTAAAGTGTCAGTTTTTATGACATTTTAATCGCGATTTCCCGCCGTATTTGGAAAGTGATTTGACTTTTTTTTTTTTTGTTTGAATCCTTTTCAATTCCTCTTTCATTTACACTTTGAATTTTCCGGGAGTTTTCCGGATTTTCCCCGTTATTTTTTTTTCGTCCTTTTTCGTCCTATTTTTCAAAATCATTTGAATATTTTTATTTGCGTTTGAATCCTTTTCACTTTTTCTATCTTAATTTCGCTTTTCCATTTTCATTTTCCTTTAATTTTCCGAGTTATAACGGGTTAAAGTGTCAGTTTTTATGACATTTTAATCGCGATTTCCCGCCGTATTTGGAAAGTGATTTGACTTTTTTTTTTTTTGTTTGAATCCTTTTCAATTCCTCTTTCATTTACACTTTGAATTTTCCGGGAGTTTTCCGGATTTTCCCCGTTATTTTTTTTTCGTCCTTTTTCGTCCTATTTTTCAAAATCATTTGAATATTTTTATTTGCGTTTGAATCCTTTTCACTTTTTCTATCTTAATTTCGCTTTTCCATTTTCATTTTCCTTTAATTTTCCGAGTTATAACGGGTTAAAGTGTCAGTTTTTATGACATTTTAATCGCGATTTCCCGCCGTATTTGGAAAGTGATTTGACTTTTTTTTTTTTTGTTTGAATCCTTTTCAATTCCTCTTTCATTTACACTTTGAATTTTCCGGGAGTTTTCCGGATTTTCCCCGTTATTTTTTTTTCGTCCTTTTTCGTCCTATTTTTCAAAATCATTTGAATATTTTTATTTGCGTTTGAATCCTTTTCACTTTTTCTATCTTAATTTCGCTTTTCCATTTTCATTTTCCTTTAATTTTCCGAGTTATAACGGGTTAAAGTGTCAGTTTTTATGACATTTTAATCGCGATTTCCCGCCGTATTTGGAAAGTGATTTGACTTTTTTTTTTTTTGTTTGAATCCTTTTCAATTCCTCTTTCATTTACACTTTGAATTTTCCGGGAGTTTTCCGGATTTTCCCCGTTATTTTTTTTTCGTCCTTTTTCGTCCTATTTTTCAAAATCATTTGAATATTTTTATTTGCGTTTGAATCCTTTTCACTTTTTCTATCTTAATTTCGCTTTTCCATTTTCATTTTCCTTTAATTTTCCGAGTTATAACGGGTTAAAGTGTCAGTTTTTATGACATTTTAATCGCGATTTCCCGCCGTATTTGGAAAGTGATTTGACTTTTTTTTTTTTTGTTTGAATCCTTTTCAATTCCTCTTTCATTTACACTTTGAATTTTCCGGGAGTTTTCCGGATTTTCCCCGTTATTTTTTTTTCGTCCTTTTTCGTCCTATTTTTCAAAATCATTTGAATATTTTTATTTGCGTTTGAATCCTTTTCACTTTTTCTATCTTAATTTCGCTTTTCCATTTTCATTTTCCTTTAATTTTCCGAGTTATAACGGGTTAAAGTGTCAGTTTTTATGACATTTTAATCGCGATTTCCCGCCGTATTTGGAAAGTGATTTGACTTTTTTTTTTTTTGTTTGAATCCTTTTCAATTCCTCTTTCATTTACACTTTGAATTTTCCGGGAGTTTTCCGGATTTTCCCCGTTATTTTTTTTTCGTCCTTTTTCGTCCTATTTTTCAAAATCATTTGAATATTTTTATTTGCGTTTGAATCCTTTTCACTTTTTCTATCTTAATTTCGCTTTTCCATTTTCATTTTCCTTTAATTTTCCGAGTTATAACGGGTTAAAGTGTCAGTTTTTATGACATTTTAATCGCGATTTCCCGCCGTATTTGGAAAGTGATTTGACTTTTTTTTTTTTTGTTTGAATCCTTTTCAATTCCTCTTTCATTTACACTTTGAATTTTCCGGGAGTTTTCCGGATTTTCCCCGTTATTTTTTTTTCGTCCTTTTTCGTCCTATTTTTCAAAATCATTTGAATATTTTTATTTGCGTTTGAATCCTTTTCACTTTTTCTATCTTAATTTCGCTTTTCCATTTTCATTTTCCTTTAATTTTCCGAGTTATAACGGGTTAAAGTGTCAGTTTTTATGACATTTTAATCGCGATTTCCCGCCGTATTTGGAAAGTGATTTGACTTTTTTTTTTTTTGTTTGAATCCTTTTCAATTCCTCTTTCATTTACACTTTGAATTTTCCGGGAGTTTTCCGGATTTTCCCCGTTATTTTTTTTTCGTCCTTTTTCGTCCTATTTTTCAAAATCATTTGAATATTTTTATTTGCGTTTGAATCCTTTTCACTTTTTCTATCTTAATTTCGCTTTTCCATTTTCATTTTCCTTTAATTTTCCGAGTTATAACGGGTTAAAGTGTCAGTTTTTATGACATTTTAATCGCGATTTCCCGCCGTATTTGGAAAGTGATTTGACTTTTTTTTTTTTTGTTTGAATCCTTTTCAATTCCTCTTTCATTTACACTTTGAATTTTCCGGGAGTTTTCCGGATTTTCCCCGTTATTTTTTTTTCGTCCTTTTTCGTCCTATTTTTCAAAATCATTTGAATATTTTTATTTGCGTTTGAATCCTTTTCACTTTTTCTATCTTAATTTCGCTTTTCCATTTTCATTTTCCTTTAATTTTCCGAGTTATAACGGGTTAAAGTGTCAGTTTTTATGACATTTTAATCGCGATTTCCCGCCGTATTTGGAAAGTGATTTGACTTTTTTTTTTTTTGTTTGAATCCTTTTCAATTCCTCTTTCATTTACACTTTGAATTTTCCGGGAGTTTTCCGGATTTTCCCCGTTATTTTTTTTTCGTCCTTTTTCGTCCTATTTTTCAAAATCATTTGAATATTTTTATTTGCGTTTGAATCCTTTTCACTTTTTCTATCTTAATTTCGCTTTTCCATTTTCATTTTCCTTTAATTTTCCGAGTTATAACGGGTTAAAGTGTCAGTTTTTATGACATTTTAATCGCGATTTCCCGCCGTATTTGGAAAGTGATTTGACTTTTTTTTTTTTTGTTTGAATCCTTTTCAATTCCTCTTTCATTTACACTTTGAATTTTCCGGGAGTTTTCCGGATTTTCCCCGTTATTTTTTTTTCGTCCTTTTTCGTCCTATTTTTCAAAATCATTTGAATATTTTTATTTGCGTTTGAATCCTTTTCACTTTTTCTATCTTAATTTCGCTTTTCCATTTTCATTTTCCTTTAATTTTCCGAGTTATAACGGGTTAAAGTGTCAGTTTTTATGACATTTTAATCGCGATTTCCCGCCGTATTTGGAAAGTGATTTGACTTTTTTTTTTTTTGTTTGAATCCTTTTCAATTCCTCTTTCATTTACACTTTGAATTTTCCGGGAGTTTTCCGGATTTTCCCCGTTATTTTTTTTTCGTCCTTTTTCGTCCTATTTTTCAAAATCATTTGAATATTTTTATTTGCGTTTGAATCCTTTTCACTTTTTCTATCTTAATTTCGCTTTTCCATTTTCATTTTCCTTTAATTTTCCGAGTTATAACGGGTTAAAGTGTCAGTTTTTATGACATTTTAATCGCGATTTCCCGCCGTATTTGGAAAGTGATTTGACTTTTTTTTTTTTTGTTTGAATCCTTTTCAATTCCTCTTTCATTTACACTTTGAATTTTCCGGGAGTTTTCCGGATTTTCCCCGTTATTTTTTTTTCGTCCTTTTTCGTCCTATTTTTCAAAATCATTTGAATATTTTTATTTGCGTTTGAATCCTTTTCACTTTTTCTATCTTAATTTCGCTTTTCCATTTTCATTTTCCTTTAATTTTCCGAGTTATAACGGGTTAAAGTGTCAGTTTTTATGACATTTTAATCGCGATTTCCCGCCGTATTTGGAAAGTGATTTGACTTTTTTTTTTTTTGTTTGAATCCTTTTCAATTCCTCTTTCATTTACACTTTGAATTTTCCGGGAGTTTTCCGGATTTTCCCCGTTATTTTTTTTTCGTCCTTTTTCGTCCTATTTTTCAAAATCATTTGAATATTTTTATTTGCGTTTGAATCCTTTTCACTTTTTCTATCTTAATTTCGCTTTTCCATTTTCATTTTCCTTTAATTTTCCGAGTTATAACGGGTTAAAGTGTCAGTTTTTATGACATTTTAATCGCGATTTCCCGCCGTATTTGGAAAGTGATTTGACTTTTTTTTTTTTTGTTTGAATCCTTTTCAATTCCTCTTTCATTTACACTTTGAATTTTCCGGGAGTTTTCCGGATTTTCCCCGTTATTTTTTTTTCGTCCTTTTTCGTCCTATTTTTCAAAATCATTTGAATATTTTTATTTGCGTTTGAATCCTTTTCACTTTTTCTATCTTAATTTCGCTTTTCCATTTTCATTTTCCTTTAATTTTCCGAGTTATAACGGGTTAAAGTGTCAGTTTTTATGACATTTTAATCGCGATTTCCCGCCGTATTTGGAAAGTGATTTGACTTTTTTTTTTTTTGTTTGAATCCTTTTCAATTCCTCTTTCATTTACACTTTGAATTTTCCGGGAGTTTTCCGGATTTTCCCCGTTATTTTTTTTTCGTCCTTTTTCGTCCTATTTTTCAAAATCATTTGAATATTTTTATTTGCGTTTGAATCCTTTTCACTTTTTCTATCTTAATTTCGCTTTTCCATTTTCATTTTCCTTTAATTTTCCGAGTTATAACGGGTTAAAGTGTCAGTTTTTATGACATTTTAATCGCGATTTCCCGCCGTATTTGGAAAGTGATTTGACTTTTTTTTTTTTTGTTTGAATCCTTTTCAATTCCTCTTTCATTTACACTTTGAATTTTCCGGGAGTTTTCCGGATTTTCCCCGTTATTTTTTTTTCGTCCTTTTTCGTCCTATTTTTCAAAATCATTTGAATATTTTTATTTGCGTTTGAATCCTTTTCACTTTTTCTATCTTAATTTCGCTTTTCCATTTTCATTTTCCTTTAATTTTCCGAGTTATAACGGGTTAAAGTGTCAGTTTTTATGACATTTTAATCGCGATTTCCCGCCGTATTTGGAAAGTGATTTGACTTTTTTTTTTTTTGTTTGAATCCTTTTCAATTCCTCTTTCATTTACACTTTGAATTTTCCGGGAGTTTTCCGGATTTTCCCCGTTATTTTTTTTTCGTCCTTTTTCGTCCTATTTTTCAAAATCATTTGAATATTTTTATTTGCGTTTGAATCCTTTTCACTTTTTCTATCTTAATTTCGCTTTTCCATTTTCATTTTCCTTTAATTTTCCGAGTTATAACGGGTTAAAGTGTCAGTTTTTATGACATTTTAATCGCGATTTCCCGCCGTATTTGGAAAGTGATTTGACTTTTTTTTTTTTTGTTTGAATCCTTTTCAATTCCTCTTTCATTTACACTTTGAATTTTCCGGGAGTTTTCCGGATTTTCCCCGTTATTTTTTTTTCGTCCTTTTTCGTCCTATTTTTCAAAATCATTTGAATATTTTTATTTGCGTTTGAATCCTTTTCACTTTTTCTATCTTAATTTCGCTTTTCCATTTTCATTTTCCTTTAATTTTCCGAGTTATAACGGGTTAAAGTGTCAGTTTTTATGACATTTTAATCGCGATTTCCCGCCGTATTTGGAAAGTGATTTGACTTTTTTTTTTTTGTTTGAATCCTTTTCAATTCCTCTTTCATTTACACTTTGAATTTTCCGGGAGTTTTCCGGATTTTCCCCGTTATTTTTTTTTCGTCCTTTTTCGTCCTATTTTTCAAAATCATTTGAATATTTTTATTTGCGTTTGAATCCTTTTCACTTTTTCTATCTTAATTTCGCTTTTCCATTTTCATTTTCCTTTAATTTTCCGAGTTATAACGGGTTAAAGTGTCAGTTTTTATGACATTTTAATCGCGATTTCCCGCCGTATTTGGAAAGTGATTTGACTTTTTTTTTTTTTGTTTGAATCCTTTTCAATTCCTCTTTCATTTACACTTTGAATTTTCCGGGAGTTTTCCGGATTTTCCCCGTTATTTTTTTTTCGTCCTTTTTCGTCCTATTTTTCAAAATCATTTGAATATTTTTATTTGCGTTTGAATCCTTTTCACTTTTTCTATCTTAATTTCGCTTTTCCATTTTCATTTTCCTTTAATTTTCCGAGTTATAACGGGTTAAAGTGTCAGTTTTTATGACATTTTAATCGCGATTTCCCGCCGTATTTGGAAAGTGATTTGACTTTTTTTTTTTTTGTTTGAATCCTTTTCAATTCCTCTTTCATTTACACTTTGAATTTTCCGGGAGTTTTCCGGATTTTCCCCGTTATTTTTTTTTCGTCCTTTTTCGTCCTATTTTTCAAAATCATTTGAATATTTTTATTTGCGTTTGAATCCTTTTCACTTTTTCTATCTTAATTTCGCTTTTCCATTTTCATTTTCCTTTAATTTTCCGAGTTATAACGGGTTAAAGTGTCAGTTTTTATGACATTTTAATCGCGATTTCCCGCCGTATTTGGAAAGTGATTTGACTTTTTTTTTTTTTGTTTGAATCCTTTTCAATTCCTCTTTCATTTACACTTTGAATTTTCCGGGAGTTTTCCGGATTTTCCCCGTTATTCTTTTTTTCGTCCTTTTTCGTCCTATTTTTCAAAATCATTTGAATATTTTTATTTGCGTTTGAATCCTTTTCACTTTTTCTATCTTAATTTCGCTTTTCCATTTTCATTTTCCTTTAATTTTCCGAGTTATAACGGGTTAAAGTGTCAGTTTTTATGACATTTTAATCGCGATTTCCCGCCGTATTTGGAAAGTGATTTGACTTTTTTTTTTTTTGTTTGAATCCTTTTCAATTCCTCTTTCATTTACACTTTGAATTTTCCGGGAGTTTTCCGGATTTTCCCCGTTATTTTTTTTTCGTCCTTTTTCGTCCTATTTTTCAAAATCATTTGAATATTTTTATTTGCGTTTGAATCCTTTTCACTTTTTCTATCTTAATTTCGCTTTTCCATTTTCATTTTCCTTTAATTTTCCGAGTTATAACGGGTTAAAGTGTCAGTTTTTATGACATTTTAATCGCGATTTCCCGCCGTATTTGGAAAGTGATTTGACTTTTTTTTTTTTTGTTTGAATCCTTTTCAATTCCTCTTTCATTTACACTTTGAATTTTCCGGGAGTTTTCCGGATTTTCCCCGTTATTTTTTTTTCGTCCTTTTTCGTCCTATTTTTCAAAATCATTTGAATATTTTTATTTGCGTTTGAATCCTTTTCACTTTTTCTATCTTAATTTCGCTTTTCCATTTTCATTTTCCTTTAATTTTCCGAGTTATAACGGGTTAAAGTGTCAGTTTTTATGACATTTTAATCGCGATTTCCCGCCGTATTTGGAAAGTGATTTGACTTTTTTTTTTTTTGTTTGAATCCTTTTCAATTCCTCTTTCATTTACACTTTGAATTTTCCGGGAGTTTTCCGGATTTTCCCCGTTATTTTTTTTTCGTCCTTTTTCGTCCTATTTTTCAAAATCATTTGAATATTTTTATTTGCGTTTGAATCCTTTTCACTTTTTCTATCTTAATTTCGCTTTTCCATTTTCATTTTCCTTTAATTTTCCGAGTTATAACGGGTTAAAGTGTCAGTTTTTATGACATTTTAATCGCGATTTCCCGCCGTATTTGGAAAGTGATTTGACTTTTTTTTTTTTTGTTTGAATCCTTTTCAATTCCTCTTTCATTTACACTTTGAATTTTCCGGGAGTTTTCCGGATTTTCCCCGTTATTTTTTTTTCGTCCTTTTTCGTCCTATTTTTCAAAATCATTTGAATATTTTTATTTGCGTTTGAATCCTTTTCACTTTTTCTATCTTAATTTCGCTTTTCCATTTTCATTTTCCTTTAATTTTCCGAGTTATAACGGGTTAAAGTGTCAGTTTTTATGACATTTTAATCGCGATTTCCCGCCGTATTTGGAAAGTGATTTGACTTTTTTTTTTTTTGTTTGAATCCTTTTCAATTCCTCTTTCATTTACACTTTGAATTTTCCGGGAGTTTTCCGGATTTTCCCCGTTATTTTTTTTTCGTCCTTTTTCGTCCTATTTTTCAAAATCATTTGAATATTTTTATTTGCGTTTGAATCCTTTTCACTTTTTCTATCTTAATTTCGCTTTTCCATTTTCATTTTCCTTTAATTTTCCGAGTTATAACGGGTTAAAGTGTCAGTTTTTATGACATTTTAATCGCGATTTCCCGCCGTATTTGGAAAGTGATTTGACTTTTTTTTTTTTTGTTTGAATCCTTTTCAATTCCTCTTTCATTTACACTTTGAATTTTCCGGGAGTTTTCCGGATTTTCCCCGTTATTTTTTTTTCGTCCTTTTTCGTCCTATTTTTCAAAATCATTTGAATATTTTTATTTGCGTTTGAATCCTTTTCACTTTTTCTATCTTAATTTCGCTTTTCCATTTTCATTTTCCTTTAATTTTCCGAGTTATAACGGGTTAAAGTGTCAGTTTTTATGACATTTTAATCGCGATTTCCCGCCGTATTTGGAAAGTGATTTGACTTTTTTTTTTTTTGTTTGAATCCTTTTCAATTCCTCTTTCATTTACACTTTGAATTTTCCGGGAGTTTTCCGGATTTTCCCCGTTATTTTTTTTTCGTCCTTTTTCGTCCTATTTTTCAAAATCATTTGAATATTTTTATTTGCGTTTGAATCCTTTTCACTTTTTCTATCTTAATTTCGCTTTTCCATTTTCATTTTCCTTTAATTTTCCGAGTTATAACGGGTTAAAGTGTCAGTTTTTATGACATTTTAATCGCGATTTCCCGCCGTATTTGGAAAGTGATTTGACTTTTTTTTTTTTTGTTTGAATCCTTTTCAATTCCTCTTTCATTTACACTTTGAATTTTCCGGGAGTTTTCCGGATTTTCCCCGTTATTTTTTTTTCGTCCTTTTTCGTCCTATTTTTCAAAATCATTTGAATATTTTTATTTGCGTTTGAATCCTTTTCACTTTTTCTATCTTAATTTCGCTTTTCCATTTTCATTTTCCTTTAATTTTCCGAGTTATAACGGGTTAAAGTGTCAGTTTTTATGACATTTTAATCGCGATTTCCCGCCGTATTTGGAAAGTGATTTGACTTTTTTTTTTTTTGTTTGAATCCTTTTCAATTCCTCTTTCATTTACACTTTGAATTTTCCGGGAGTTTTCCGGATTTTCCCCGTTATTTTTTTTTCGTCCTTTTTCGTCCTATTTTTCAAAATCATTTGAATATTTTTATTTGCGTTTGAATCCTTTTCACTTTTTCTATCTTAATTTCGCTTTTCCATTTTCATTTTCCTTTAATTTTCCGAGTTATAACGGGTTAAAGTGTCAGTTTTTATGACATTTTAATCGCGATTTCCCGCCGTATTTGGAAAGTGATTTGACTTTTTTTTTTTTTGTTTGAATCCTTTTCAATTCCTCTTTCATTTACACTTTGAATTTTCCGGGAGTTTTCCGGATTTTCCCCGTTATTTTTTTTTCGTCCTTTTTCGTCCTATTTTTCAAAATCATTTGAATATTTTTATTTGCGTTTGAATCCTTTTCACTTTTTCTATCTTAATTTCGCTTTTCCATTTTCATTTTCCTTTAATTTTCCGAGTTATAACGGGTTAAAGTGTCAGTTTTTATGACATTTTAATCGCGATTTCCCGCCGTATTTGGAAAGTGATTTGACTTTTTTTTTTTTTGTTTGAATCCTTTTCAATTCCTCTTTCATTTACACTTTGAATTTTCCGGGAGTTTTCCGGATTTTCCCCGTTATTTTTTTTTCGTCCTTTTTCGTCCTATTTTTCAAAATCATTTGAATATTTTTATTTGCGTTTGAATCCTTTTCACTTTTTCTATCTTAATTTCGCTTTTCCATTTTCATTTTCCTTTAATTTTCCGAGTTATAACGGGTTAAAGTGTCAGTTTTTATGACATTTTAATCGCGATTTCCCGCCGTATTTGGAAAGTGATTTGACTTTTTTTTTTTTTGTTTGAATCCTTTTCAATTCCTCTTTCATTTACACTTTGAATTTTCCGGGAGTTTTCCGGATTTTCCCCGTTATTTTTTTTTCGTCCTTTTTCGTCCTATTTTTCAAAATCATTTGAATATTTTTATTTGCGTTTGAATCCTTTTCACTTTTTCTATCTTAATTTCGCTTTTCCATTTTCATTTTCCTTTAATTTTCCGAGTTATAACGGGTTAAAGTGTCAGTTTTTATGACATTTTAATCGCGATTTCCCGCCGTATTTGGAAAGTGATTTGACTTTTTTTTTTTTTGTTTGAATCCTTTTCAATTCCTCTTTCATTTACACTTTGAATTTTCCGGGAGTTTTCCGGATTTTCCCCGTTATTTTTTTTTCGTCCTTTTTCGTCCTATTTTTCAAAATCATTTGAATATTTTTATTTGCGTTTGAATCCTTTTCACTTTTTCTATCTTAATTTCGCTTTTCCATTTTCATTTTCCTTTAATTTTCCGAGTTATAACGGGTTAAAGTGTCAGTTTTTATGACATTTTAATCGCGATTTCCCGCCGTATTTGGAAAGTGATTTGACTTTTTTTTTTTTTGTTTGAATCCTTTTCAATTCCTCTTTCATTTACACTTTGAATTTTCCGGGAGTTTTCCGGATTTTCCCCGTTATTTTTTTTTCGTCCTTTTTCGTCCTATTTTTCAAAATCATTTGAATATTTTTATTTGCGTTTGAATCCTTTTCACTTTTTCTATCTTAATTTCGCTTTTCCATTTTCATTTTCCTTTAATTTTCCGAGTTATAACGGGTTAAAGTGTCAGTTTTTATGACATTTTAATCGCGATTTCCCGCCGTATTTGGAAAGTGATTTGACTTTTTTTTTTTTTGTTTGAATCCTTTTCAATTCCTCTTTCATTTACACTTTGAATTTTCCGGGAGTTTTCCGGATTTTCCCCGTTATTTTTTTTTCGTCCTTTTTCGTCCTATTTTTCAAAATCATTTGAATATTTTTATTTGCGTTTGAATCCTTTTCACTTTTTCTATCTTAATTTCGCTTTTCCATTTTCATTTTCCTTTAATTTTCCGAGTTATAACGGGTTAAAGTGTCAGTTTTTATGACATTTTAATCGCGATTTCCCGCCGTATTTGGAAAGTGATTTGACTTTTTTTTTTTTTGTTTGAATCCTTTTCAATTCCTCTTTCATTTACACTTTGAATTTTCCGGGAGTTTTCCGGATTTTCCCCGTTATTTTTTTTTCGTCCTTTTTCGTCCTATTTTTCAAAATCATTTGAATATTTTTATTTGCGTTTGAATCCTTTTCACTTTTTCTATCTTAATTTCGCTTTTCCATTTTCATTTTCCTTTAATTTTCCGAGTTATAACGGGTTAAAGTGTCAGTTTTTATGACATTTTAATCGCGATTTCCCGCCGTATTTGGAAAGTGATTTGACTTTTTTTTTTTTTGTTTGAATCCTTTTCAATTCCTCTTTCATTTACACTTTGAATTTTCCGGGAGTTTTCCGGATTTTCCCCGTTATTTTTTTTTCGTCCTTTTTCGTCCTATTTTTCAAAATCATTTGAATATTTTTATTTGCGTTTGAATCCTTTTCACTTTTTCTATCTTAATTTCGCTTTTCCATTTTCATTTTCCTTTAATTTTCCGAGTTATAACGGGTTAAAGTGTCAGTTTTTATGACATTTTAATCGCGATTTCCCGCCGTATTTGGAAAGTGATTTGACTTTTTTTTTTTTTGTTTGAATCCTTTTCAATTCCTCTTTCATTTACACTTTGAATTTTCCGGGAGTTTTCCGGATTTTCCCCGTTATTTTTTTTTCGTCCTTTTTCGTCCTATTTTTCAAAATCATTTGAATATTTTTATTTGCGTTTGAATCCTTTTCACTTTTTCTATCTTAATTTCGCTTTTCCATTTTCATTTTCCTTTAATTTTCCGAGTTATAACGGGTTAAAGTGTCAGTTTTTATGACATTTTAATCGCGATTTCCCGCCGTATTTGGAAAGTGATTTGACTTTTTTTTTTTTTGTTTGAATCCTTTTCAATTCCTCTTTCATTTACACTTTGAATTTTCCGGGAGTTTTCCGGATTTTCCCCGTTATTTTTTTTTCGTCCTTTTTCGTCCTATTTTTCAAAATCATTTGAATATTTTTATTTGCGTTTGAATCCTTTTCACTTTTTCTATCTTAATTTCGCTTTTCCATTTTCATTTTCCTTTAATTTTCCGAGTTATAACGGGTTAAAGTGTCAGTTTTTATGACATTTTAATCGCGATTTCCCGCCGTATTTGGAAAGTGATTTGACTTTTTTTTTTTTTGTTTGAATCCTTTTCAATTCCTCTTTCATTTACACTTTGAATTTTCCGGGAGTTTTCCGGATTTTCCCCGTTATTTTTTTTTCGTCCTTTTTCGTCCTATTTTTCAAAATCATTTGAATATTTTTATTTGCGTTTGAATCCTTTTCACTTTTTCTATCTTAATTTCGCTTTTCCATTTTCATTTTCCTTTAATTTTCCGAGTTATAACGGGTTAAAGTGTCAGTTTTTATGACATTTTAATCGCGATTTCCCGCCGTATTTGGAAAGTGATTTGACTTTTTTTTTTTTTGTTTGAATCCTTTTCAATTCCTCTTTCATTTACACTTTGAATTTTCCGGGAGTTTTCCGGATTTTCCCCGTTATTTTTTTTTCGTCCTTTTTCGTCCTATTTTTCAAAATCATTTGAATATTTTTATTTGCGTTTGAATCCTTTTCACTTTTTCTATCTTAATTTCGCTTTTCCATTTTCATTTTCCTTTAATTTTCCGAGTTATAACGGGTTAAAGTGTCAGTTTTTATGACATTTTAATCGCGATTTCCCGCCGTATTTGGAAAGTGATTTGACTTTTTTTTTTTTTGTTTGAATCCTTTTCAATTCCTCTTTCATTTACACTTTGAATTTTCCGGGAGTTTTCCGGATTTTCCCCGTTATTTTTTTTTCGTCCTTTTTCGTCCTATTTTTCAAAATCATTTGAATATTTTTATTTGCGTTTGAATCCTTTTCACTTTTTCTATCTTAATTTCGCTTTTCCATTTTCATTTTCCTTTAATTTTCCGAGTTATAACGGGTTAAAGTGTCAGTTTTTATGACATTTTAATCGCGATTTCCCGCCGTATTTGGAAAGTGATTTGACTTTTTTTTTTTTTGTTTGAATCCTTTTCAATTCCTCTTTCATTTACACTTTGAATTTTCCGGGAGTTTTCCGGATTTTCCCCGTTATTTTTTTTTCGTCCTTTTTCGTCCTATTTTTCAAAATCATTTGAATATTTTTATTTGCGTTTGAATCCTTTTCACTTTTTCTATCTTAATTTCGCTTTTCCATTTTCATTTTCCTTTAATTTTCCGAGTTATAACGGGTTAAAGTGTCAGTTTTTATGACATTTTAATCGCGATTTCCCGCCGTATTTGGAAAGTGATTTGACTTTTTTTTTTTTTGTTTGAATCCTTTTCAATTCCTCTTTCATTTACACTTTGAATTTTCCGGGAGTTTTCCGGATTTTCCCCGTTATTTTTTTTTCGTCCTTTTTCGTCCTATTTTTCAAAATCATTTGAATATTTTTATTTGCGTTTGAATCCTTTTCACTTTTTCTATCTTAATTTCGCTTTTCCATTTTCATTTTCCTTTAATTTTCCGAGTTATAACGGGTTAAAGTGTCAGTTTTTATGACATTTTAATCGCGATTTCCCGCCGTATTTGGAAAGTGATTTGACTTTTTTTTTTTTTGTTTGAATCCTTTTCAATTCCTCTTTCATTTACACTTTGAATTTTCCGGGAGTTTTCCGGATTTTCCCCGTTATTTTTTTTTCGTCCTTTTTCGTCCTATTTTTCAAAATCATTTGAATATTTTTATTTGCGTTTGAATCCTTTTCACTTTTTCTATCTTAATTTCGCTTTTCCATTTTCATTTTCCTTTAATTTTCCGAGTTATAACGGGTTAAAGTGTCAGTTTTTATGACATTTTAATCGCGATTTCCCGCCGTATTTGGAAAGTGATTTGACTTTTTTTTTTTTTGTTTGAATCCTTTTCAATTCCTCTTTCATTTACACTTTGAATTTTCCGGGAGTTTTCCGGATTTTCCCCGTTATTTTTTTTTCGTCCTTTTTCGTCCTATTTTTCAAAATCATTTGAATATTTTTATTTGCGTTTGAATCCTTTTCACTTTTTCTATCTTAATTTCGCTTTTCCATTTTCATTTTCCTTTAATTTTCCGAGTTATAACGGGTTAAAGTGTCAGTTTTTATGACATTTTAATCGCGATTTCCCGCCGTATTTGGAAAGTGATTTGACTTTTTTTTTTTTTGTTTGAATCCTTTTCAATTCCTCTTTCATTTACACTTTGAATTTTCCGGGAGTTTTCCGGATTTTCCCCGTTATTTTTTTTTCGTCCTTTTTCGTCCTATTTTTCAAAATCATTTGAATATTTTTATTTGCGTTTGAATCCTTTTCACTTTTTCTATCTTAATTTCGCTTTTCCATTTTCATTTTCCTTTAATTTTCCGAGTTATAACGGGTTAAAGTGTCAGTTTTTATGACATTTTAATCGCGATTTCCCGCCGTATTTGGAAAGTGATTTGACTTTTTTTTTTTTTGTTTGAATCCTTTTCAATTCCTCTTTCATTTACACTTTGAATTTTCCGGGAGTTTTCCGGATTTTCCCCGTTATTTTTTTTTCGTCCTTTTTCGTCCTATTTTTCAAAATCATTTGAATATTTTTATTTGCGTTTGAATCCTTTTCACTTTTTCTATCTTAATTTCGCTTTTCCATTTTCATTTTCCTTTAATTTTCCGAGTTATAACGGGTTAAAGTGTCAGTTTTTATGACATTTTAATCGCGATTTCCCGCCGTATTTGGAA
>OY974083.1:29674-49813 GCA_963854165.1 Sylvicola cinctus | reverse complement strand
AAAGAGGAATTGAAAAGGATTCAAACAAAAAAAAAAAAAGTCAAATCACTTTCCAAATACGGCGGGAAATCGCGATTAAAATGTCATAAAAACTGACACTTTAACCCGTTATAACTCGGGAAAATTAAAGGAAAATGAAAATGGAAAAGCGAAATTAAGATAGAAAAAGTGAAAAGGATTCAAACGCAAATAAAAATATTCAAATGATTTTGAAAAATAGGACGAAAAAGGACGAAAAAAAAATAACGGGGAAAATCCGGAAAACTCCCGGAAAATTCAAAGTGTAAATGAAAGAGGAATTGAAAAGGATTCAAACAAAAAAAAAAAAGTCAAATCACTTTCCAAATACGGCGGGAAATCGCGATTAAAATGTCATAAAAACTGACACTTTAACCCGTTATAACTCGGAAAATTAAAGGAAAATGAAAATGGAAAAGCGAAATTAAGATAGAAAAAGTGAAAAGGATTCAAACGCAAATAAAAATATTCAAATGATTTTGAAAAATAGGACGAAAAAGGACGAAAAAAAAATAACGGGGAAAATCCGGAAAACTCCCGGAAAATTCAAAGTGTAAATGAAAGAGGAATTGAAAAGGATTCAAACAAAAAAAAAAAAGTCAAATCACTTTCCAAATACGGCGGGAAATCGCGATTAAAATGTCATAAAAACTGACACTTTAACCCGTTATAACTCGGAAAATTAAAGGAAAATGAAAATGGAAAAGCGAAATTAAGATAGAAAAAGTGAAAAGGATTCAAACGCAAATAAAAATATTCAAATGATTTTGAAAAATAGGACGAAAAAGGACGAAAAAAAAATAACGGGGAAAATCCGGAAAACTCCCGGAAAATTCAAAGTGTAAATGAAAGAGGAATTGAAAAGGATTCAAACAAAAAAAAAAAAGTCAAATCACTTTCCAAATACGGCGGGAAATCGCGATTAAAATGTCATAAAAACTGACACTTTAACCCGTTATAACTCGGAAAATTAAAGGAAAATGAAAATGGAAAAGCGAAATTAAGATAGAAAAAGTGAAAAGGATTCAAACGCAAATAAAAATATTCAAATGATTTTGAAAAATAGGACGAAAAAGGACGAAAAAAAAATAACGGGGAAAATCCGGAAAACTCCCGGAAAATTCAAAGTGTAAATGAAAGAGGAATTGAAAAGGATTCAAACAAAAAAAAAAAAAGTCAAATCACTTTCCAAATACGGCGGGAAATCGCGATTAAAATGTCATAAAAACTGACACTTTAACCCGTTATAACTCGGAAAATTAAAGGAAAATGAAAATGGAAAAGCGAAATTAAGATAGAAAAAGTGAAAAGGATTCAAACGCAAATAAAAATATTCAAATGATTTTGAAAAATAGGACGAAAAAGGACGAAAAAAAAATAACGGGGAAAATCCGGAAAACTCCCGGAAAATTCAAAGTGTAAATGAAAGAGGAATTGAAAAGGATTCAAACAAAAAAAAAAAAAGTCAAATCACTTTCCAAATACGGCGGGAAATCGCGATTAAAATGTCATAAAAACTGACACTTTAACCCGTTATAACTCGGAAAATTAAAGGAAAATGAAAATGGAAAAGCGAAATTAAGATAGAAAAAGTGAAAAGGATTCAAACGCAAATAAAAATATTCAAATGATTTTGAAAAATAGGACGAAAAAGGACGAAAAAAAAATAACGGGGAAAATCCGGAAAACTCCCGGAAAATTCAAAGTGTAAATGAAAGAGGAATTGAAAAGGATTCAAACAAAAAAAAAAAAAGTCAAATCACTTTCCAAATACGGCGGGAAATCGCGATTAAAATGTCATAAAAACTGACACTTTAACCCGTTATAACTCGGAAAATTAAAGGAAAATGAAAATGGAAAAGCGAAATTAAGATAGAAAAAGTGAAAAGGATTCAAACGCAAATAAAAATATTCAAATGATTTTGAAAAATAGGACGAAAAAGGACGAAAAAAAAATAACGGGGAAAATCCGGAAAACTCCCGGAAAATTCAAAGTGTAAATGAAAGAGGAATTGAAAAGGATTCAAACAAAAAAAAAAAAAGTCAAATCACTTTCCAAATACGGCGGGAAATCGCGATTAAAATGTCATAAAAACTGACACTTTAACCCGTTATAACTCGGAAAATTAAAGGAAAATGAAAATGGAAAAGCGAAATTAAGATAGAAAAAGTGAAAAGGATTCAAACGCAAATAAAAATATTCAAATGATTTTGAAAAATAGGACGAAAAAGGACGAAAAAAAAATAACGGGGAAAATCCGGAAAACTCCCGGAAAATTCAAAGTGTAAATGAAAGAGGAATTGAAAAGGATTCAAACAAAAAAAAAAAAAGTCAAATCACTTTCCAAATACGGCGGGAAATCGCGATTAAAATGTCATAAAAACTGACACTTTAACCCGTTATAACTCGGAAAATTAAAGGAAAATGAAAATGGAAAAGCGAAATTAAGATAGAAAAAGTGAAAAGGATTCAAACGCAAATAAAAATATTCAAATGATTTTGAAAAATAGGACGAAAAAGGACGAAAAAAAAATAACGGGGAAAATCCGGAAAACTCCCGGAAAATTCAAAGTGTAAATGAAAGAGGAATTGAAAAGGATTCAAACAAAAAAAAAAAAAGTCAAATCACTTTCCAAATACGGCGGGAAATCGCGATTAAAATGTCATAAAAACTGACACTTTAACCCGTTATAACTCGGAAAATTAAAGGAAAATGAAAATGGAAAAGCGAAATTAAGATAGAAAAAGTGAAAAGGATTCAAACGCAAATAAAAATATTCAAATGATTTTGAAAAATAGGACGAAAAAGGACGAAAAAAAAATAACGGGGAAAATCCGGAAAACTCCCGGAAAATTCAAAGTGTAAATGAAAGAGGAATTGAAAAGGATTCAAACAAAAAAAAAAAAAGTCAAATCACTTTCCAAATACGGCGGGAAATCGCGATTAAAATGTCATAAAAACTGACACTTTAACCCGTTATAACTCGGAAAATTAAAGGAAAATGAAAATGGAAAAGCGAAATTAAGATAGAAAAAGTGAAAAGGATTCAAACGCAAATAAAAATATTCAAATGATTTTGAAAAATAGGACGAAAAAGGACGAAAAAAAAATAACGGGGAAAATCCGGAAAACTCCCGGAAAATTCAAAGTGTAAATGAAAGAGGAATTGAAAAGGATTCAAACAAAAAAAAAAAAGTCAAATCACTTTCCAAATACGGCGGGAAATCGCGATTAAAATGTCATAAAAACTGACACTTTAACCCGTTATAACTCGGAAAATTAAAGGAAAATGAAAATGGAAAAGCGAAATTAAGATAGAAAAAGTGAAAAGGATTCAAACGCAAATAAAAATATTCAAATGATTTTGAAAAATAGGACGAAAAAGGACGAAAAAAAAATAACGGGGAAAATCCGGAAAACTCCCGGAAAATTCAAAGTGTAAATGAAAGAGGAATTGAAAAGGATTCAAACAAAAAAAAAAAAAGTCAAATCACTTTCCAAATACGGCGGGAAATCGCGATTAAAATGTCATAAAAACTGACACTTTAACCCGTTATAACTCGGAAAATTAAAGGAAAATGAAAATGGAAAAGCGAAATTAAGATAGAAAAAGTGAAAAGGATTCAAACGCAAATAAAAATATTCAAATGATTTTGAAAAATAGGACGAAAAAGGACGAAAAAAAAATAACGGGGAAAATCCGGAAAACTCCCGGAAAATTCAAAGTGTAAATGAAAGAGGAATTGAAAAGGATTCAAACAAAAAAAAAAAAAGTCAAATCACTTTCCAAATACGGCGGGAAATCGCGATTAAAATGTCATAAAAACTGACACTTTAACCCGTTATAACTCGGAAAATTAAAGGAAAATGAAAATGGAAAAGCGAAATTAAGATAGAAAAAGTGAAAAGGATTCAAACGCAAATAAAAATATTCAAATGATTTTGAAAAATAGGACGAAAAAGGACGAAAAAAAAATAACGGGGAAAATCCGGAAAACTCCCGGAAAATTCAAAGTGTAAATGAAAGAGGAATTGAAAAGGATTCAAACAAAAAAAAAAAAAGTCAAATCACTTTCCAAATACGGCGGGAAATCGCGATTAAAATGTCATAAAAACTGACACTTTAACCCGTTATAACTCGGAAAATTAAAGGAAAATGAAAATGGAAAAGCGAAATTAAGATAGAAAAAGTGAAAAGGATTCAAACGCAAATAAAAATATTCAAATGATTTTGAAAAATAGGACGAAAAAGGACGAAAAAAAAATAACGGGGAAAATCCGGAAAACTCCCGGAAAATTCAAAGTGTAAATGAAAGAGGAATTGAAAAGGATTCAAACAAAAAAAAAAAAAGTCAAATCACTTTCCAAATACGGCGGGAAATCGCGATTAAAATGTCATAAAAACTGACACTTTAACCCGTTATAACTCGGAAAATTAAAGGAAAATGAAAATGGAAAAGCGAAATTAAGATAGAAAAAGTGAAAAGGATTCAAACGCAAATAAAAATATTCAAATGATTTTGAAAAATAGGACGAAAAAGGACGAAAAAAAAATAACGGGGAAAATCCGGAAAACTCCCGGAAAATTCAAAGTGTAAATGAAAGAGGAATTGAAAAGGATTCAAACAAAAAAAAAAAAAGTCAAATCACTTTCCAAATACGGCGGGAAATCGCGATTAAAATGTCATAAAAACTGACACTTTAACCCGTTATAACTCGGAAAATTAAAGGAAAATGAAAATGGAAAAGCGAAATTAAGATAGAAAAAGTGAAAAGGATTCAAACGCAAATAAAAATATTCAAATGATTTTGAAAAATAGGACGAAAAAGGACGAAAAAAAAATAACGGGGAAAATCCGGAAAACTCCCGGAAAATTCAAAGTGTAAATGAAAGAGGAATTGAAAAGGATTCAAACAAAAAAAAAAAAAGTCAAATCACTTTCCAAATACGGCGGGAAATCGCGATTAAAATGTCATAAAAACTGACACTTTAACCCGTTATAACTCGGAAAATTAAAGGAAAATGAAAATGGAAAAGCGAAATTAAGATAGAAAAAGTGAAAAGGATTCAAACGCAAATAAAAATATTCAAATGATTTTGAAAAATAGGACGAAAAAGGACGAAAAAAAAATAACGGGGAAAATCCGGAAAACTCCCGGAAAATTCAAAGTGTAAATGAAAGAGGAATTGAAAAGGATTCAAACAAAAAAAAAAAAAGTCAAATCACTTTCCAAATACGGCGGGAAATCGCGATTAAAATGTCATAAAAACTGACACTTTAACCCGTTATAACTCGGAAAATTAAAGGAAAATGAAAATGGAAAAGCGAAATTAAGATAGAAAAAGTGAAAAGGATTCAAACGCAAATAAAAATATTCAAATGATTTTGAAAAATAGGACGAAAAAGGACGAAAAAAAAATAACGGGGAAAATCCGGAAAACTCCCGGAAAATTCAAAGTGTAAATGAAAGAGGAATTGAAAAGGATTCAAACAAAAAAAAAAAAAGTCAAATCACTTTCCAAATACGGCGGGAAATCGCGATTAAAATGTCATAAAAACTGACACTTTAACCCGTTATAACTCGGAAAATTAAAGGAAAATGAAAATGGAAAAGCGAAATTAAGATAGAAAAAGTGAAAAGGATTCAAACGCAAATAAAAATATTCAAATGATTTTGAAAAATAGGACGAAAAAGGACGAAAAAAAAATAACGGGGAAAATCCGGAAAACTCCCGGAAAATTCAAAGTGTAAATGAAAGAGGAATTGAAAAGGATTCAAACAAAAAAAAAAAAAGTCAAATCACTTTCCAAATACGGCGGGAAATCGCGATTAAAATGTCATAAAAACTGACACTTTAACCCGTTATAACTCGGAAAATTAAAGGAAAATGAAAATGGAAAAGCGAAATTAAGATAGAAAAAGTGAAAAGGATTCAAACGCAAATAAAAATATTCAAATGATTTTGAAAAATAGGACGAAAAAGGACGAAAAAAAAATAACGGGGAAAATCCGGAAAACTCCCGGAAAATTCAAAGTGTAAATGAAAGAGGAATTGAAAAGGATTCAAACAAAAAAAAAAAAAGTCAAATCACTTTCCAAATACGGCGGGAAATCGCGATTAAAATGTCATAAAAACTGACACTTTAACCCGTTATAACTCGGAAAATTAAAGGAAAATGAAAATGGAAAAGCGAAATTAAGATAGAAAAAGTGAAAAGGATTCAAACGCAAATAAAAATATTCAAATGATTTTGAAAAATAGGACGAAAAAGGACGAAAAAAAAATAACGGGGAAAATCCGGAAAACTCCCGGAAAATTCAAAGTGTAAATGAAAGAGGAATTGAAAAGGATTCAAACAAAAAAAAAAAAAGTCAAATCACTTTCCAAATACGGCGGGAAATCGCGATTAAAATGTCATAAAAACTGACACTTTAACCCGTTATAACTCGGAAAATTAAAGGAAAATGAAAATGGAAAAGCGAAATTAAGATAGAAAAAGTGAAAAGGATTCAAACGCAAATAAAAATATTCAAATGATTTTGAAAAATAGGACGAAAAAGGACGAAAAAAAAATAACGGGGAAAATCCGGAAAACTCCCGGAAAATTCAAAGTGTAAATGAAAGAGGAATTGAAAAGGATTCAAACAAAAAAAAAAAAAGTCAAATCACTTTCCAAATACGGCGGGAAATCGCGATTAAAATGTCATAAAAACTGACACTTTAACCCGTTATAACTCGGAAAATTAAAGGAAAATGAAAATGGAAAAGCGAAATTAAGATAGAAAAAGTGAAAAGGATTCAAACGCAAATAAAAATATTCAAATGATTTTGAAAAATAGGACGAAAAAGGACGAAAAAAAAATAACGGGGAAAATCCGGAAAACTCCCGGAAAATTCAAAGTGTAAATGAAAGAGGAATTGAAAAGGATTCAAACAAAAAAAAAAAAAGTCAAATCACTTTCCAAATACGGCGGGAAATCGCGATTAAAATGTCATAAAAACTGACACTTTAACCCGTTATAACTCGGAAAATTAAAGGAAAATGAAAATGGAAAAGCGAAATTAAGATAGAAAAAGTGAAAAGGATTCAAACGCAAATAAAAATATTCAAATGATTTTGAAAAATAGGACGAAAAAGGACGAAAAAAAAATAACGGGGAAAATCCGGAAAACTCCCGGAAAATTCAAAGTGTAAATGAAAGAGGAATTGAAAAGGATTCAAACAAAAAAAAAAAAAGTCAAATCACTTTCCAAATACGGCGGGAAATCGCGATTAAAATGTCATAAAAACTGACACTTTAACCCGTTATAACTCGGAAAATTAAAGGAAAATGAAAATGGAAAAGCGAAATTAAGATAGAAAAAGTGAAAAGGATTCAAACGCAAATAAAAATATTCAAATGATTTTGAAAAATAGGACGAAAAAGGACGAAAAAAAAATAACGGGGAAAATCCGGAAAACTCCCGGAAAATTCAAAGTGTAAATGAAAGAGGAATTGAAAAGGATTCAAACAAAAAAAAAAAAAGTCAAATCACTTTCCAAATACGGCGGGAAATCGCGATTAAAATGTCATAAAAACTGACACTTTAACCCGTTATAACTCGGAAAATTAAAGGAAAATGAAAATGGAAAAGCGAAATTAAGATAGAAAAAGTGAAAAGGATTCAAACGCAAATAAAAATATTCAAATGATTTTGAAAAATAGGACGAAAAAGGACGAAAAAAAAATAACGGGGAAAATCCGGAAAACTCCCGGAAAATTCAAAGTGTAAATGAAAGAGGAATTGAAAAGGATTCAAACAAAAAAAAAAAAAGTCAAATCACTTTCCAAATACGGCGGGAAATCGCGATTAAAATGTCATAAAAACTGACACTTTAACCCGTTATAACTCGGAAAATTAAAGGAAAATGAAAATGGAAAAGCGAAATTAAGATAGAAAAAGTGAAAAGGATTCAAACGCAAATAAAAATATTCAAATGATTTTGAAAAATAGGACGAAAAAGGACGAAAAAAAAATAACGGGGAAAATCCGGAAAACTCCCGGAAAATTCAAAGTGTAAATGAAAGAGGAATTGAAAAGGATTCAAACAAAAAAAAAAAAAGTCAAATCACTTTCCAAATACGGCGGGAAATCGCGATTAAAATGTCATAAAAACTGACACTTTAACCCGTTATAACTCGGAAAATTAAAGGAAAATGAAAATGGAAAAGCGAAATTAAGATAGAAAAAGTGAAAAGGATTCAAACGCAAATAAAAATATTCAAATGATTTTGAAAAATAGGACGAAAAAGGACGAAAAAAAAATAACGGGGAAAATCCGGAAAACTCCCGGAAAATTCAAAGTGTAAATGAAAGAGGAATTGAAAAGGATTCAAACAAAAAAAAAAAAAGTCAAATCACTTTCCAAATACGGCGGGAAATCGCGATTAAAATGTCATAAAAACTGACACTTTAACCCGTTATAACTCGGAAAATTAAAGGAAAATGAAAATGGAAAAGCGAAATTAAGATAGAAAAAGTGAAAAGGATTCAAACGCAAATAAAAATATTCAAATGATTTTGAAAAATAGGACGAAAAAGGACGAAAAAAAAATAACGGGGAAAATCCGGAAAACTCCCGGAAAATTCAAAGTGTAAATGAAAGAGGAATTGAAAAGGATTCAAACAAAAAAAAAAAAAGTCAAATCACTTTCCAAATACGGCGGGAAATCGCGATTAAAATGTCATAAAAACTGACACTTTAACCCGTTATAACTCGGAAAATTAAAGGAAAATGAAAATGGAAAAGCGAAATTAAGATAGAAAAAGTGAAAAGGATTCAAACGCAAATAAAAATATTCAAATGATTTTGAAAAATAGGACGAAAAAGGACGAAAAAAAAATAACGGGGAAAATCCGGAAAACTCCCGGAAAATTCAAAGTGTAAATGAAAGAGGAATTGAAAAGGATTCAAACAAAAAAAAAAAAAGTCAAATCACTTTCCAAATACGGCGGGAAATCGCGATTAAAATGTCATAAAAACTGACACTTTAACCCGTTATAACTCGGAAAATTAAAGGAAAATGAAAATGGAAAAGCGAAATTAAGATAGAAAAAGTGAAAAGGATTCAAACGCAAATAAAAATATTCAAATGATTTTGAAAAATAGGACGAAAAAGGACGAAAAAAAAATAACGGGGAAAATCCGGAAAACTCCCGGAAAATTCAAAGTGTAAATGAAAGAGGAATTGAAAAGGATTCAAACAAAAAAAAAAAAAGTCAAATCACTTTCCAAATACGGCGGGAAATCGCGATTAAAATGTCATAAAAACTGACACTTTAACCCGTTATAACTCGGAAAATTAAAGGAAAATGAAAATGGAAAAGCGAAATTAAGATAGAAAAAGTGAAAAGGATTCAAACGCAAATAAAAATATTCAAATGATTTTGAAAAATAGGACGAAAAAGGACGAAAAAAAAATAACGGGGAAAATCCGGAAAACTCCCGGAAAATTCAAAGTGTAAATGAAAGAGGAATTGAAAAGGATTCAAACAAAAAAAAAAAAAGTCAAATCACTTTCCAAATACGGCGGGAAATCGCGATTAAAATGTCATAAAAACTGACACTTTAACCCGTTATAACTCGGAAAATTAAAGGAAAATGAAAATGGAAAAGCGAAATTAAGATAGAAAAAGTGAAAAGGATTCAAACGCAAATAAAAATATTCAAATGATTTTGAAAAATAGGACGAAAAAGGACGAAAAAAAAATAACGGGGAAAATCCGGAAAACTCCCGGAAAATTCAAAGTGTAAATGAAAGAGGAATTGAAAAGGATTCAAACAAAAAAAAAAAAAGTCAAATCACTTTCCAAATACGGCGGGAAATCGCGATTAAAATGTCATAAAAACTGACACTTTAACCCGTTATAACTCGGAAAATTAAAGGAAAATGAAAATGGAAAAGCGAAATTAAGATAGAAAAAGTGAAAAGGATTCAAACGCAAATAAAAATATTCAAATGATTTTGAAAAATAGGACGAAAAAGGACGAAAAAAAAATAACGGGGAAAATCCGGAAAACTCCCGGAAAATTCAAAGTGTAAATGAAAGAGGAATTGAAAAGGATTCAAACAAAAAAAAAAAAAGTCAAATCACTTTCCAAATACGGCGGGAAATCGCGATTAAAATGTCATAAAAACTGACACTTTAACCCGTTATAACTCGGAAAATTAAAGGAAAATGAAAATGGAAAAGCGAAATTAAGATAGAAAAAGTGAAAAGGATTCAAACGCAAATAAAAATATTCAAATGATTTTGAAAAATAGGACGAAAAAGGACGAAAAAAAAATAACGGGGAAAATCCGGAAAACTCCCGGAAAATTCAAAGTGTAAATGAAAGAGGAATTGAAAAGGATTCAAACAAAAAAAAAAAAAGTCAAATCACTTTCCAAATACGGCGGGAAATCGCGATTAAAATGTCATAAAAACTGACACTTTAACCCGTTATAACTCGGAAAATTAAAGGAAAATGAAAATGGAAAAGCGAAATTAAGATAGAAAAAGTGAAAAGGATTCAAACGCAAATAAAAATATTCAAATGATTTTGAAAAATAGGACGAAAAAGGACGAAAAAAAAATAACGGGGAAAATCCGGAAAACTCCCGGAAAATTCAAAGTGTAAATGAAAGAGGAATTGAAAAGGATTCAAACAAAAAAAAAAAAAGTCAAATCACTTTCCAAATACGGCGGGAAATCGCGATTAAAATGTCATAAAAACTGACACTTTAACCCGTTATAACTCGGAAAATTAAAGGAAAATGAAAATGGAAAAGCGAAATTAAGATAGAAAAAGTGAAAAGGATTCAAACGCAAATAAAAATATTCAAATGATTTTGAAAAATAGGACGAAAAAGGACGAAAAAAAAATAACGGGGAAAATCCGGAAAACTCCCGGAAAATTCAAAGTGTAAATGAAAGAGGAATTGAAAAGGATTCAAACAAAAAAAAAAAAAGTCAAATCACTTTCCAAATACGGCGGGAAATCGCGATTAAAATGTCATAAAAACTGACACTTTAACCCGTTATAACTCGGAAAATTAAAGGAAAATGAAAATGGAAAAGCGAAATTAAGATAGAAAAAGTGAAAAGGATTCAAACGCAAATAAAAATATTCAAATGATTTTGAAAAATAGGACGAAAAAGGACGAAAAAAAAATAACGGGGAAAATCCGGAAAACTCCCGGAAAATTCAAAGTGTAAATGAAAGAGGAATTGAAAAGGATTCAAACAAAAAAAAAAAAAGTCAAATCACTTTCCAAATACGGCGGGAAATCGCGATTAAAATGTCATAAAAACTGACACTTTAACCCGTTATAACTCGGAAAATTAAAGGAAAATGAAAATGGAAAAGCGAAATTAAGATAGAAAAAGTGAAAAGGATTCAAACGCAAATAAAAATATTCAAATGATTTTGAAAAATAGGACGAAAAAGGACGAAAAAAAAATAACGGGGAAAATCCGGAAAACTCCCGGAAAATTCAAAGTGTAAATGAAAGAGGAATTGAAAAGGATTCAAACAAAAAAAAAAAAAGTCAAATCACTTTCCAAATACGGCGGGAAATCGCGATTAAAATGTCATAAAAACTGACACTTTAACCCGTTATAACTCGGAAAATTAAAGGAAAATGAAAATGGAAAAGCGAAATTAAGATAGAAAAAGTGAAAAGGATTCAAACGCAAATAAAAATATTCAAATGATTTTGAAAAATAGGACGAAAAAGGACGAAAAAAAAATAACGGGGAAAATCCGGAAAACTCCCGGAAAATTCAAAGTGTAAATGAAAGAGGAATTGAAAAGGATTCAAACAAAAAAAAAAAAAGTCAAATCACTTTCCAAATACGGCGGGAAATCGCGATTAAAATGTCATAAAAACTGACACTTTAACCCGTTATAACTCGGAAAATTAAAGGAAAATGAAAATGGAAAAGCGAAATTAAGATAGAAAAAGTGAAAAGGATTCAAACGCAAATAAAAATATTCAAATGATTTTGAAAAATAGGACGAAAAAGGACGAAAAAAAAATAACGGGGAAAATCCGGAAAACTCCCGGAAAATTCAAAGTGTAAATGAAAGAGGAATTGAAAAGGATTCAAACAAAAAAAAAAAAAGTCAAATCACTTTCCAAATACGGCGGGAAATCGCGATTAAAATGTCATAAAAACTGACACTTTAACCCGTTATAACTCGGAAAATTAAAGGAAAATGAAAATGGAAAAGCGAAATTAAGATAGAAAAAGTGAAAAGGATTCAAACGCAAATAAAAATATTCAAATGATTTTGAAAAATAGGACGAAAAAGGACGAAAAAAAAATAACGGGGAAAATCCGGAAAACTCCCGGAAAATTCAAAGTGTAAATGAAAGAGGAATTGAAAAGGATTCAAACAAAAAAAAAAAAAGTCAAATCACTTTCCAAATACGGCGGGAAATCGCGATTAAAATGTCATAAAAACTGACACTTTAACCCGTTATAACTCGGAAAATTAAAGGAAAATGAAAATGGAAAAGCGAAATTAAGATAGAAAAAGTGAAAAGGATTCAAACGCAAATAAAAATATTCAAATGATTTTGAAAAATAGGACGAAAAAGGACGAAAAAAAAATAACGGGGAAAATCCGGAAAACTCCCGGAAAATTCAAAGTGTAAATGAAAGAGGAATTGAAAAGGATTCAAACAAAAAAAAAAAAAGTCAAATCACTTTCCAAATACGGCGGGAAATCGCGATTAAAATGTCATAAAAACTGACACTTTAACCCGTTATAACTCGGAAAATTAAAGGAAAATGAAAATGGAAAAGCGAAATTAAGATAGAAAAAGTGAAAAGGATTCAAACGCAAATAAAAATATTCAAATGATTTTGAAAAATAGGACGAAAAAGGACGAAAAAAAAATAACGGGGAAAATCCGGAAAACTCCCGGAAAATTCAAAGTGTAAATGAAAGAGGAATTGAAAAGGATTCAAACAAAAAAAAAAAAAGTCAAATCACTTTCCAAATACGGCGGGAAATCGCGATTAAAATGTCATAAAAACTGACACTTTAACCCGTTATAACTCGGAAAATTAAAGGAAAATGAAAATGGAAAAGCGAAATTAAGATAGAAAAAGTGAAAAGGATTCAAACGCAAATAAAAATATTCAAATGATTTTGAAAAATAGGACGAAAAAGGACGAAAAAAAAATAACGGGGAAAATCCGGAAAACTCCCGGAAAATTCAAAGTGTAAATGACAAGAGGAATTGAAAAGGATTCAAACAAAAAAAAAAAAAGTCAAATCACTTTCCAAATACGGCGGGAAATCGCGATTAAAATGTCATAAAAACTGACACTTTAACCCGTTATAACTCGGAAAATTAAAGGAAAATGAAAATGGAAAAGCGAAATTAAGATAGAAAAAGTGAAAAGGATTCAAACGCAAATAAAAATATTCAAATGATTTTGAAAAATAGGACGAAAAAGGACGAAAAAAAAATAACGGGGAAAATCCGGAAAACTCCCGGAAAATTCAAAGTGTAAATGAAAGAGGAATTGAAAAGGATTCAAACAAAAAAAAAAAAAGTCAAATCACTTTCCAAATACGGCGGGAAATCGCGATTAAAATGTCATAAAAACTGACACTTTAACCCGTTATAACTCGGAAAATTAAAGGAAAATGAAAATGGAAAAGCGAAATTAAGATAGAAAAAGTGAAAAGGATTCAAACGCAAATAAAAATATTCAAATGATTTTGAAAAATAGGACGAAAAAGGACGAAAAAAAAATAACGGGGAAAATCCGGAAAACTCCCGGAAAATTCAAAGTGTAAATGAAAGAGGAATTGAAAAGGATTCAAACAAAAAAAAAAAAAGTCAAATCACTTTCCAAATACGGCGGGAAATCGCGATTAAAATGTCATAAAAACTGACACTTTAACCCGTTATAACTCGGAAAATTAAAGGAAAATGAAAATGGAAAAGCGAAATTAAGATAGAAAAAGTGAAAAGGATTCAAACGCAAATAAAAATATTCAAATGATTTTGAAAAATAGGACGAAAAAGGACGAAAAAAAAATAACGGGGAAAATCCGGAAAACTCCCGGAAAATTCAAAGTGTAAATGAAAGAGGAATTGAAAAGGATTCAAACAAAAAAAAAAAAAGTCAAATCACTTTCCAAATACGGCGGGAAATCGCGATTAAAATGTCATAAAAACTGACACTTTAACCCGTTATAACTCGGAAAATTAAAGGAAAATGAAAATGGAAAAGCGAAATTAAGATAGAAAAAGTGAAAAGGATTCAAACGCAAATAAAAATATTCAAATGATTTTGAAAAATAGGACGAAAAAGGACGAAAAAAAAATAACGGGGAAAATCCGGAAAACTCCCGGAAAATTCAAAGTGTAAATGAAAGAGGAATTGAAAAGGATTCAAACAAAAAAAAAAAAAGTCAAATCACTTTCCAAATACGGCGGGAAATCGCGATTAAAATGTCATAAAAACTGACACTTTAACCCGTTATAACTCGGAAAATTAAAGGAAAATGAAAATGGAAAAGCGAAATTAAGATAGAAAAAGTGAAAAGGATTCAAACGCAAATAAAAATATTCAAATGATTTTGAAAAATAGGACGAAAAAGGACGAAAAAAAAATAACGGGGAAAATCCGGAAAACTCCCGGAAAATTCAAAGTGTAAATGAAAGAGGAATTGAAAAGGATTCAAACAAAAAAAAAAAAAGTCAAATCACTTTCCAAATACGGCGGGAAATCGCGATTAAAATGTCATAAAAACTGACACTTTAACCCGTTATAACTCGGAAAATTAAAGGAAAATGAAAATGGAAAAGCGAAATTAAGATAGAAAAAGTGAAAAGGATTCAAACGCAAATAAAAATATTCAAATGATTTTGAAAAATAGGACGAAAAAGGACGAAAAAAAAATAACGGGGAAAATCCGGAAAACTCCCGGAAAATTCAAAGTGTAAATGAAAGAGGAATTGAAAAGGATTCAAACAAAAAAAAAAAAAGTCAAATCACTTTCCAAATACGGCGGGAAATCGCGATTAAAATGTCATAAAAACTGACACTTTAACCCGTTATAACTCGGAAAATTAAAGGAAAATGAAAATGGAAAAGCGAAATTAAGATAGAAAAAGTGAAAAGGATTCAAACGCAAATAAAAATATTCAAATGATTTTGAAAAATAGGACGAAAAAGGACGAAAAAAAAATAACGGGGAAAATCCGGAAAACTCCCGGAAAATTCAAAGTGTAAATGAAAGAGGAATTGAAAAGGATTCAAACAAAAAAAAAAAAAGTCAAATCACTTTCCAAATACGGCGGGAAATCGCGATTAAAATGTCATAAAAACTGACACTTTAACCCGTTATAACTCGGAAAATTAAAGGAAAATGAAAATGGAAAAGCGAAATTAAGATAGAAAAAGTGAAAAGGATTCAAACGCAAATAAAAATATTCAAATGATTTTGAAAAATAGGACGAAAAAGGACGAAAAAAAAATAACGGGGAAAATCCGGAAAACTCCCGGAAAATTCAAAGTGTAAATGAAAGAGGAATTGAAAAGGATTCAAACAAAAAAAAAAAAAGTCAAATCACTTTCCAAATACGGCGGGAAATCGCGATTAAAATGTCATAAAAACTGACACTTTAACCCGTTATAACTCGGAAAATTAAAGGAAAATGAAAATGGAAAAGCGAAATTAAGATAGAAAAAGTGAAAAGGATTCAAACGCAAATAAAAATATTCAAATGATTTTGAAAAATAGGACGAAAAAGGACGAAAAAAAAATAACGGGGAAAATCCGGAAAACTCCCGGAAAATTCAAAGTGTAAATGAAAGAGGAATTGAAAAGGATTCAAACAAAAAAAAAAAAAGTCAAATCACTTTCCAAATACGGCGGGAAATCGCGATTAAAATGTCATAAAAACTGACACTTTAACCCGTTATAACTCGGAAAATTAAAGGAAAATGAAAATGGAAAAGCGAAATTAAGATAGAAAAAGTGAAAAGGATTCAAACGCAAATAAAAATATTCAAATGATTTTGAAAAATAGGACGAAAAAGGACGAAAAAAAAATAACGGGGAAAATCCGGAAAACTCCCGGAAAATTCAAAGTGTAAATGAAAGAGGAATTGAAAAGGATTCAAACAAAAAAAAAAAAAGTCAAATCACTTTCCAAATACGGCGGGAAATCGCGATTAAAATGTCATAAAAACTGACACTTTAACCCGTTATAACTCGGAAAATTAAAGGAAAATGAAAATGGAAAAGCGAAATTAAGATAGAAAAAGTGAAAAGGATTCAAACGCAAATAAAAATATTCAAATGATTTTGAAAAATAGGACGAAAAAGGACGAAAAAAAAATAACGGGGAAAATCCGGAAAACTCCCGGAAAATTCAAAGTGTAAATGAAAGAGGAATTGAAAAGGATTCAAACAAAAAAAAAAAAAGTCAAATCACTTTCCAAATACGGCGGGAAATCGCGATTAAAATGTCATAAAAACTGACACTTTAACCCGTTATAACTCGGAAAATTAAAGGAAAATGAAAATGGAAAAGCGAAATTAAGATAGAAAAAGTGAAAAGGATTCAAACGCAAATAAAAATATTCAAATGATTTTGAAAAATAGGACGAAAAAGGACGAAAAAAAAATAACGGGGAAAATCCGGAAAACTCCCGGAAAATTCAAAGTGTAAATGAAAGAGGAATTGAAAAGGATTCAAACAAAAAAAAAAAAAGTCAAATCACTTTCCAAATACGGCGGGAAATCGCGATTAAAATGTCATAAAAACTGACACTTTAACCCGTTATAACTCGGAAAATTAAAGGAAAATGAAAATGGAAAAGCGAAATTAAGATAGAAAAAGTGAAAAGGATTCAAACGCAAATAAAAATATTCAAATGATTTTGAAAAATAGGACGAAAAAGGACGAAAAAAAAATAACGGGGAAAATCCGGAAAACTCCCGGAAAATTCAAAGTGTAAATGAAAGAGGAATTGAAAAGGATTCAAACAAAAAAAAAAAAAGTCAAATCACTTTCCAAATACGGCGGGAAATCGCGATTAAAATGTCATAAAAACTGACACTTTAACCCGTTATAACTCGGAAAATTAAAGGAAAATGAAAATGGAAAAGCGAAATTAAGATAGAAAAAGTGAAAAGGATTCAAACGCAAATAAAAATATTCAAATGATTTTGAAAAATAGGACGAAAAAGGACGAAAAAAAAATAACGGGGAAAATCCGGAAAACTCCCGGAAAATTCAAAGTGTAAATGAAAGAGGAATTGAAAAGGATTCAAACAAAAAAAAAAAAAGTCAAATCACTTTCCAAATACGGCGGGAAATCGCGATTAAAATGTCATAAAAACTGACACTTTAACCCGTTATAACTCGGAAAATTAAAGGAAAATGAAAATGGAAAAGCGAAATTAAGATAGAAAAAGTGAAAAGGATTCAAACGCAAATAAAAATATTCAAATGATTTTGAAAAATAGGACGAAAAAGGACGAAAAAAAAATAACGGGGAAAATCCGGAAAACTCCCGGAAAATTCAAAGTGTAAATGAAAGAGGAATTGAAAAGGATTCAAACAAAAAAAAAAAAAAGTCAAATCACTTTCCAAATACGGCGGGAAATCGCGATTAAAATGTCATAAAAACTGACACTTTAACCCGTTATAACTCGGAAAATTAAAGGAAAATGAAAATGGAAAAGCGAAATTAAGATAGAAAAAGTGAAAAGGATTCAAACGCAAATAAAAATATTCAAATGATTTTGAAAAATAGGACGAAAAAGGACGAAAAAAAAATAACGGGGAAAATCCGGAAAACTCCCGGAAAATTCAAAGTGTAAATGAAAGAGGAATTGAAAAGGATTCAAACAAAAAAAAAAAAAGTCAAATCACTTTCCAAATACGGCGGGAAATCGCGATTAAAATGTCATAAAAACTGACACTTTAACCCGTTATAACTCGGAAAATTAAAGGAAAATGAAAATGGAAAAGCGAAATTAAGATAGAAAAAGTGAAAAGGATTCAAACGCAAATAAAAATATTCAAATGATTTTGAAAAATAGGACGAAAAAGGACGAAAAAAAAATAACGGGGAAAATCCGGAAAACTCCCGGAAAATTCAAAGTGTAAATGAAAGAGGAATTGAAAAGGATTCAAACAAAAAAAAAAAAAAGTCAAATCACTTTCCAAATACGGCGGGAAATCGCGATTAAAATGTCATAAAAACTGACACTTTAACCCGTTATAACTCGGAAAATTAAAGGAAAATGAAAATGGAAAAGCGAAATTAAGATAGAAAAAGTGAAAAGGATTCAAACGCAAATAAAAATATTCAAATGATTTTGAAAAATAGGACGAAAAAGGACGAAAAAAAAATAACGGGGAAAATCCGGAAAACTCCCGGAAAATTCAAAGTGTAAATGAAAGAGGAATTGAAAAGGATTCAAACAAAAAAAAAAAAAGTCAAATCACTTTCCAAATACGGCGGGAAATCGCGATTAAAATGTCATAAAAACTGACACTTTAACCCGTTATAACTCGGAAAATTAAAGGAAAATGAAAATGGAAAAGCGAAATTAAGATAGAAAAAGTGAAAAGGATTCAAACGCAAATAAAAATATTCAAATGATTTTGAAAAATAGGACGAAAAAGGACGAAAAAAAAATAACGGGGAAAATCCGGAAAACTCCCGGAAAATTCAAAGTGTAAATGAAAGAGGAATTGAAAAGGATTCAAACAAAAAAAAAAAAAAGTCAAATCACTTTCCAAATACGGCGGGAAATCGCGATTAAAATGTCATAAAAACTGACACTTTAACCCGTTATAACTCGGAAAATTAAAGGAAAATGAAAATGGAAAAGCGAAATTAAGATAGAAAAAGTGAAAAGGATTCAAACGCAAATAAAAATATTCAAATGATTTTGAAAAATAGGACGAAAAAGGACGAAAAAAAAATAACGGGGAAAATCCGGAAAACTCCCGGAAAATTCAAAGTGTAAATGAAAGAGGAATTGAAAAGGATTCAAACAAAAAAAAAAAAAGTCAAATCACTTTCCAAATACGGCGGGAAATCGCGATTAAAATGTCATAAAAACTGACACTTTAACCCGTTATAACTCGGAAAATTAAAGGAAAATGAAAATGGAAAAGCGAAATTAAGATAGAAAAAGTGAAAAGGATTCAAACGCAAATAAAAATATTCAAATGATTTTGAAAAATAGGACGAAAAAGGACGAAAAAAAAATAACGGGGAAAATCCGGAAAACTCCCGGAAAATTCAAAGTGTAAATGAAAGAGGAATTGAAAAGGATTCAAACAAAAAAAAAAAAAAAGTCAAATCACTTTCCAAATACGGCGGGAAATCGCGATTAAAATGTCATAAAAACTGACACTTTAACCCGTTATAACTCGGAAAATTAAAGGAAAATGAAAATGGAAAAGCGAAATTAAGATAGAAAAAGTGAAAAGGATTCAAACGCAAATAAAAATATTCAAATGATTTTGAAAAATAGGACGAAAAAGGACGAAAAAAAAATAACGGGGAAAATCCGGAAAACTCCCGGAAAATTCAAAGTGTAAATGAAAGAGGAATTGAAAAGGATTCAAACAAAAAAAAAAAAAGTCAAATCACTTTCCAAATACGGCGGGAAATCGCGATTAAAATGTCATAAAAACTGACACTTTAACCCGTTATAACTCGGAAAATTAAAGGAAAATGAAAATGGAAAAGCGAAATTAAGATAGAAAAAGTGAAAAGGATTCAAACGCAAATAAAAATATTCAAATGATTTTGAAAAATAGGACGAAAAAGGACGAAAAAAAAATAACGGGAAAATCCGGAAAACTCCCGGAAAATTCAAAGTGTAAATGAAAGAGGAATTGAAAAGGATTCAAACAAAAAAAAGTCAAATCACTTTCCAAATACGGCGGGAAATCGCGATTAAAATGTCATAAAAACTGACACTTTAACCCGTTATAACTCGGAAAATTAAAGGAAAATGAAAATGGAAAAGCGAAATTAAGATAGAAAAAGTGAAAAGGATTCAAACGCAAATAAAAATATTCA
>OY974083.1:0-29474 GCA_963854165.1 Sylvicola cinctus | reverse complement strand
TATGACATTTTAATCGCGATTTCCCGCCGTATTTGGAAAGTGATTTGACTTTTTTTTTTTTTGTTTGAATCCTTTTCATTCCTCTTTCATTTACACTTTGAATTTTCCGGGAGTTTTCCGGATTTTCCCCGTTATTTTTTTTTCGTCCTTTTTCGTCCCTATTTTTCAAAATCATTTGAATATTTTTATTTGCGTTTGAATCCTTTTCACTTTTTCTATCTTAATTTCGCTTTTCCATTTTCATTTTCCTTTAATTTTCCGAGTTATAACGGGTTAAAGTGTCAGTTTTTATGACATTTTAATCGCGATTTCCCGCCGTATTTGGAAAGTGATTTGACTTTTTTTTTTTTTGTTTGAATCCTTTTCAATTCCTCTTTCATTTACACTTTGAATTTTCCGGGAGTTTTCCGGATTTTCCCCGTTATTTTTTTTTCGTCCTTTTTCGTCCTATTTTTCAAAATCATTTGAATATTTTTATTTGCGTTTGAATCCTTTTCACTTTTTCTATCTTAATTTCGCTTTTCCATTTTCATTTTCCTTTTAATTTTCCGAGTTATAACGGGTTAAAGTGTCAGTTTTTATGACATTTTAATCGCGATTTCCCGCCGTATTTGGAAAGTGATTTGACTTTTTTTTTTTTTGTTTGAATCCTTTTCAATTCCTCTTTCATTTACACTTTGAATTTTCCGGGAGTTTTCCGGATTTTCCCCGTTATTTTTTTTTCGTCCTTTTTCGTCCTATTTTTCAAAATCATTTGAATATTTTTATTTGCGTTTGAATCCTTTTCACTTTTTCTATCTTAATTTCGCTTTTCCATTTTCATTTTCCTTTAATTTTCCGAGTTATAACGGGTTAAAGTGTCAGTTTTTATGACATTTTAATCGCGATTTCCCGCCGTATTTGGAAAGTGATTTGACTTTTTTTTTTTTTGTTTGAATCCTTTTCAATTCCTCTTTCATTTACACTTTGAATTTTCCGGGAGTTTTCCGGATTTTCCCCGTTATTTTTTTTTCGTCCTTTTTCGTCCTATTTTTCAAAATCATTTGAATATTTTTATTTGCGTTTGAATCCTTTTCACTTTTTCTATCTTAATTTCGCTTTTCCATTTTCATTTTCCTTTAATTTTCCGAGTTATAACGGGTTAAAGTGTCAGTTTTTATGACATTTTAATCGCGATTTCCCGCCGTATTTGGAAAGTGATTTGACTTTTTTTTTTTTTGTTTGAATCCTTTTCAATTCCTCTTTCATTTACACTTTGAATTTTCCGGAGTTTTCCGGATTTTCCCCGTTATTTTTTTTTCGTCCTTTTTCGTCCTATTTTTCAAATCATTTGAATATTTTTATTTGCGTTTGAATCCTTTTCACTTTTTCTATCTTAATTTCGCTTTTCCATTTTCATTTTCCTTTAATTTTCCGAGTTATAACGGGTTAAAGTGTCAGTTTTTATGACATTTTAATCGCGATTTCCCGCCGTATTTGGAAAGTGATTTGACTTTTTTTTTTTTTGTTTGAATCCTTTTCAATTCCTCTTTCATTTACACTTTGAATTTTCCGGGAGTTTTCCGGATTTTCCCCGTTATTTTTTTTTCGTCCTTTTTCGTCCTATTTTTCAAAATCATTTGAATATTTTTATTTGCGTTTGAATCCTTTTCACTTTTTCTATCTTAATTTCGCTTTTCCATTTTCATTTTCCTTTAATTTTCCGAGTTATAACGGGTTAAAGTGTCAGTTTTTATGACATTTTAATCGCGATTTCCCGCCGTATTTGGAAAGTGATTTGACTTTTTTTTTTTTTGTTTGAATCCTTTTCAATTCCTCTTTCATTTACACTTTGAATTTTCCGGGAGTTTTCCGGATTTTCCCCGTTATTTTTTTTTCGTCCTTTTTCGTCCTATTTTTCAAAATCATTTGAATATTTTTATTTGCGTTTGAATCCTTTTCACTTTTTCTATCTTAATTTCGCTTTTCCATTTTCATTTTCCTTTAATTTTCCGAGTTATAACGGGTTAAAGTGTCAGTTTTTTATGACATTTTAATCGCGATTTCCCGCCGTATTTGGAAAGTGATTTGACTTTTTTTTTTTTTGTTTGAATCCTTTTCAATTCCTCTTTCATTTACACTTTGAATTTTCCGGGAGTTTTCCGGATTTTCCCCGTTATTTTTTTTTCGTCCTTTTTCGTCCTATTTTTCAAAATCATTTGAATATTTTTATTTGCGTTTGAATCCTTTTCACTTTTTCTATCTTAATTTCGCTTTTCCATTTTCATTTTCCTTTAATTTTCCGAGTTATAACGGGTTAAAGTGTCAGTTTTTATGACATTTTAATCGCGATTTCCCGCCGTATTTGGAAAGTGATTTGACTTTTTTTTTTTTTTGTTTGAATCCTTTTCAATTCCTCTTTCATTTACACTTTGAATTTTCCGGGAGTTTTCCGGATTTTCCCCGTTATTTTTTTTTCGTCCTTTTTCGTCCTATTTTTCAAAATCATTTGAATATTTTTATTTGCGTTTGAATCCTTTTCACTTTTTCTATCTTAATTTCGCTTTTCCATTTTCATTTTCCTTTAATTTTCCGAGTTATAACGGGTTAAAGTGTCAGTTTTTATGACATTTTAATCGCGATTTCCCGCCGTATTTGGAAAGTGATTTGACTTTTTTTTTTTTTGTTTGAATCCTTTTCAATTCCTCTTTCATTTACACTTTGAATTTTCCGGGAGTTTTCCGGATTTTCCCCGTTATTTTTTTTTCGTCCTTTTTCGTCCTATTTTTCAAAATCATTTGAATATTTTTATTTGCGTTTGAATCCTTTTCACTTTTTCTATCTTAATTTCGCTTTTCCATTTTCATTTTCCTTTAATTTTCCGAGTTATAACGGGTTAAAGTGTCAGTTTTTATGACATTTTAATCGCGATTTCCCGCCGTATTTGGAAAGTGATTTGACTTTTTTTTTTTTTTGTTTGAATCCTTTTCAATTCCTCTTTCATTTACACTTTGAATTTTCCGGGAGTTTTCCGGATTTTCCCCGTTATTTTTTTTTCGTCCTTTTTCGTCCTATTTTTCAAAATCATTTGAATATTTTTATTTGCGTTTGAATCCTTTTCACTTTTTCTATCTTAATTTCGCTTTTCCATTTTCATTTTCCTTTAATTTTCCGAGTTATAACGGGTTAAAGTGTCAGTTTTTATGACATTTTAATCGCGATTTCCCGCCGTATTTGGAAAGTGATTTGACTTTTTTTTTTTTTGTTTGAATCCTTTTCAATTCCTCTTTCATTTACACTTTGAATTTTCCGGGAGTTTTCCGGATTTTCCCCGTTATTTTTTTTTCGTCCTTTTTCGTCCTATTTTTCAAAATCATTTGAATATTTTTATTTGCGTTTGAATCCTTTTCACTTTTTCTATCTTAATTTCGCTTTTCCATTTTCATTTTCCTTTAATTTTCCGAGTTATAACGGGTTAAAGTGTCAGTTTTTATGACATTTTAATCGCGATTTCCCGCCGTATTTGGAAAGTGATTTGACTTTTTTTTTTTTGTTTGAATCCTTTTCAATTCCTCTTTCATTTACACTTTGAATTTTCCGGGAGTTTTCCGGATTTTCCCCGTTATTTTTTTTTCGTCCTTTTTCGTCCTATTTTTCAAAATCATTTGAATATTTTTATTTGCGTTTGAATCCTTTTCACTTTTTCTATCTTAATTTCGCTTTTCCATTTTCATTTTCCTTTAATTTTCCGAGTTATAACGGGTTAAAGTGTCAGTTTTTATGACATTTTAATCGCGATTTCCCGCCGTATTTGGAAAGTGATTTGACTTTTTTTTTTTTTGTTTGAATCCTTTTCAATTCCTCTTTCATTTACACTTTGAATTTTCCGGGAGTTTTCCGGATTTTCCCCGTTATTTTTTTTTCGTCCTTTTTCGTCCTATTTTTCAAAATCATTTGAATATTTTTATTTGCGTTTGAATCCTTTTCACTTTTTCTATCTTAATTTCGCTTTTCCATTTTCATTTTCCTTTAATTTTCCGAGTTATAACGGGTTAAAGTGTCAGTTTTTATGACATTTTAATCGCGATTTCCCGCCGTATTTGGAAAGTGATTTGACTTTTTTTTTTTTTGTTTGAATCCTTTTCAATTCCTCTTTCATTTACACTTTGAATTTTCCGGGAGTTTTCCGGATTTTCCCCGTTATTTTTTTTTCGTCCTTTTTCGTCCTATTTTTCAAAATCATTTGAATATTTTTATTTGCGTTTGAATCCTTTTCACTTTTTCTATCTTAATTTCGCTTTTCCATTTTCATTTTCCTTTAATTTTCCGAGTTATAACGGGTTAAAGTGTCAGTTTTTATGACATTTTAATCGCGATTTCCCGCCGTATTTGGAAAGTGATTTGACTTTTTTTTTTTTTGTTTGAATCCTTTTCAATTCCTCTTTCATTTACACTTTGAATTTTCCGGGAGTTTTCCGGATTTTCCCCGTTATTTTTTTTTCGTCCTTTTTCGTCCTATTTTTCAAAATCATTTGAATATTTTTATTTGCGTTTGAATCCTTTTCACTTTTTCTATCTTAATTTCGCTTTTCCATTTTCATTTTCCTTTAATTTTCCGAGTTATAACGGGTTAAAGTGTCAGTTTTTATGACATTTTAATCGCGATTTCCCGCCGTATTTGGAAAGTGATTTGACTTTTTTTTTTTTGTTTGAATCCTTTTCAATTCCTCTTTCATTTACACTTTGAATTTTCCGGGAGTTTTCCGGATTTTCCCCGTTATTTTTTTTTCGTCCTTTTTCGTCCTATTTTTCAAAATCATTTGAATATTTTTATTTGCGTTTGAATCCTTTTCACTTTTTCTATCTTAATTTCGCTTTTCCATTTTCATTTTCCTTTAATTTTCCGAGTTATAACGGGTTAAAGTGTCAGTTTTTATGACATTTTAATCGCGATTTCCCGCCGTATTTGGAAAGTGATTTGACTTTTTTTTTTTTTGTTTGAATCCTTTTCAATTCCTCTTTCATTTACACTTTGAATTTTCCGGGAGTTTTCCGGATTTTCCCCGTTATTTTTTTTTCGTCCTTTTTCGTCCTATTTTTCAAAATCATTTGAATATTTTTATTTGCGTTTGAATCCTTTTCACTTTTTCTATCTTAATTTCGCTTTTCCATTTTCATTTTCCTTTAATTTTCCGAGTTATAACGGGTTAAAGTGTCAGTTTTTATGACATTTTAATCGCGATTTCCCGCCGTATTTGGAAAGTGATTTGACTTTTTTTTTTTTTGTTTGAATCCTTTTCAATTCCTCTTTCATTTACACTTTGAATTTTCCGGGAGTTTTCCGGATTTTCCCCGTTATTTTTTTTTCGTCCTTTTTCGTCCTATTTTTCAAAATCATTTGAATATTTTTATTTGCGTTTGAATCCTTTTCACTTTTTCTATCTTAATTTCGCTTTTCCATTTTCATTTTCCTTTAATTTTCCGAGTTATAACGGGTTAAAGTGTCAGTTTTTATGACATTTTAATCGCGATTTCCCGCCGTATTTGGAAAGTGATTTGACTTTTTTTTTTTTGTTTGAATCCTTTTCAATTCCTCTTTCATTTACACTTTGAATTTTCCGGGAGTTTTCCGGATTTTCCCCGTTATTTTTTTTTCGTCCTTTTTCGTCCTATTTTTCAAAATCATTTGAATATTTTTATTTGCGTTTGAATCCTTTTCACTTTTTCTATCTTAATTTCGCTTTTCCATTTTCATTTTCCTTTAATTTTCCGAGTTATAACGGGTTAAAGTGTCAGTTTTTATGACATTTTAATCGCGATTTCCCGCCGTATTTGGAAAGTGATTTGACTTTTTTTTTTTTTGTTTGAATCCTTTTCAATTCCTCTTTCATTTACACTTTGAATTTTCCGGGAGTTTTCCGGATTTTCCCCGTTATTTTTTTTTCGTCCTTTTTCGTCCTATTTTTCAAAATCATTTGAATATTTTTATTTGCGTTTGAATCCTTTTCACTTTTTCTATCTTAATTTCGCTTTTCCATTTTCATTTTCCTTTAATTTTCCGAGTTATAACGGGTTAAAGTGTCAGTTTTTATGACATTTTAATCGCGATTTCCCGCCGTATTTGGAAAGTGATTTGACTTTTTTTTTTTTTGTTTGAATCCTTTTCAATTCCTCTTTCATTTACACTTTGAATTTTCCGGGAGTTTTCCGGATTTTCCCCGTTATTTTTTTTTCGTCCTTTTTCGTCCTATTTTTCAAAATCATTTGAATATTTTTATTTGCGTTTGAATCCTTTTCACTTTTTCTATCTTAATTTCGCTTTTCCATTTTCATTTTCCTTTAATTTTCCGAGTTATAACGGGTTAAAGTGTCAGTTTTTATGACATTTTAATCGCGATTTCCCGCCGTATTTGGAAAGTGATTTGACTTTTTTTTTTTTTGTTTGAATCCTTTTCAATTCCTCTTTCATTTACACTTTGAATTTTCCGGGAGTTTTCCGGATTTTCCCCGTTATTTTTTTTTCGTCCTTTTTCGTCCTATTTTTCAAAATCATTTGAATATTTTTATTTGCGTTTGAATCCTTTTCACTTTTTCTATCTTAATTTCGCTTTTCCATTTTCATTTTCCTTTAATTTTCCGAGTTATAACGGGTTAAAGTGTCAGTTTTTATGACATTTTAATCGCGATTTCCCGCCGTATTTGGAAAGTGATTTGACTTTTTTTTTTTTTGTTTGAATCCTTTTCAATTCCTCTTTCATTTACACTTTGAATTTTCCGGGAGTTTTCCGGATTTTCCCCGTTATTTTTTTTTCGTCCTTTTTCGTCCTATTTTTCAAAATCATTTGAATATTTTTATTTGCGTTTGAATCCTTTTCACTTTTTCTATCTTAATTTCGCTTTTCCATTTTCATTTTCCTTTAATTTTCCGAGTTATAACGGGTTAAAGTGTCAGTTTTTATGACATTTTAATCGCGATTTCCCGCCGTATTTGGAAAGTGATTTGACTTTTTTTTTTTTTGTTTGAATCCTTTTCAATTCCTCTTTCATTTACACTTTGAATTTTCCGGGAGTTTTCCGGATTTTCCCCGTTATTTTTTTTTCGTCCTTTTTCGTCCTATTTTTCAAAATCATTTGAATATTTTTATTTGCGTTTGAATCCTTTTCACTTTTTCTATCTTAATTTCGCTTTTCCATTTTCATTTTCCTTTAATTTTCCGAGTTATAACGGGTTAAAGTGTCAGTTTTTATGACATTTTAATCGCGATTTCCCGCCGTATTTGGAAAGTGATTTGACTTTTTTTTTTTTTGTTTGAATCCTTTTCAATTCCTCTTTCATTTACACTTTGAATTTTCCGGGAGTTTTCCGGATTTTCCCCGTTATTTTTTTTTCGTCCTTTTTCGTCCTATTTTTCAAAATCATTTGAATATTTTTATTTGCGTTTGAATCCTTTTCACTTTTTCTATCTTAATTTCGCTTTTCCATTTTCATTTTCCTTTAATTTTCCGAGTTATAACGGGTTAAAGTGTCAGTTTTTATGACATTTTAATCGCGATTTCCCGCCGTATTTGGAAAGTGATTTGACTTTTTTTTTTTTTGTTTGAATCCTTTTCAATTCCTCTTTCATTTACACTTTGAATTTTCCGGGAGTTTTCCGGATTTTCCCCGTTATTTTTTTTTCGTCCTTTTTCGTCCTATTTTTCAAAATCATTTGAATATTTTTATTTGCGTTTGAATCCTTTTCACTTTTTCTATCTTAATTTCGCTTTTCCATTTTCATTTTCCTTTAATTTTCCGAGTTATAACGGGTTAAAGTGTCAGTTTTTATGACATTTTAATCGCGATTTCCCGCCGTATTTGGAAAGTGATTTGACTTTTTTTTTTTTTGTTTGAATCCTTTTCAATTCCTCTTTCATTTACACTTTGAATTTTCCGGGAGTTTTCCGGATTTTCCCCGTTATTTTTTTTTCGTCCTTTTTCGTCCTATTTTTCAAAATCATTTGAATATTTTTATTTGCGTTTGAATCCTTTTCACTTTTTCTATCTTAATTTCGCTTTTCCATTTTCATTTTCCTTTAATTTTCCGAGTTATAACGGGTTAAAGTGTCAGTTTTTATGACATTTTAATCGCGATTTCCCGCCGTATTTGGAAAGTGATTTGACTTTTTTTTTTTTTGTTTGAATCCTTTTCAATTCCTCTTTCATTTACACTTTGAATTTTCCGGGAGTTTTCCGGATTTTCCCCGTTATTTTTTTTTCGTCCTTTTTCGTCCTATTTTTCAAAATCATTTGAATATTTTTATTTGCGTTTGAATCCTTTTCACTTTTTCTATCTTAATTTCGCTTTTCCATTTTCATTTTCCTTTAATTTTCCGAGTTATAACGGGTTAAAGTGTCAGTTTTTATGACATTTTAATCGCGATTTCCCGCCGTATTTGGAAAGTGATTTGACTTTTTTTTTTTTTGTTTGAATCCTTTTCAATTCCTCTTTCATTTACACTTTGAATTTTCCGGGAGTTTTCCGGATTTTCCCCGTTATTTTTTTTTCGTCCTTTTTCGTCCTATTTTTCAAAATCATTTGAATATTTTTATTTGCGTTTGAATCCTTTTCACTTTTTCTATCTTAATTTCGCTTTTCCATTTTCATTTTCCTTTAATTTTCCGAGTTATAACGGGTTAAAGTGTCAGTTTTTATGACATTTTAATCGCGATTTCCCGCCGTATTTGGAAAGTGATTTGACTTTTTTTTTTTTTGTTTGAATCCTTTTCAATTCCTCTTTCATTTACACTTTGAATTTTCCGGGAGTTTTCCGGATTTTCCCCGTTATTTTTTTTTCGTCCTTTTTCGTCCTATTTTTCAAAATCATTTGAATATTTTTATTTGCGTTTGAATCCTTTTCACTTTTTCTATCTTAATTTCGCTTTTCCATTTTCATTTTCCTTTAATTTTCCGAGTTATAACGGGTTAAAGTGTCAGTTTTTATGACATTTTAATCGCGATTTCCCGCCGTATTTGGAAAGTGATTTGACTTTTTTTTTTTTTGTTTGAATCCTTTTCAATTCCTCTTTCATTTACACTTTGAATTTTCCGGGAGTTTTCCGGATTTTCCCCGTTATTTTTTTTTCGTCCTTTTTCGTCCTATTTTTCAAAATCATTTGAATATTTTTATTTGCGTTTGAATCCTTTTCACTTTTTCTATCTTAATTTCGCTTTTCCATTTTCATTTTCCTTTAATTTTCCGAGTTATAACGGGTTAAAGTGTCAGTTTTTATGACATTTTAATCGCGATTTCCCGCCGTATTTGGAAAGTGATTTGACTTTTTTTTTTTTTGTTTGAATCCTTTTCAATTCCTCTTTCATTTACACTTTGAATTTTCCGGGAGTTTTCCGGATTTTCCCCGTTATTTTTTTTTCGTCCTTTTTCGTCCTATTTTTCAAAATCATTTGAATATTTTTATTTGCGTTTGAATCCTTTTCACTTTTTCTATCTTAATTTCGCTTTTCCATTTTCATTTTCCTTTAATTTTCCGAGTTATAACGGGTTAAAGTGTCAGTTTTTATGACATTTTAATCGCGATTTCCCGCCGTATTTGGAAAGTGATTTGACTTTTTTTTTTTTTGTTTGAATCCTTTTCAATTCCTCTTTCATTTACACTTTGAATTTTCCGGGAGTTTTCCGGATTTTCCCCGTTATTTTTTTTTCGTCCTTTTTCGTCCTATTTTTCAAAATCATTTGAATATTTTTATTTGCGTTTGAATCCTTTTCACTTTTTCTATCTTAATTTCGCTTTTCCATTTTCATTTTCCTTTAATTTTCCGAGTTATAACGGGTTAAAGTGTCAGTTTTTATGACATTTTAATCGCGATTTCCCGCCGTATTTGGAAAGTGATTTGACTTTTTTTTTTTTTGTTTGAATCCTTTTCAATTCCTCTTTCATTTACACTTTGAATTTTCCGGGAGTTTTCCGGATTTTCCCCGTTATTTTTTTTTCGTCCTTTTTCGTCCTATTTTTCAAAATCATTTGAATATTTTTATTTGCGTTTGAATCCTTTTCACTTTTTCTATCTTAATTTCGCTTTTCCATTTTCATTTTCCTTTAATTTTCCGAGTTATAACGGGTTAAAGTGTCAGTTTTTATGACATTTTAATCGCGATTTCCCGCCGTATTTGGAAAGTGATTTGACTTTTTTTTTTTTTGTTTGAATCCTTTTCAATTCCTCTTTCATTTACACTTTGAATTTTCCGGGAGTTTTCCGGATTTTCCCCGTTATTTTTTTTTCGTCCTTTTTCGTCCTATTTTTCAAAATCATTTGAATATTTTTATTTGCGTTTGAATCCTTTTCACTTTTTCTATCTTAATTTCGCTTTTCCATTTTCATTTTCCTTTAATTTTCCGAGTTATAACGGGTTAAAGTGTCAGTTTTTATGACATTTTAATCGCGATTTCCCGCCGTATTTGGAAAGTGATTTGACTTTTTTTTTTTTTGTTTGAATCCTTTTCAATTCCTCTTTCATTTACACTTTGAATTTTCCGGGAGTTTTCCGGATTTTCCCCGTTATTTTTTTTTCGTCCTTTTTCGTCCTATTTTTCAAAATCATTTGAATATTTTTATTTGCGTTTGAATCCTTTTCACTTTTTCTATCTTAATTTCGCTTTTCCATTTTCATTTTCCTTTAATTTTCCGAGTTATAACGGGTTAAAGTGTCAGTTTTTATGACATTTTAATCGCGATTTCCCGCCGTATTTGGAAAGTGATTTGACTTTTTTTTTTTTTGTTTGAATCCTTTTCAATTCCTCTTTCATTTACACTTTGAATTTTCCGGGAGTTTTCCGGATTTTCCCCGTTATTTTTTTTTCGTCCTTTTTCGTCCTATTTTTCAAAATCATTTGAATATTTTTATTTGCGTTTGAATCCTTTTCACTTTTTCTATCTTAATTTCGCTTTTCCATTTTCATTTTCCTTTAATTTTCCGAGTTATAACGGGTTAAAGTGTCAGTTTTTATGACATTTTAATCGCGATTTCCCGCCGTATTTGGAAAGTGATTTGACTTTTTTTTTTTTTGTTTGAATCCTTTTCAATTCCTCTTTCATTTACACTTTGAATTTTCCGGGAGTTTTCCGGATTTTCCCCGTTATTTTTTTTTCGTCCTTTTTCGTCCTATTTTTCAAAATCATTTGAATATTTTTATTTGCGTTTGAATCCTTTTCACTTTTTCTATCTTAATTTCGCTTTTCCATTTTCATTTTCCTTTAATTTTCCGAGTTATAACGGGTTAAAGTGTCAGTTTTTATGACATTTTAATCGCGATTTCCCGCCGTATTTGGAAAGTGATTTGACTTTTTTTTTTTTTGTTTGAATCCTTTTCAATTCCTCTTTCATTTACACTTTGAATTTTCCGGGAGTTTTCCGGATTTTCCCCGTTATTTTTTTTTCGTCCTTTTTCGTCCTATTTTTCAAAATCATTTGAATATTTTTATTTGCGTTTGAATCCTTTTCACTTTTTCTATCTTAATTTCGCTTTTCCATTTTCATTTTCCTTTAATTTTCCGAGTTATAACGGGTTAAAGTGTCAGTTTTTATGACATTTTAATCGCGATTTCCCGCCGTATTTGGAAAGTGATTTGACTTTTTTTTTTTTTGTTTGAATCCTTTTCAATTCCTCTTTCATTTACACTTTGAATTTTCCGGGAGTTTTCCGGATTTTCCCCGTTATTTTTTTTTCGTCCTTTTTCGTCCTATTTTTCAAAATCATTTGAATATTTTTATTTGCGTTTGAATCCTTTTCACTTTTTCTATCTTAATTTCGCTTTTCCATTTTCATTTTCCTTTAATTTTCCGAGTTATAACGGGTTAAAGTGTCAGTTTTTATGACATTTTAATCGCGATTTCCCGCCGTATTTGGAAAGTGATTTGACTTTTTTTTTTTTTGTTTGAATCCTTTTCAATTCCTCTTTCATTTACACTTTGAATTTTCCGGGAGTTTTCCGGATTTTCCCCGTTATTTTTTTTTCGTCCTTTTTCGTCCTATTTTTCAAAATCATTTGAATATTTTTATTTGCGTTTGAATCCTTTTCACTTTTTCTATCTTAATTTCGCTTTTCCATTTTCATTTTCCTTTAATTTTCCGAGTTATAACGGGTTAAAGTGTCAGTTTTTATGACATTTTAATCGCGATTTCCCGCCGTATTTGGAAAGTGATTTGACTTTTTTTTTTTTTGTTTGAATCCTTTTCAATTCCTCTTTCATTTACACTTTGAATTTTCCGGGAGTTTTCCGGATTTTCCCCGTTATTTTTTTTTCGTCCTTTTTCGTCCTATTTTTCAAAATCATTTGAATATTTTTATTTGCGTTTGAATCCTTTTCACTTTTTCTATCTTAATTTCGCTTTTCCATTTTCATTTTCCTTTAATTTTCCGAGTTATAACGGGTTAAAGTGTCAGTTTTTATGACATTTTAATCGCGATTTCCCGCCGTATTTGGAAAGTGATTTGACTTTTTTTTTTTTTGTTTGAATCCTTTTCAATTCCTCTTTCATTTACACTTTGAATTTTCCGGGAGTTTTCCGGATTTTCCCCGTTATTTTTTTTTCGTCCTTTTTCGTCCTATTTTTCAAAATCATTTGAATATTTTTATTTGCGTTTGAATCCTTTTCACTTTTTCTATCTTAATTTCGCTTTTCCATTTTCATTTTCCTTTAATTTTCCGAGTTATAACGGGTTAAAGTGTCAGTTTTTATGACATTTTAATCGCGATTTCCCGCCGTATTTGGAAAGTGATTTGACTTTTTTTTTTTTTGTTTGAATCCTTTTCAATTCCTCTTTCATTTACACTTTGAATTTTCCGGGAGTTTTCCGGATTTTCCCCGTTATTTTTTTTTCGTCCTTTTTCGTCCTATTTTTCAAAATCATTTGAATATTTTTATTTGCGTTTGAATCCTTTTCACTTTTTCTATCTTAATTTCGCTTTTCCATTTTCATTTTCCTTTAATTTTCCGAGTTATAACGGGTTAAAGTGTCAGTTTTTATGACATTTTAATCGCGATTTCCCGCCGTATTTGGAAAGTGATTTGACTTTTTTTTTTTTTGTTTGAATCCTTTTCAATTCCTCTTTCATTTACACTTTGAATTTTCCGGGAGTTTTCCGGATTTTCCCCGTTATTTTTTTTTCGTCCTTTTTCGTCCTATTTTTCAAAATCATTTGAATATTTTTATTTGCGTTTGAATCCTTTTCACTTTTTCTATCTTAATTTCGCTTTTCCATTTTCATTTTCCTTTAATTTTCCGAGTTATAACGGGTTAAAGTGTCAGTTTTTATGACATTTTAATCGCGATTTCCCGCCGTATTTGGAAAGTGATTTGACTTTTTTTTTTTTTGTTTGAATCCTTTTCAATTCCTCTTTCATTTACACTTTGAATTTTCCGGGAGTTTTCCGGATTTTCCCCGTTATTTTTTTTTCGTCCTTTTTCGTCCTATTTTTCAAAATCATTTGAATATTTTTATTTGCGTTTGAATCCTTTTCACTTTTTCTATCTTAATTTCGCTTTTCCATTTTCATTTTCCTTTAATTTTCCGAGTTATAACGGGTTAAAGTGTCAGTTTTTATGACATTTTAATCGCGATTTCCCGCCGTATTTGGAAAGTGATTTGACTTTTTTTTTTTTTGTTTGAATCCTTTTCAATTCCTCTTTCATTTACACTTTGAATTTTCCGGGAGTTTTCCGGATTTTCCCCGTTATTTTTTTTTCGTCCTTTTTCGTCCTATTTTTCAAAATCATTTGAATATTTTTATTTGCGTTTGAATCCTTTTCACTTTTTCTATCTTAATTTCGCTTTTCCATTTTCATTTTCCTTTAATTTTCCGAGTTATAACGGGTTAAAGTGTCAGTTTTTATGACATTTTAATCGCGATTTCCCGCCGTATTTGGAAAGTGATTTGACTTTTTTTTTTTTTGTTTGAATCCTTTTCAATTCCTCTTTCATTTACACTTTGAATTTTCCGGGAGTTTTCCGGATTTTCCCCGTTATTTTTTTTTCGTCCTTTTTCGTCCTATTTTTCAAAATCATTTGAATATTTTTATTTGCGTTTGAATCCTTTTCACTTTTTCTATCTTAATTTCGCTTTTCCATTTTCATTTTCCTTTAATTTTCCGAGTTATAACGGGTTAAAGTGTCAGTTTTTATGACATTTTAATCGCGATTTCCCGCCGTATTTGGAAAGTGATTTGACTTTTTTTTTTTTTGTTTGAATCCTTTTCAATTCCTCTTTCATTTACACTTTGAATTTTCCGGGAGTTTTCCGGATTTTCCCCGTTATTTTTTTTTCGTCCTTTTTCGTCCTATTTTTCAAAATCATTTGAATATTTTTATTTGCGTTTGAATCCTTTTCACTTTTTCTATCTTAATTTCGCTTTTCCATTTTCATTTTCCTTTAATTTTCCGAGTTATAACGGGTTAAAGTGTCAGTTTTTATGACATTTTAATCGCGATTTCCCGCCGTATTTGGAAAGTGATTTGACTTTTTTTTTTTTTGTTTGAATCCTTTTCAATTCCTCTTTCATTTACACTTTGAATTTTCCGGGAGTTTTCCGGATTTTCCCCGTTATTTTTTTTTCGTCCTTTTTCGTCCTATTTTTCAAAATCATTTGAATATTTTTATTTGCGTTTGAATCCTTTTCACTTTTTCTATCTTAATTTCGCTTTTCCATTTTCATTTTCCTTTAATTTTCCGAGTTATAACGGGTTAAAGTGTCAGTTTTTATGACATTTTAATCGCGATTTCCCGCCGTATTTGGAAAGTGATTTGACTTTTTTTTTTTTTGTTTGAATCCTTTTCAATTCCTCTTTCATTTACACTTTGAATTTTCCGGGAGTTTTCCGGATTTTCCCCGTTATTTTTTTTTCGTCCTTTTTCGTCCTATTTTTCAAAATCATTTGAATATTTTTATTTGCGTTTGAATCCTTTTCACTTTTTCTATCTTAATTTCGCTTTTCCATTTTCATTTTCCTTTAATTTTCCGAGTTATAACGGGTTAAAGTGTCAGTTTTTATGACATTTTAATCGCGATTTCCCGCCGTATTTGGAAAGTGATTTGACTTTTTTTTTTTTTGTTTGAATCCTTTTCAATTCCTCTTTCATTTACACTTTGAATTTTCCGGGAGTTTTCCGGATTTTCCCCGTTATTTTTTTTTCGTCCTTTTTCGTCCTATTTTTCAAAATCATTTGAATATTTTTATTTGCGTTTGAATCCTTTTCACTTTTTCTATCTTAATTTCGCTTTTCCATTTTCATTTTCCTTTAATTTTCCGAGTTATAACGGGTTAAAGTGTCAGTTTTTATGACATTTTAATCGCGATTTCCCGCCGTATTTGGAAAGTGATTTGACTTTTTTTTTTTTTGTTTGAATCCTTTTCAATTCCTCTTTCATTTACACTTTGAATTTTCCGGGAGTTTTCCGGATTTTCCCCGTTATTTTTTTTTCGTCCTTTTTCGTCCTATTTTTCAAAATCATTTGAATATTTTTATTTGCGTTTGAATCCTTTTCACTTTTTCTATCTTAATTTCGCTTTTCCATTTTCATTTTCCTTTAATTTTCCGAGTTATAACGGGTTAAAGTGTCAGTTTTTATGACATTTTAATCGCGATTTCCCGCCGTATTTGGAAAGTGATTTGACTTTTTTTTTTTTTGTTTGAATCCTTTTCAATTCCTCTTTCATTTACACTTTGAATTTTCCGGGAGTTTTCCGGATTTTCCCCGTTATTTTTTTTTCGTCCTTTTTCGTCCTATTTTTCAAAATCATTTGAATATTTTTATTTGCGTTTGAATCCTTTTCACTTTTTCTATCTTAATTTCGCTTTTCCATTTTCATTTTCCTTTAATTTTCCGAGTTATAACGGGTTAAAGTGTCAGTTTTTATGACATTTTAATCGCGATTTCCCGCCGTATTTGGAAAGTGATTTGACTTTTTTTTTTTTTGTTTGAATCCTTTTCAATTCCTCTTTCATTTACACTTTGAATTTTCCGGGAGTTTTCCGGATCTTTCCCCGTTATTTTTTTTTCGTCCTTTTTCGTCCTATTTTTCAAAATCATTTGAATATTTTTATTTGCGTTTGAATCCTTTTCACTTTTTCTATCTTAATTTCGCTTTTCCATTTTCATTTTCCTTTAATTTTCCGAGTTATAACGGGTTAAAGTGTCAGTTTTTATGACATTTTAATCGCGATTTCCCGCCGTATTTGGAAAGTGATTTGACTTTTTTTTTTTTTGTTTGAATCCTTTTCAATTCCTCTTTCATTTACACTTTGAATTTTCCGGGAGTTTTCCGGATTTTCCCCGTTATTTTTTTTTCGTCCTTTTTCGTCCTATTTTTCAAAATCATTTGAATATTTTTATTTGCGTTTGAATCCTTTTCACTTTTTCTATCTTAATTTCGCTTTTCCATTTTCATTTTCCTTTAATTTTCCGAGTTATAACGGGTTAAAGTGTCAGTTTTTATGACATTTTAATCGCGATTTCCCGCCGTATTTGGAAAGTGATTTGACTTTTTTTTTTTTTGTTTGAATCCTTTTCAATTCCTCTTTCATTTACACTTTGAATTTTCCGGGAGTTTTCCGGATTTTCCCCGTTATTTTTTTTTCGTCCTTTTTCGTCCTATTTTTCAAAATCATTTGAATATTTTTATTTGCGTTTGAATCCTTTTCACTTTTTCTATCTTAATTTCGCTTTTCCATTTTCATTTTCCTTTAATTTTCCGAGTTATAACGGGTTAAAGTGTCAGTTTTTATGACATTTTAATCGCGATTTCCCGCCGTATTTGGAAAGTGATTTGACTTTTTTTTTTTTTGTTTGAATCCTTTTCAATTCCTCTTTCATTTACACTTTGAATTTTCCGGGAGTTTTCCGGATTTTCCCCGTTATTTTTTTTTCGTCCTTTTTCGTCCTATTTTTCAAAATCATTTGAATATTTTTATTTGCGTTTGAATCCTTTTCACTTTTTCTATCTTAATTTCGCTTTTCCATTTTCATTTTCCTTTAATTTTCCGAGTTATAACGGGTTAAAGTGTCAGTTTTTATGACATTTTAATCGCGATTTCCCGCCGTATTTGGAAAGTGATTTGACTTTTTTTTTTTTTGTTTGAATCCTTTTCAATTCCTCTTTCATTTACACTTTGAATTTTCCGGGAGTTTTCCGGATTTTCCCCGTTATTTTTTTTTCGTCCTTTTTCGTCCTATTTTTCAAAATCATTTGAATATTTTTATTTGCGTTTGAATCCTTTTCACTTTTTCTATCTTAATTTCGCTTTTCCATTTTCATTTTCCTTTAATTTTCCGAGTTATAACGGGTTAAAGTGTCAGTTTTTATGACATTTTAATCGCGATTTCCCGCCGTATTTGGAAAGTGATTTGACTTTTTTTTTTTTGTTTGAATCCTTTTCAATTCCTCTTTCATTTACACTTTGAATTTTCCGGGAGTTTTCCGGATTTTCCCCGTTATTTTTTTTTCGTCCTTTTTCGTCCTATTTTTCAAAATCATTTGAATATTTTTATTTGCGTTTGAATCCTTTTCACTTTTTCTATCTTAATTTCGCTTTTCCATTTTCATTTTCCTTTAATTTTCCGAGTTATAACGGGTTAAAGTGTCAGTTTTTATGACATTTTAATCGCGATTTCCCGCCGTATTTGGAAAGTGATTTGACTTTTTTTTTTTTTGTTTGAATCCTTTTCAATTCCTCTTTCATTTACACTTTGAATTTTCCGGGAGTTTTCCGGATTTTCCCCGTTATTTTTTTTTCGTCCTTTTTCGTCCTATTTTTCAAAATCATTTGAATATTTTTATTTGCGTTTGAATCCTTTTCACTTTTTCTATCTTAATTTCGCTTTTCCATTTTCATTTTCCTTTAATTTTCCGAGTTATAACGGGTTAAAGTGTCAGTTTTTATGACATTTTAATCGCGATTTCCCGCCGTATTTGGAAAGTGATTTGACTTTTTTTTTTTTTGTTTGAATCCTTTTCAATTCCTCTTTCATTTACACTTTGAATTTTCCGGGAGTTTTCCGGATTTTCCCCGTTATTTTTTTTTCGTCCTTTTTCGTCCTATTTTTCAAAATCATTTGAATATTTTTATTTGCGTTTGAATCCTTTTCACTTTTTCTATCTTAATTTCGCTTTTCCATTTTCATTTTCCTTTAATTTTCCGAGTTATAACGGGTTAAAGTGTCAGTTTTTATGACATTTTAATCGCGATTTCCCGCCGTATTTGGAAAGTGATTTGACTTTTTTTTTTTTTGTTTGAATCCTTTTCAATTCCTCTTTCATTTACACTTTGAATTTTCCGGGAGTTTTCCGGATTTTCCCCGTTATTTTTTTTTCGTCCTTTTTCGTCCTATTTTTCAAAATCATTTGAATATTTTTATTTGCGTTTGAATCCTTTTCACTTTTTCTATCTTAATTTCGCTTTTCCATTTTCATTTTCCTTTAATTTTCCGAGTTATAACGGGTTAAAGTGTCAGTTTTTATGACATTTTAATCGCGATTTCCCGCCGTATTTGGAAAGTGATTTGACTTTTTTTTTTTTTGTTTGAATCCTTTTCAATTCCTCTTTCATTTACACTTTGAATTTTCCGGGAGTTTTCCGGATTTTCCCCGTTATTTTTTTTTCGTCCTTTTTCGTCCTATTTTTCAAAATCATTTGAATATTTTTATTTGCGTTTGAATCCTTTTCACTTTTTCTATCTTAATTTCGCTTTTCCATTTTCATTTTCCTTTAATTTTCCGAGTTATAACGGGTTAAAGTGTCAGTTTTTATGACATTTTAATCGCGATTTCCCGCCGTATTTGGAAAGTGATTTGACTTTTTTTTTTTTGTTTGAATCCTTTTCAATTCCTCTTTCATTTACACTTTGAATTTTCCGGGAGTTTTCCGGATTTTCCCCGTTATTTTTTTTTCGTCCTTTTTCGTCCTATTTTTCAAAATCATTTGAATATTTTTATTTGCGTTTGAATCCTTTTCACTTTTTCTATCTTAATTTCGCTTTTCCATTTTCATTTTCCTTTAATTTTCCGAGTTATAACGGGTTAAAGTGTCAGTTTTTATGACATTTTAATCGCGATTTCCCGCCGTATTTGGAAAGTGATTTGACTTTTTTTTTTTTTGTTTGAATCCTTTTCAATTCCTCTTTCATTTACACTTTGAATTTTCCGGGAGTTTTCCGGATTTTCCCCGTTATTTTTTTTTCGTCCTTTTTCGTCCTATTTTTCAAAATCATTTGAATATTTTTATTTGCGTTTGAATCCTTTTCACTTTTTCTATCTTAATTTCGCTTTTCCATTTTCATTTTCCTTTAATTTTCCGAGTTATAACGGGTTAAAGTGTCAGTTTTTATGACATTTTAATCGCGATTTCCCGCCGTATTTGGAAAGTGATTTGACTTTTTTTTTTTTTGTTTGAATCCTTTTCAATTCCTCTTTCATTTACACTTTGAATTTTCCGGGAGTTTTCCGGATTTTCCCCGTTATTTTTTTTTCGTCCTTTTTCGTCCTATTTTTCAAAATCATTTGAATATTTTTATTTGCGTTTGAATCCTTTTCACTTTTTCTATCTTAATTTCGCTTTTCCATTTTCATTTTCCTTTAATTTTCCGAGTTATAACGGGTTAAAGTGTCAGTTTTTATGACATTTTAATCGCGATTTCCCGCCGTATTTGGAAAGTGATTTGACTTTTTTTTTTTTTGTTTGAATCCTTTTCAATTCCTCTTTCATTTACACTTTGAATTTTCCGGGAGTTTTCCGGATTTTCCCCGTTATTTTTTTTTCGTCCTTTTTCGTCCTATTTTTCAAAATCATTTGAATATTTTTATTTGCGTTTGAATCCTTTTCACTTTTTCTATCTTAATTTCGCTTTTCCATTTTCATTTTCCTTTAATTTTCCGAGTTATAACGGGTTAAAGTGTCAGTTTTTATGACATTTTAATCGCGATTTCCCGCCGTATTTGGAAAGTGATTTGACTTTTTTTTTTTTTGTTTGAATCCTTTTCAATTCCTCTTTCATTTACACTTTGAATTTTCGATACTCTGCGGATACCCTGCTTACTCTCCGTGATTTTTTTTTCGTCCTTTTTCGTCCTATTTTTCAAAATCATTTGAATATTTTTATTTGCGTTTGAATCCTTTTCACTTTTTCTATCTTAATTTCGCTTTTCCATTTTCATTTTCCTTTAATTTTCCGAGTTATAACGGGTTAAAGTGTCAGTTTTTATGACATTTTAATCGCGATTTCCCGCCGTATTTGGAAAGTGATTTGACTTTTTTTTTTTTTGTTTGAATCCTTTTCAATTCCTCTTTCATTTACACTTTGAATTTTCCGGGAGTTTTCCGGATTTTCCCCGTTATTTTTTTTTCGTCCTTTTTCGTCCTATTTTTCAAAATCATTTGAATATTTTTATTTGCGTTTGAATCCTTTTCACTTTTTCTATCTTAATTTCGCTTTTCCATTTTCATTTTCCTTTAATTTTCCGAGTTATAACGGGTTAAAGTGTCAGTTTTTATGACATTTTAATCGCGATTTCCCGCCGTATTTGGAAAGTGATTTGACTTTTTTTTTTTTTGTTTGAATCCTTTTCAATTCCTCTTTCATTTACACTTTGAATTTTCCGGGAGTTTTCCGGATTTTCCCCGTTATTTTTTTTTCGTCCTTTTTCGTCCTATTTTTCAAAATCATTTGAATATTTTTATTTGCGTTTGAATCCTTTTCACTTTTTCTATCTTAATTTCGCTTTTCCATTTTCATTTTCCTTTAATTTTCCGAGTTATAACGGGTTAAAGTGTCAGTTTTTATGACATTTTAATCGCGATTTCCCGCCGTATTTGGAAAGTGATTTGACTTTTTTTTTTTTTGTTTGAATCCTTTTCAATTCCTCTTTCATTTACACTTTGAATTTTCCGGGAGTTTTCCGGATTTTCCCCGTTATTTTTTTTTCGTCCTTTTTCGTCCTATTTTTCAAAATCATTTGAATATTTTTATTTGCGTTTGAATCCTTTTCACTTTTTCTATCTTAATTTCGCTTTTCCATTTTCATTTTCCTTTAATTTTCCGAGTTATAACGGGTTAAAGTGTCAGTTTTTATGACATTTTAATCGCGATTTCCCGCCGTATTTGGAAAGTGATTTGACTTTTTTTTTTTTTGTTTGAATCCTTTTCAATTCCTCTTTCATTTACACTTTGAATTTTCCGGGAGTTTTCCGGATTTTCCCCGTTATTTTTTTTTCGTCCTTTTTCGTCCTATTTTTCAAAATCATTTGAATATTTTTATTTGCGTTTGAATCCTTTTCACTTTTTCTATCTTAATTTCGCTTTTCCATTTTCATTTTCCTTTAATTTTCCGAGTTATAACGGGTTAAAGTGTCAGTTTTTATGACATTTTAATCGCGATTTCCCGCCGTATTTGGAAAGTGATTTGACTTTTTTTTTTTTTGTTTGAATCCTTTTCAATTCCTCTTTCATTTACACTTTGAATTTTCCGGGAGTTTTCCGGATTTTCCCCGTTATTTTTTTTTCGTCCTTTTTCGTCCTATTTTTCAAAATCATTTGAATATTTTTATTTGCGTTTGAATCCTTTTCACTTTTTCTATCTTAATTTCGCTTTTCCATTTTCATTTTCCTTTAATTTTCCGAGTTATAACGGGTTAAAGTGTCAGTTTTTATGACATTTTAATCGCGATTTCCCGCCGTATTTGGAAAGTGATTTGACTTTTTTTTTTTTTTGTTTGAATCCTTTTCAATTCCTCTTTCATTTACACTTTGAATTTTCCGGGAGTTTTCCGGATTTTCCCCGTTATTTTTTTTTTCGTCCTTTTTCGTCCTATTTTTCAAAATCATTTGAATATTTTTATTTGCGTTTGAATCCTTTTCACTTTTTCTATCTTAATTTCGCTTTTCCATTTTCATTTTCCTTTAATTTTCCGAGTTATAACGGGTTAAAGTGTCAGTTTTTATGACATTTTAATCGCGATTTCCCGCCGTATTTGGAAAGTGATTTGACTTTTTTTTTTTTTTGTTTGAATCCTTTTCAATTCCTCTTTCATTTACACTTTGAATTTTCCGGGAGTTTTCCGGATTTTCCCCGTTATTTTTTTTTCGTCCTTTTTCGTCCTATTTTTCAAAATCATTTGAATATTTTTATTTGCGTTTGAATCCTTTTCACTTTTTCTATCTTAATTTCGCTTTTCCATTTTCATTTTCCTTTAATTTTCCGAGTTATAACGGGTTAAAGTGTCAGTTTTTATGACATTTTAATCGCGATTTCCCGCCGTATTTGGAAAGTGATTTGACTTTTTTTTTTTTTGTTTGAATCCTTTTCAATTCCTCTTTCATTTACACTTTGAATTTTCCGGGAGTTTTCCGGATTTTCCCCGTTATTTTTTTTTCGTCCTTTTTCGTCCTATTTTTCAAAATCATTTGAATATTTTTATTTGCGTTTGAATCCTTTTCACTTTTTCTATCTTAATTTCGCTTTTCCATTTTCATTTTCCTTTAATTTTCCGAGTTATAACGGGTTAAAGTGTCAGTTTTTATGACATTTTAATCGCGATTTCCCGCCGTATTTGGAAAGTGATTTGACTTTTTTTTTTTTTGTTTGAATCCTTTTCAATTCCTCTTTCATTTACACTTTGAATTTTCCGGGAGTTTTCCGGATTTTCCCCGTTATTTTTTTTTCGTCCTTTTTCGTCCTATTTTTCAAAATCATTTGAATATTTTTATTTGCGTTTGAATCCTTTTCACTTTTTCTATCTTAATTTCGCTTTTCCATTTTCATTTTCCTTTAATTTTCCGAGTTATAACGGGTTAAAGTGTCAGTTTTTATGACATTTTAATCGCGATTTCCCGCCGTATTTGGAAAGTGATTTGACTTTTTTTTTTTTTGTTTGAATCCTTTTCAATTCCTCTTTCATTTACACTTTGAATTTTCCGGGAGTTTTCCGGATTTTCCCCGTTATTTTTTTTTCGTCCTTTTTCGTCCTATTTTTCAAAATCATTTGAATATTTTTATTTGCGTTTGAATCCTTTTCACTTTTTCTATCTTAATTTCGCTTTTCCATTTTCATTTTCCTTTAATTTTCCGAGTTATAACGGGTTAAAGTGTCAGTTTTTATGACATTTTAATCGCGATTTCCCGCCGTATTTGGAAAGTGATTTGACTTTTTTTTTTTTTGTTTGAATCCTTTTCAATTCCTCTTTCATTTACACTTTGAATTTTCCGGGAGTTTTCCGGATTTTCCCCGTTATTTTTTTTTCGTCCTTTTTCGTCCTATTTTTCAAAATCATTTGAATATTTTTATTTGCGTTTGAATCCTTTTCACTTTTTCTATCTTAATTTCGCTTTTCCATTTTCATTTTCCTTTAATTTTCCGAGTTATAACGGGTTAAAGTGTCAGTTTTTATGACATTTTAATCGCGATTTCCCGCCGTATTTGGAAAGTGATTTGACTTTTTTTTTTTTTGTTTGAATCCTTTTCAATTCCTCTTTCATTTACACTTTGAATTTTCCGGGAGTTTTCCGGATTTTCCCCGTTATTTTTTTTTCGTCCTTTTTCGTCCTATTTTTCAAAATCATTTGAATATTTTTATTTGCGTTTGAATCCTTTTCACTTTTTCTATCTTAATTTCGCTTTTCCATTTTCATTTTCCTTTAATTTTCCGAGTTATAACGGGTTAAAGTGTCAGTTTTTATGACATTTTAATCGCGATTTCCCGCCGTATTTGGAAAGTGATTTGACTTTTTTTTTTTTTGTTTGAATCCTTTTCAATTCCTCTTTCATTTACACTTTGAATTTTCCGGGAGTTTTCCGGATTTTCCCCGTTATTTTTTTTTCGTCCTTTTTCGTCCTATTTTTCAAAATCATTTGAATATTTTTATTTGCGTTTGAATCCTTTTCACTTTTTCTATCTTAATTTCGCTTTTCCATTTTCATTTTCCTTTAATTTTCCGAGTTATAACGGGTTAAAGTGTCAGTTTTTATGACATTTTAATCGCGATTTCCCGCCGTATTTGGAAAGTGATTTGACTTTTTTTTTTTTTGTTTGAATCCTTTTCAATTCCTCTTTCATTTACACTTTGAATTTTCCGGGAGTTTTCCGGATTTTCCCCGTTATTTTTTTTTCGTCCTTTTTCGTCCTATTTTTCAAAATCATTTGAATATTTTTATTTGCGTTTGAATCCTTTTCACTTTTTCTATCTTAATTTCGCTTTTCCATTTTCATTTTCCTTTAATTTTCCGAGTTATAACGGGTTAAAGTGTCAGTTTTTATGACATTTTAATCGCGATTTCCCGCCGTATTTGGAAAGTGATTTGACTTTTTTTTTTTTTGTTTGAATCCTTTTCAATTCCTCTTTCATTTACACTTTGAATTTTCCGGGAGTTTTCCGGATTTTCCCCGTTATTTTTTTTCGTCCTTTTTCGTCCTATTTTTCAAAATCATTTGAATATTTTTATTTGCGTTTGAATCCTTTTCACTTTTTCTATCTTAATTTCGCTTTTCCATTTTCATTTTCCTTTAATTTTCCGAGTTATAACGGGTTAAAGTGTCAGTTTTTATGACATTTTAATCGCGATTTCCCGCCGTATTTGGAAAGTGATTTGACTTTTTTTTTTTTTTGTTTGAATCCTTTTCAATTCCTCTTTCATTTACACTTTGAATTTTCCGGGAGTTTTCCGGATTTTCCCCGTTATTTTTTTTTCGTCCTTTTTCGTCCTATTTTTCAAAATCATTTGAATATTTTTATTTGCGTTTGAATCCTTTTCACTTTTTCTATCTTAATTTCGCTTTTCCATTTTCATTTTCCTTTAATTTTCCGAGTTATAACGGGTTAAAGTGTCAGTTTTTATGACATTTTAATCGCGATTTCCCGCCGTATTTGGAAAGTGATTTGACTTTTTTTTTTTTTGTTTGAATCCTTTTCAATTCCTCTTTCATTTACACTTTGAATTTTCCGGGAGTTTTCCGGATTTTCCCCGTTATTTTTTTTTCGTCCTTTTTCGTCCTATTTTTCAAAATCATTTGAATATTTTTATTTGCGTTTGAATCCTTTTCACTTTTTCTATCTTAATTTCGCTTTTCCATTTTCATTTTCCTTTAATTTTCCGAGTTATAACGGGTTAAAGTGTCAGTTTTTATGACATTTTAATCGCGATTTCCCGCCGTATTTGGAAAGTGATTTGACTTTTTTTTTTTTTGTTTGAATCCTTTTCAATTCCTCTTTCATTTACACTTTGAATTTTCCGGGAGTTTTCCGGATTTTCCCCGTTATTTTTTTTTCGTCCTTTTTCGTCCTATTTTTCAAAATCATTTGAATATTTTTATTTGCGTTTGAATCCTTTTCACTTTTTCTATCTTAATTTCGCTTTTCCATTTTCATTTTCCTTTAATTTTCCGAGTTATAACGGGTTAAAGTGTCAGTTTTTATGACATTTTAATCGCGATTTCCCGCCGTATTTGGAAAGTGATTTGACTTTTTTTTTTTTTGTTTGAATCCTTTTCAATTCCTCTTTCATTTACACTTTGAATTTTCCGGGAGTTTTCCGGATTTTCCCCGTTATTTTTTTTTCGTCCTTTTTCGTCCTATTTTTCAAAATCATTTGAATATTTTTATTTGCGTTTGAATCCTTTTCACTTTTTCTATCTTAATTTCGCTTTTCCATTTTCATTTTCCTTTAATTTTCCGAGTTATAACGGGTTAAAGTGTCAGTTTTTATGACATTTTAATCGCGATTTCCCGCCGTATTTGGAAAGTGATTTGACTTTTTTTTTTTTTGTTTGAATCCTTTTCAATTCCTCTTTCATTTACACTTTGAATTTTCCGGGAGTTTTCCGGATTTTCCCCGTTATTTTTTTTTCGTCCTTTTTCGTCCTATTTTTCAAAATCATTTGAATATTTTTATTTGCGTTTGAATCCTTTTCACTTTTTCTATCTTAATTTCGCTTTTCCATTTTCATTTTCCTTTAATTTTCCGAGTTATAACGGGTTAAAGTGTCAGTTTTTATGACATTTTAATCGCGATTTCCCGCCGTATTTGGAAAGTGATTTGACTTTTTTTTTTTTTGTTTGAATCCTTTTCAATTCCTCTTTCATTTACACTTTGAATTTTCCGGGAGTTTTCCGGATTTTCCCCGTTATTTTTTTTTTCGTCCTTTTTCGTCCTATTTTTCAAAATCATTTGAATATTTTTATTTGCGTTTGAATCCTTTTCACTTTTTCTATCTTAATTTCGCTTTTCCATTTTCATTTTCCTTTAATTTTCCGAGTTATAACGGGTTAAAGTGTCAGTTTTTATGACATTTTAATCGCGATTTCCCGCCGTATTTGGAAAGTGATTTGACTTTTTTTTTTTTTGTTTGAATCCTTTTCAATTCCTCTTTCATTTACACTTTGAATTTTCCGGGAGTTTTCCGGATTTTCCCCGTTATTTTTTTTTCGTCCTTTTTCGTCCTATTTTTCAAAATCATTTGAATATTTTTATTTGCGTTTGAATCCTTTTCACTTTTTCTATCTTAATTTCGCTTTTCCATTTTCATTTTCCTTTAATTTTCCGAGTTATAACGGGTTAAAGTGTCAGTTTTTATGACATTTTAATCGCGATTTCCCGCCGTATTTGGAAAGTGATTTGACTTTTTTTTTTTTTGTTTGAATCCTTTTCAATTCCTCTTTCATTTACACTTTGAATTTTCCGGGAGTTTTCCGGATTTTCCCCGTTATTTTTTTTTCGTCCTTTTTCGTCCTATTTTTCAAAATCATTTGAATATTTTTATTTGCGTTTGAATCCTTTTCACTTTTTCTATCTTAATTTCGCTTTTCCATTTTCATTTTCCTTTAATTTTCCGAGTTATAACGGGTTAAAGTGTCAGTTTTTATGACATTTTAATCGCGATTTCCCGCCGTATTTGGAAAGTGATTTGACTTTTTTTTTTTTTTGTTTGAATCCTTTTCAATTCCTCTTTCATTTACACTTTGAATTTTCCGGGAGTTTTCCGGATTTTCCCCGTTATTTTTTTTTCGTCCTTTTTCGTCCTATTTTTCAAAATCATTTGAATATTTTTATTTGCGTTTGAATCCTTTTCACTTTTTCTATCTTAATTTCGCTTTTCCATTTTCATTTTCCTTTAATTTTCCGAGTTATAACGGGTTAAAGTGTCAGTTTTTATGACATTTTAATCGCGATTTCCCGCCGTATTTGGAAAGTGATTTGACTTTTTTTTTTTTTGTTTGAATCCTTTTCAATTCCTCTTTCATTTACACTTTGAATTTTCCGGGAGTTTTCCGGATTTTCCCCGTTATTTTTTTTTCGTCCTTTTTCGTCCTATTTTTCAAAATCATTTGAATATTTTTATTTGCGTTTGAATCCTTTTCACTTTTTCTATCTTAATTTCGCTTTTCCATTTTCATTTTCCTTTAATTTTCCGAGTTATAACGGGTTAAAGTGTCAGTTTTTATGACATTTTAATCGCGATTTCCCGCCGTATTTGGAAAGTGATTTGACTTTTTTTTTTTTTGTTTGAATCCTTTTCAATTCCTCTTTCATTTACACTTTGAATTTTCCGGGAGTTTTCCGGATTTTCCCCGTTATTTTTTTTTCGTCCTTTTTCGTCCTATTTTTCAAAATCATTTGAATATTTTTATTTGCGTTTGAATCCTTTTCACTTTTTCTATCTTAATTTCGCTTTTCCATTTTCATTTTCCTTTAATTTTCCGAGTTATAACGGGTTAAAGTGTCAGTTTTTATGACATTTTAATCGCGATTTCCCGCCGTATTTGGAAAGTGATTTGACTTTTTTTTTTTTTGTTTGAATCCTTTTCAATTCCTCTTTCATTTACACTTTGAATTTTCCGGGAGTTTTCCGGATTTTCCCCGTTATTTTTTTTTCGTCCTTTTTCGTCCTATTTTTCAAAATCATTTGAATATTTTTATTTGCGTTTGAATCCTTTTCACTTTTTCTATCTTAATTTCGCTTTTCCATTTTCATTTTCCTTTAATTTTCCGAGTTATAACGGGTTAAAGTGTCAGTTTTTATGACATTTTAATCGCGATTTCCCGCCGTATTTGGAAAGTGATTTGACTTTTTTTTTTTTTGTTTGAATCCTTTTCAATTCCTCTTTCATTTACACTTTGAATTTTCCGGGAGTTTTCCGGATTTTCCCCGTTATTTTTTTTTCGTCCTTTTTCGTCCTATTTTTCAAAATCATTTGAATATTTTTATTTGCGTTTGAATCCTTTTCACTTTTTCTATCTTAATTTCGCTTTCCATTTTCATTTTCCTTTAATTTTCCGAGTTATAACGGGTTAAAGTGTCAGTTTTTATGACATTTTAATCGCGATTTCCCGCCGTATTTGGAAAGTGATTTGACTTTTTTTTTTTTTGTTTGAATCCTTTTCAATTCCTCTTTCATTTACACTTTGAATTTTCCGGGAGTTTTCCGGATTTTCCCCGTTATTTTTTTTTCGTCCTTTTTCGTCCTATTTTTCAAAATCATTTGAATATTTTTATTTGCGTTTGAATCCTTTTCACTTTTTCTATCTTAATTTCGCTTTTCCATTTTCATTTTCCTTTAATTTTCCGAGTTATAACGGGTTAAAGTGTCAGTTTTTATGACATTTTAATCGCGATTTCCCGCCGTATTTGGAAAGTGATTTGACTTTTTTTTTTTTTTGTTTGAATCCTTTTCAATTCCTCTTTCATTTACACTTTGAATTTTCCGGGAGTTTTCCGGATTTTCCCCGTTATTTTTTTTTCGTCCTTTTTCGTCCTATTTTTCAAAATCATTTGAATATTTTTATTTGCGTTTGAATCCTTTTCACTTTTTCTATCTTAATTTCGCTTTTCCATTTTCATTTTCCTTTAATTTTCCGAGTTATAACGGGTTAAAGTGTCAGTTTTTATGACATTTTAATCGCGATTTCCCGCCGTATTTGGAAAGTGATTTGACTTTTTTTTTTTTTGTTTGAATCCTTTTCAATTCCTCTTTCATTTACACTTTGAATTTTCCGGGAGTTTTCCGGATTTTCCCCGTTATTTTTTTTTCGTCCTTTTTCGTCCTATTTTTCAAAATCATTTGAATATTTTTATTTGCGTTTGAATCCTTTTCACTTTTTCTATCTTAATTTCGCTTTTCCATTTTCATTTTCCTTTAATTTTCCGAGTTATAACGGGTTAAGTGTCAGTTTTTATGACATTTTAATCGCGATTTCCCGCGTATTTGGAAAGTGATTTGACTTTTTTTTTTTTTTGTTTGAATCCTTTTCAATTCCTCTTTCATTTACACTTTGAATTTTCCGGGAGTTTTCCGGATTTTCCCCGTTATTTTTTTTTTCGTCCTTTTTCGTCCTATTTTTCAAAATCATTTGAATATTTTTATTTGCGTTTGAATCCTTTTCACTTTTTCTATCTTAATTTCGCTTTTCCATTTTCATTTTCCTTTAATTTTCCGAGTTATAACGGGTT